>JAODGC010000001.1:3296981-3351960 GCA_027574925.1 Ecitoglossa quadriceps | reverse complement strand
TTATTGGGAACCTTGAGAATTTAAAGTTCCTAAGTGAACGTGACTTATTTTAACGGATCATAAACTTGCATACTAATTATTATATATTGAAGTATTTGATATTGTCTTCAATATTTCACTTGTGTTTAGTTTAAATTGATCAATTATTGCGCTGTTTGAAGTAAAACGGTTATTATGACTTGAAAACATCACAAAACAATTAATAATTCATAACCTTAATGCAAATCTAGCACGTCAATTAATTCCAGAATAATGACAGACTGTCCATCGTATTGATCAGCTATCATTAATGCATTTCAGTTATGTTTGATTAAACAGCTTATTAGAACTAGTTTAACATCGCAAAACCAATTTGTAACAGAATATGGGAAGTTTTATATTTCTCAATTAGTGTTGCTAATTTATAACGGGTTTTTAGGTAGTAAAATATGTGTTCCTAAGAAATATTCATAAAAATTTAAATTTCTGTTTCAATTTCGCATTTTAGTCATCTTAAAAATGATGCAATTTCTCTCTAGATATTTTTCTAGCTGATGCTCTACACCGCCTCTTGAAAAACACAAGGAAACTCGTGTATCTGAATCTGGCCAAATGAATGCTGATTCAGAGGTCTCTGCACAATCTAAAAGATTTAACAGCCACCGGGTTTTTTACAGCTAATTCGACATTCAGCGGGAACTAATTCTGTTTCGAAACGTTCATCGTTTGTAAGCAGGTTGACCATTTGTACTGGGTCAACTTCCGGTTGTTCGATTGTTCATCCCAGTGTCATCCGTACTCTCAACTTTCAACTCGGCACTCGACGCTTTCAAATGGACTTATAAATGTTGCAGAATTACAGAGGAACGTAGAATGTTGATTCATTCATTACTCACTTTCATCGTTGTATGCCTGCAATAATTTGATTAAAATTGTAAAATGCTTGGGTAAATGTTGATTAATTGTGTGCAGATGCACGTGAATGAAATTTTGTGACCGCCTCGATGGAAAGGTGAAAGAATTTATGTGGTGGATGACCTAATTTGAAGTACGTGCTCATTACTACTTCCACGATGTACTTATTGTAACTTTTTTTGCAACGTCGCGGTTGTTATTACATCGTAGTTCTTTTAACGACTGCATTTTCAACTGTAGGAAGGAAGAAACCGAAGACACGCACGCAAGCTACTCAAATATTTGCGAATATAAGCTGTATGATGAGAAACCTGAGGATGAAGATAAAAGAATGTGGCTTGTTAACTTTCCCTTCAATTCGATGCAGACGTGCAGAAGCAGGAGGAAATGCATTCATGAATTTGCAAGGGTCACAAAACTTGCATTAAATTAATTGCTTATTACTTACAAGTACCTTCTTTCATTAAAACCAATCTCTCTTCATTTACCATTCACAAAATCAAGGCATAAATCGAATAAAGCATATGTTTTCTTTTTCGTTTCTTTAGTAACCCGGTAACCTTGTATTTGGAATGTTTCCGGCCTTCTACTTCCCTAGGATCTAAGCGTGTCTATAAAATTAACAAAGAATAAGAAATGAGACAGCAGGTTGCCAGACGTTTGCGTCGCGTGCACGACGTTATCTTTCTTGCTCAGGCGTGAAGAAGGCAGGATGTAAACGAATTAAGGGTCCCTACTTCCTGTCTTTAGAGCTTTGTCTGTTTGATACGAAACGAAAGAAGGTTGTAATGAAGGTAAGCAGCATTAAAGTCTTGTTTTTAGAATACGACACAGTGTATACTGTTGTCCATGGGGCATCAATATTATAGCGATGACAACGAAGTATTTCCGGTAGAGTTTAATTAAGCATACAAATTATCGTGCTTGTGTAGGCTTCTAGTGATGAAGGAGTTGAACTAAAACTAGTGATCCAGTGAGTTGTTGCATGAAATTGTAGACCACTAACTTGACTGACTTCAAAACTAGTACACTGCTGGCAGACAGAGGGCGGCATCTATCACATTTAAATTCTTTTTCATTGCCAAACCTCATCATGAATAAATTTAGGTTAAAATCAATCCCGTTGACTCCCTTTTAATGTACTTCTTTAAATTTCGTGCAGAAGGTATAACAAATTAAACTGTTTTCAAAAATAAACTAACGATTGATGTCGAATATCTTAGTCCTTTATGTTGCTTCTACATGGATTGACAGCTCGTAGCTCGAACAGCTGAAATTGCTGCAGCGTTGCTGTAGGCTGTAGCTGTGCGTCGCTGTTCTCGCCGAGATTTCCAGTGCCGTTCTCGTCCGCATAACAGAAATCGGGCCTCTCGCACCGCGGCCGTGCGTTACCCAGCAAAGAAAGTACGACGATGCCAGAAAAAGAAAGTGTGGTGAGTGGCCGCGAGGCAACGCACTAAGCGCAGTCGATTGTTTCTCGAGCGGGGTCCAGCTCGCTTCTTGCACATAGCGCCCGCCATCCGCCCGTTGGAAAAGCGACAGCTGAACTCAAGACCTGCATAGCAGAAACGACCTCATACCCATCACCAGGAAGTGATCTGCAATCTTCACAACGTAGTTGATGCGCTTCGCGCTTGAAAACAAAACACCGATCGCCATCGTAGCGCCGGTGACCCTGAGGATACACACAGCTAAGGATTCCGAGTGCGAACGTTGTGCGACCACAGCAAACGGCTCGCGATCCCACGGAATGTAGCCCGAAATCGCCGAATTCGCCAACCAATACATTCGCGCACCCATTAGCGGATTGCTGCCACCGTTCGTTGCAGTGCATTGTGTCTGTGTGGATTTCTGAGTGGTGAAACAGTGGCGAAACCAGCACAACAGTGAGCCAATCGTCGCGACAAAAGGATCGCCGCGCGGCGTCGACGTCGTCGCCGTCGTCACAGCCGCTCGCAGGTTATACATCGCTTGTGTTGAGTGCGCGCGTGTGTCGAGTGCGTGCGATCCGCCAGGGGAGCATGACGACGGTGCCGACTGTCGCGAGCTATTGTGAGCACGCGGAGGGCCGTCGCCGATGATGCAAACTGATTGAAGCAGCGCAGAGATCTTCTCCGCAAGCAAGTTTATGTGGCCGGAGTGTCCGAGAGTGCAAATCGTTTTTCGATCGGTGTGCGACAGCATTCGCGATCGTCCCGTCCGGCTGAGCAGGGCGCTGGACGCAGCGCGCCGCTATCTCATCCACACGGTGTACCCGCCAGCGGGCAACGCAGCCAAGATGATGAAAAACGGCTCGATGGCCCGCGGAAAGGAGGGCAAGATGAGGATTCGTGCCTTTCCCGTGAGTACCTTTTGTTTGCCCATGTGTCACCAATTTCACTTTTTACGAGGACGACGGCAGCATACTGCAAGCTTGCATCAGTTTCACTTGATTGTTTTGAGCCGATTAGGCGCATCTAAGGCTAATTAACGAAAGTCGCTGAATCTCAGTATGGTTATGAGCTTTGATAGAAACGCCTTTTGTGATTACTGCAGCTGTTTACTTCTCGCAGCATCATCAAGAGGCGATCTTAAAAACATACGTTTTCTTAGAAAAGTGTTATATGCTTTCAGGCAAACAAAAACTTTCTGCTTATGACCCTTATCATTGTAATAATCTAGCTTACTTAGAGTTGTGAAGGATGTCAGTTGTGTCAATCTATCAACCATAACAATTCCTACAAAATTTCTAGTTTGTATATAAAAAACACATAAAACTAAGAAAACAGCTGAAGCCAAACTAGTTCCTGCGACCACCCTCGCAGTCTCTTTGCCCCCTTCAATCTTGTTGACGTTTGTTATCCTCGTGCAGACCGGGTGCCAATGAGCCTGTTCAAATGTTCAAACCGCGTCATATGAATGCGAATAGTCCCTCCTCCTCCACTGGGGGAGGTGGTGGACATATAGGCATCATTACAGGCGGCTGGAATGTACCTGGAGATGTAATAACTTCTCAAATCACTCTCATCATTTACACCTTAATCACTTCTGTAATATGGCTTTCTTTCTTTTCTTTGAAGATGACAATGGATGAGAAGTACGTGGATAGTATATGGGCACATCTGAAAAATGCCATTCAGGAAATTCAAAAGAAAAACAACTCAGGACTCAGTTTTGAAGAGTTGTATCGAAATGCATACACGATGGTGTTGCACAAACACGGTGAGCGGCTGTATGTTGGTCTAAAGGATGTGGTTACACAGCATCTGGAGACGGTGCGCAAGGAAGTACGCGAATCTCTCAACAACAACTTCCTCATGACGCTAAACAATGCGTGGACAGACCATCAGACGTCCATGGTGATGATACGCGATATTCTAATGTACATGGATCGAGTTTACGTGCAGCAGAACGATGTAGATAATGTTTACAACTTAGGACTTATTATATTCAGGGATCAGGTATCGGCAAATTCTATACTAATAGCACTAGTTGGATGTAATATGGTTCATCTTTTGTGACAGGTGGTTAGATTTGATTGCATTCGCGATCACTTAAAAGACACACTGCTTAACATGGTGATGAGGGAGAGGAAGGGCGAGAAAGTCGATAGAATCGCAATCAAAAATGCTTGCCAAATGCTGATGGTGCTCGGCATTAACAAGCGGACGATATACGAGGAAGACTTTGAAGCACCTTTCCTGCAACAATCTGCGGAGTTTTACAAGGTAGAGAGCCAAAAGTTCCTCGCCGAAAATAGCGCCTCGGTGTATATAAAGAAAGTGGAGGCGCGGATCAACGAGGAATCCGAGCGCGCCAAGCATTATCTGGACGAGTCCACGGAGAAGAACATTGTGGAGGTAGTGGAGAAGGAGCTGATTAAGGAGCATATGAAGACGATTGTAGAGATGGAGAACTCGGGTGTAGTGCACATGTTACAGACTCAGAAGACGGAGCATCTAGCGTGCATGTATAAACTTTTCAGTCGTGTGACTGATGGGCTGAAAACGATGGCGGATTGTGTATCGCATTATTTACGGGAGCAGGGTAAAGCCTTGGTACAAGAAGAAGAGCATCAAGTGTCCACCAATGCTATTACTTTTGTGCAATTACTTCTAGATCTTAAAGACAGGTCAGTTGGCTTGTCACTTGGCTTGTTTATTGAACGCCTAACTGTCCCATTTATACTTTTAGATTCGATCACTTCCTAGTAAATTCATTTTCCAATGATAAAATATTCAAACAAATGATAGCTTCTGATTTTGAACACTTCCTCAATTTAAATCCGAAGAGTCCGGAGTATCTGTCGCTCTTCATCGATGACAAACTCAAAAAGGGAGTGAAAGGCATGTCCGAACAGGAGATAGAATTAGTGTTGGACAAGTCTATGGTACTGTTCAGATTCCTACAAGAGAAGGACGTTTTCGAACGTTACTACAAGCAGCATTTGGCCAAACGTCTGTTGCTGAACAAGAGTGTCAGTGATGATTGGGAGAAGAACATGATCTCAAAACTTAAAGTGAGTATTTAATGTGCGTATTTGTTTTCAGCATTTTAAGCTCGAATTACGAAATTCTAGACGGAATGCGGTTGTCAATTCACGTCAAAGTTGGAAGGTATGTTCAAGGACATGACCGTGTCGAACACAATAATGGATGAGTTCAAGGACCACATCCTCAAGAACGAGACGTACCTCGGCGGTGTCGATTTGTTCATGCGTGTTCTGACGACGGGTTTCTGGCCCACGCAGAGCGCGACGCCCAAGTGCCACATACCAGCCACACCATTGGCAGCCTTCGAATCCTTCCGTAGGCAAGTATTCAATTCGCACTAGTTTCGTGGTGATCAAATGGGTCGTTAATATGGCAAGGTTAAAGAATGTAACTAAATAGCGTGCGTATTCTAGGTTTTATTTAGGTAAACATAGTGGTAGACAGTTAACATTGCAGCCGCAATTAGGCAACGCTGATTTGAACGCTATTTTCTACGGCCCGAAGAAGGACGATAGCGAAAAAGAAGGGGCCTGTTCTTCATCGACATCAATTGTGTCGTCGCGTGCAGGCCCTCGGAAGCACATCATTCAGGTGTCTACGTATCAAATGGTTGTGCTGATGTTGTTCAATAATCACGAAAAATTGACCTATGAGGAGATTCAAAACGAGACAGATATCCCTGAGCGTGACCTCATTAGGGCGCTACAGTCTCTCGCAATGGGCAAAGCAACTCAGCGGATTCTTTTGAAAAATCCTAAGACGAAAGAGATTGAACCCTCACATGAATTCTATGTTAATGACTCTTTCACGTCCAAGTTGCATAGGGTGAAGATCCAAACTGTGGCTGCCAAAGGTGAGAGTGAACCGGAGCGTCGCGAGACGCGCAACAAAGTAGATGAGGACAGGAAGCACGAGATTGAAGCAGCTATCGTTCGTATCATGAAGTCGCGTAAGCGCATGCCACACAATCTGCTCATCACTGAGGTGACGGAGCAGCTGAGGAGTCGCTTTCTGCCATCGCCAGTGATCATCAAGAAGCGTATTGAGGGACTCATTGAACGCGAATACTTGGCACGCACGCCCGAGGATCGGAAAATGTACACGTACGTCGCCTAAGTTGGCTGCGTTGTGTTTGCGGTGGCGGACGACATGGACTGCAATGTGCATAACACACTATAAGAGAGCTAAGGAATTAGTTTTAGAAGATGAAAAATTTCTACACGATCTTAAACGCGATGAATACATAAACGAAATGCCAGCTACCCTATTAGAAGACGACAACCAGAACTTTGAAGCGGTGTGTGATTCATGGCCACGGCGTTACAATTGGTTTATTTTTATTTAGTCACCTGAATAAGGCGGTTTGCGCAGTTCTCTTCGATTTTATTTCATTAGCTTCCGTAACGAGAATATACAGGTAACAAGCGGAGAAATTTCCTGGAGACGAATGCGTTTACTTTTGTACCAGCACGACTCAGTTGCGAGTTGGGCTCTAGAACAATAAACTGGGCGCAATCGACATCAAACCTTACAGTTTCTGTGTATACGTAAATTTACCGCAATTGGATTTAAACAGTTTTGAGATCATTTCAAACTTGATTTACATGCAATACCACACCCAACAAGATTTAAATGTAAGTTATTGATAAACATGGGCCCTCAGCGTGCATCATGCATTTCGACTTATGATTACGTTTATTTGAATATTATATAAATATCTCTCTAATATCTAGAATATAAAACGGAATTGTTTCCTTTTTTTTTATGTCATACGTTGTCGTCGAGTGGCGATCAATTCCAAGAAAAGGGTTTGTTTCGTTGGTCATTTATGCGTAGGTTTTGGCGACATTGAACACTGTCATGAAATGATTTAGAACTTATTTATTGCTTACTGGGCGTAATTTATTTTCATCGCACTTTACATTTTTACACCTGGAGAGTTCAGATATGATATTGAAGCACTGCAACATTTGAAAGCGACTCAATCAAAATGATGGCGTGCTCTACTACTTTAACTTCCTTCGTTTTCTACATGTCGTCTCGACGTTGATTGCTAGACCGGCTCAACCGATATTCGCGCCGTTGTTTATGCCTCCCATCTTCACGCTGGTCACGTTGGAAGTCCCATTCCGAACCGATTCAGGTTGTTAAACATCAATATGAACAAGTTTTTTATACGTATAAGTGCTAACATATAAATCATTCAAATAAAGTTACAACTATGAAAGATATTGACATTACAGGCGTTCTTTATCTTTAAGTATTGTATATATTAATGATACTTGTAATGGAGCTGCATACAAGGAGAAGGAGCTATGATGATGCTGAGGAAATTGAGTGACAGTGTTCTTTAGCATTCAACATCTAATGTTAAATACTTATGATTGTGGAATGAAAGTTGAATTTATAACTAATGTAAAATATTTCAACACTTTTAAAACAGCTCAGATTGACTGGCGTTTGTTCTTATTCACCTTGTAATCATTTCAAAAGTTTTGAGATCCAAACTTTGCGTTCATTTCCCATATTCCTTCGATTTATGTTATGCCACATCTCACTTTTGATTCTCTTTTTCTATCTTACAACTGCTGAGGAACTAAACTGAGACGACAATTATAATTCGCGCTTGTTGCGCGCCTTGACTTAACCTAGTCGGCGTTATAAACAAAATGTATTTACCACAAGTAATTGTAAGTCATTTATTATTAGTGACTAGTTTCGCATATGAATTAGATATAAATGGATACATTTTGTATTGTCCATGCATGGGTAAGTCGTTTTACAAAAGCAATGCAGTTTATTTGAATATAATTGTTTTAGGAAGGTTTGGAAATCAAGCAGACCATTTTCTTGGAGCTTTGGGGTTTGCTCATGGATTAAACAGAACCTTAGTGCTTCCTCCATGGGTGGAATACAGATATGGAGAATCTAGATCAATTCAAGTGCCCTTTGACAAGTACTTCCTTGTGGAACCATTACAGGAATTTCATAAAGTTATTACAATGGCAGAGTTTATGAAAGATATTGCTCCAATTGAATGGCCTATAAAAGAAAGAATAGCATTTTGCTATACTAGTCGAGGAGATGATAACAGCTGCAATGCAAAGTTTGGCAACCCATTTGGTCCCTTTTGGGATACATTTGATGTTGATTTTGTTGGTTCTGAGTTCTATGGACCTCTACACTATGATACCTATCACCATGGCATGGCAACTAAGTGGAAGGAAAAGTATCATCCACAGAAATGGCCTGTGTTGGCTTTCTCAGGAGCACCAGCTGCATTTCCAGTTCAAGAGGAAAACCGCCACCTACACAAATACCTTAAATGGACTACAGAATACATGAAGAAAGCTGATGATTTCATTGCAACCCTGCCAAAAGGTGCATTTATTGGCATTCACTTGAGAAATGGTATTGATTGGGTGCGAGCTTGTGAACACATTCCAGAGAGTCCTAACTTATTTGCAGCTGCACAATGTCTAGGGTATCGTAATGAATATGGCGCGGCAACAGCAGACATGTGTCTTCCAACCAAGGAGACCATTCTTCGCCAGCTAAAACGCGTAATTAAGAAATTACAGTCAATTCAATCTATTAAGTTCGTTTTTGTTGCGTCAGACAGCAATCATTTGATTAGGGAATTGAAAACTGGATTAGAGCGCATCAAGGTTGACGTGTTCAAGTATCCGGAAAACAACCCGCATGTTGATTTAGTTATTCTCGGGAAGGCCCATCATTTTATTGGGAATTGCGTTAGCTCATACAGCGCTTTCGTTAAACGCGAGAGAGATTCAAAAGGTTTGAGCAGTAGTTTTTGGGCGTTTCCCAGTGAAAAGGAAAAGAGTAAAAGGAATACACATTATGAATTGTGAGTGGGCAAATAATCATCAGAAACAACAAATCAGTATTTATTATTCATCACATTATTTTATTGCTACATATTGAAGTGTAATGATATATAACGTGATAAGTAATTCATAAAATAATACTTTGCATTAATCGCAGCATTGGTATCAACAAAATTTATTACACCGTTTATTCAATATACTCTAGGATAGGTATGTACTTCGGTCAGATCTTCGAGTCTCCGAATTTTTTTGCCAATTGAATGACTCGAATCTGTAAGGTTAAGGGCAACCAAGGCAACAGCTCTTGTGCAGCAATACCTTGTGCACTACAAGTTGCCTAGGGTTGGTCCATGTTTTGGCTTATGATTCCAAGCACAAATGTAATAATAAATGCAGACCATGAGTATGCTTCCTCATGAAATATTCCATTACATTGGCCTTATCTCAGCGAATCATTGCACACAATATGTACATTTCCTAAAATCATCACACGCAGATTAACAAACAATTAGATGAATAATTATAGTAATTTTCATTGATTTATACTTTAAATGACGTATATTGTCCGTAAGAATGACTAATTTGTGCGTAAACACCATGTTGATTCAACATTCCCGCAAACCGTCGCATCGATTGCAAATGATAATATATAAGAAATTGCGTTTTACATAAATAGGATCCATCTTTGTTTCGTTTCTTTAATGCCTGATGCGCTTACCTCTTCCTAAGCGCATTCTTCGTTCTGATTTCGAATTTTACTGTTTCTAGTCCACCTGTATCAAATCCTAAAGTCTTCTTGGCTCTTTACTTTAAAGCGTAGTGCTCATTTTCACGTCGACAACGTTGAGTACATTTTCTATGAATTTCACCGTATTACGATTGTGTAAGTGCGTTCCACGCAGCTTACAGGAGGATGCACAACAAGAATCCCGCTCAAAACAAGTTCGAATGCGTTGCAACGCGTGCAACACATTGAATTGTTTGGCCTGCTTACGCTGTGGGCGCAGTGGGATTTACGATGTTACGGAAATTTCCTGTATAGAGATCTAGAATCCGTTCGTCGGGCATACGCTCGTGCATTGTCGGCAAGGACGCCGCCGCCATTGGTGCAAACATAGACGAAAGTAGGTTGTGACGTCACGAAAACTATAAATGAGAGGGCCCTTTGGTAAGCGCCAGCATTTTACCATCTGCTTTGGTTCGTGCTAGATGTCCCAAGTACCATTTCTGAGCAATTCGGGTAATACGTAGTAGAACCGCGTGGGTTGCACGGTCAGGCCAAATTCATTCATTCACACAACGAAAATACTCCTACCTGGCACCCTTCAGCGGAAGTGCAGTGAGCAGTGCTTCTCAGAACTAGAGCTACAGCGTTTAGAATTGTTTAAAAATTGAAGATCAGGATTACAACTAGTGATTAACGTGATTTTATTCAATTTTTGAACTCGTTAGTGTGGTTTTTTGAGTTGAAATAAACTTTGTCCATCATGGCCAGTGAAGCTCAACGTTTAATCGGCATTTCGCTGACCAAGATTGCGCAGTCCCGTACTCATCGTGGTGGCGTCAGTCTCCACAAGAACCTCCTGATCGCCACCGTATTGCAGAAGGCAAGGTACATCTTCATGGAGGAAGCCTACAACATGGTACATTACCAGCAGCGTGCGGTGGCCCCTATGCAACAGATGCACCACCACCACCAACAACAGCAGCAACAAGTGCAAATGCAGCTACAAACTCCATCCCAGATCCTCAACATGCAGCAGCGGCATCAGGAATCTCAGGAGGAAGATGATAACCTTATAGGTCTAACTGTGGAGGAAGCAGGAATAGACCAGGTTGCACCCGAGGTTAAAAGTTGCACTGCCATGCATGACTACTCCCACTCGCAAGCGGGATGCCAGAAATGTCAAGTAAATCAACAAGGGAATAAAGAGAACCAACCACCTGGATACCATGCTGAGCCGTTGACCTACTTGGATTTGGACAAGTCTTCTAATGTTCTCAAAGAACGAGGACCGTCTGGGAACACCACAACATCAACACTAACGGCGCCAACTAATCTGAAAAGGAGGCGAGCTGTCAGCGAATGGGAGACAGAGGAAGCAGTACAATCTATCCTTCCCAAGAGGAGGTGTTCCTCCGTGGAACCGGAATGTGCCTCTAGTGATGATGATGATGTGTTCCTGGATAACGCCACGCAACTCTCGGAAAGCGTGAGCAAATCCTTGGAAGACCAGCAGGTGTCCCAGACCAGCCACAGTGGTTCCATCAGCAGCACCTCCAGTCCCATAGACTCCATTGATAGGATTACGTCACTGGTATCGATATTTAGCTTTGGTATGGCTTCGCCAACGTCCACCGACAACAGCACGACCTCCGGCAACGGTAAGCTCACGGATCTCTGCAGCTCACAGGCGAAGGAAGGGGACGCGATACAGCAGAGACCGTTTCTCGCGATGACCGTTTAAAACTACGCGCAACATTAGAACAAATGATCTAGTTTAATTGACGGTGAGTCGACTTAACAACGCACAACTTGCAGAGTGACGGAAATTACCACCAATTTAATATTTATTTGGATTCACCCGAGGAAATTGTGTAGAATATGAGAAGAGATCTCTATTATCAGATACGTAAATTAATTTTTGCCCGATTTGGAACAATGGGTAGAGTGATGGTGCTAATAATTTAGATCCCAGTATTTATTTCCTACCCTCTCGCACTATGTACATTGCTGGAAAACTATTTTTGGTTCAACTTCTAAACCGACCAAATGTGATATATGTATAAAGGAAAATGATGATGAAGATGGGCGAATTGAGATGTTAACTATTTTTGTATTTAAAATTGAAGAACAACACACACAACACAATATTGCGGTAACCATGACAACTGATGACATGATCATATTATTGCCCAACACGCACAATGAATTGTTGCTTGCTATCAGTACTTCCCGGATTAAAGATTACTCATGCGAGCGCTGATAAATTACTTTATTCAGTTGCTCAACTTTTGAAATAAATCCCAACATTCCAGTTGTATTAAAATTCGAAGAAGTCAACAGTGTCATGGATGCAGCGATAGTCTGTTAGAAACTTTGCAACATCAACCTGAGGAATTGTATTCGTATACTTAATATTTAATTGAATCATTTTGAAAATTGCATTCTCTGTATATACTTATTTGGAATATGACGATTTTTGTTACGATTCTGTTCTAAGGATCAATGGCCTTTCGTTTGTTTTAAGTTTTGTTATTTTCGAGTTTACGTATTATTGTGTCTTTTGTAAAATGTAAATAAATGTCTATTGATTTAGAATTTTGTGAAAAGATGAGAAATATAAATAATTTTTATAAACAAATGCCTTTAATTCACCGATTTTTTCAATCTTCGTTGCCTATAAATTGGCAACGTTGTAATATGTGACACAAGGTCAAGACGCTCTGAAGATGCTTTTCATTATTTTATTATGTTGCCGACTCTATGTTATTTCAACGTTGAAATTACGTCTTAAAATCATTTTATGATTTTTAGTGCAAACATTTTCAAAATCCTACTATGGGTTCATTAATATTTAATAACTCATTTATTAGCATTTGTTAGCCTCACTTGGCTAACAACTGGCCGCAACTGGCGATGCAGTGCAACAGCGCCACTTTGTGGACCAGCGTGTTTCGTGCGCCGAAGAATGTCGCGGGCAACACGCGTTTTATTCTAGTAGTTTCAGATACTTTATAATCGAAAATTAATATGGTTTCAACCATTAGCTATTACTAACTAGTGGCCGACTTGCTGCATATCACGTCCAGCGGCTTCGAAAGAGTTGAAGAGAAAGTTATAATTGAGGCGCCCACAAGTCATACGGCAACGCGTTCCTGCGCACACCACAATGGCGACGTACAGGGCAGTTGCCTCTATCGTGTTATCAGTGAAGTGTTAGGCGAAGTTCTTCAATCATCGCATTAAGTATTTGGGCGCAGGTAAGAACAAAGCGTTTTGTTTGCTAGCGTAGTTAGTATTGGATGTAGGAAAATTGCGCACGCAAATTATGAATGCACACGATAAATAAGCAGCAACGGCAGCAAAAGTATGCTGCTCCTCTATTTGTTGATGGACGCCGGCAGCGCAGATTCATTCGTGCATGACGCCAAACGATGGCGAGCGATTCTTCGCTTACTACCAGCGTCTTACGACACCATTTTACTACAACTAATGGAACAATGGAAATACAATCTGCGCGAAATGAGAACGCGAGGTGAAACACAGCGAAATTATACGTTGTCTTCGAAGGCTTCGACCGCTCAGCGCAGCACTGCATGCGTTTCTTCGACACACCACATCAACCAAGCTCAACAACAAATACTAAGTAATAAGTCAGTAAGTAAACAAAGGTATGAATCACAGGTACACAACATTTTTGTATATCGTACGGCTCCTTCTACATACATATTCTCCATATATGAATATGTATAAATTGGGCAATTAAAAATGATGTCCACACATTGAATGCACTCCAATGAATGCGACGTGATGTCCGTAACAACGCGTATGGTGTGCGCAATGCTTGGAAATAATTACGCAATGGGCTGCACAAATTTCATCACGATATCTTCGACTTGAGCAATGCTTGCATAACCTGTTGCAAGTTGCAGGTGAGCTCGCATCCACAGGGGGCGTACAGGTACGCCTTGGTTCGTATGAATTTTTCATAGCTTCTCAATAAACTTCAATTCATTGAATTGATCTGTGTGTACGCTATCAACGGTCATGATATAATAGTTGTACCATAAGTTGGTGTACTATAACATTGGGTAAGTACCGACAGTTTTGCAAACTACTTCTTTGCTTTTAGGTCTTATTTTCGCAGGGATCAATGAGGGAGTTCCTGATGAAGATTACGAGTCAACTGTGTGTCGGCTTTAATGTATAAGGTGCTGACCACTTGCTGCTTCAAGTCCCTCCACTATTTTTCGTCACACTTCAACTTTTCCGCATTTTTGGGAAGTAGGTAATATTTGAAGGCGTGATTTGACCTGCTCGTCACACTTTTTAGTGATCCTTACTCCTTTAGCGTACTTGCAAATGAAAGATTTGCGTGATAGTAATATTGTCGTCGAGTGACTTGCATTAAATCACACTTTACTGAAATTGTTCTCTATTTAACAACAATGGGACATCTTGTGCTGATATCACGCTAATATGCAGATCAATAGCATAAGTGTTACTCCACAACTCTATTAACCAGCGCATACAATTATGTGTAATGGCTACACTGTGCAATGTTATATTTAGATATAGCGTGCAGATGCGAATCAGTGGTGATGACGCAATCCGTATTGATTCCAGCGATTTCTCTTTTATTCTATCATTCTATGTGCGAAGACGCGTGGTCATACAGTCACCCCTTACGACTTTCGTGTTTAGGGTGAGCTTACTGAATGCAGCACAGCGGTAACTTTCCACCGTGCTTCTTGGAAGGTTACAGCGACACGCAGAGGTAAAAAATATTTCATAATTTATTGCAACTTGTGAATAGATACAATTGCAGCTACACGGAGAAGTGAACGAAATTAAAATAGAACTATTCGAGGTTTACACTTGAGGAATTTGGAGGATGTGGGTGGTTAAAATTAGGACTTGATTAATATTCTATTTTAATTTGAATGGAGTAGAAAGACGGATAGTGTGGTAGGAAATTGTATTCGTTGTTTGTATGCATGTATGCAAAATGAAGGAATCTTGATTCTTCACTGATTTACCACGGAACCATGTCTCATGATCAAAGCCACACGTAGGAAAATAAAAGGGAATACCAGATGCCAATACGCGCTTAACAACTAATGCGGCGGGAATGCGTGCGAAGCAGTGTGAAGAGCGGCGAGCTGCCGCCGAGGACAGATTTAGACGGCTGACGTCATGTACGCCGACGGGCTGACGACCGACCACAAACATGAGCAGCGAAGTCGTTCTTGCTTGAGTTTGTTTGAGCGGGAGGAAGGCATGTACCTTGGTGTTGGTGCTCATGGCCTACCGGTAGAACGATAGCAATGTATTCATTCGTAGTGTTTACTTGTGTTCACCTGCGATACTTGCCTGCGTCACTCTAGAAACGTCGGCGGGCCGACGTAGGCCGAAGCGCCAATGATCGGTGCGATCGGTGGAGTCGATCCGAAACGTGTGCATCTGTCCTCGCAGAAGCAACATGAACCAACAACAACGCATGCAACAATCCGTAGCATTGGGAATGTTGGTAGCTTGACTCACACACAATCATTCTTCGCGGCTTTTCCTCGATCGATGCCAATAATGGAAGCGTAGCTTAAACAACCTTCAAAGGCAGAAATTAATTAATTGGTCAAGCAAGATAATGACGACATGCGAGTGTAGCATATTATTATTAGGCGTATAGTTCCTCACGATATAGCACAACATGGTAAGATATTAAAATTAACCTCCGACAAAATGCACTTCCTTCCTAGGCAGGTCTAAAAATACCGCCCTCGTGAAAAGAGGATTCTTCCGACTCATTCATTTATAGCCTCCGCGAGCATTGCATGAGTCACTGACAATTAGTTAAATTCCAAGCATGGAAATTTTGGGCCGATGTGTGTTCCGTTTGCTTGCTGACGAGTGATATCTTATGGCGTCTGCTGGATAAACATGCTGTAGTGAAGTGCGAAAGCAGGGAGTGCATTGTGGGCAAGAATAGGGGGAATTATTCGGAAGGGTCATGTTTACGAGTCACAAGCTGGTCGTAGCTTACGTCATCGTTTGTGTGATGTTAGTAGTGGACAGGATCAGGGGCATCAGGAAGTGACGCCTACGCGAAGACTACTAGAAATGCTTTTCTATGTTTTCTGTTATGACAACATGTTCAACAAAGCAAACTTTGCACGTCGTGCACAAACAGTAGGAGATTTTATTCATTTCGATAGAGATATCAGATTACTGTAATAATTTCTGGATTGTTTTCCAAAATTGGTGATTATTTGTTGCTGTGATGGAGTATTTTATTCATTATTATTTTCAGTAGTGCGCGAAGCATTCGTAACATTTGCAAACTGGAATCCAATTCGCGCGCACTTTAGTAGCGCCCCGCAGGCGTCGCAGTCTTTGCAGGTTACACCTCTGCGCGTACGACACCACAAACAGGAGACTTGGTGCCGGGAATCGAAGCGTGCGAATAGCGTGCGCTCCGCTTCAAACGCGAGAAGAAGAACAACAGAAATCGACGACGACGCGCGCGCGCCTGCTTGCCCGCCGCCGCCGGCCCTGCTGGCCGGCGAAACGACACCAGCAGGTCGATGACCATGTTGCGCAGACCGGTGAACCGAACGCGCCGCGGATTCCACAAAATCGACTCCCGTGTGCGGTGGAGTCACACGTTCACAGATTTGTGGAGGCAGAGATCGCACATGCGATAAAAGCATCTAGAACCGAATTAATTATTAACTTAATTCGAATTGATATCTAATTGGTGCATAGAAATTTGACGCTTCTTACAGTTTTGAGTATCCCATATTTTGTACAGATGAAATACTGTCTGTGCAAATACTCTAAATAATAATCATCACACTGGAATTTGTGCGCGTAACAGGCGAAAGAAACGTTATTTATAATAATGTTACATAACTTGTGAAAGCTGCGCAATGGCGACACGCCGCAATACGTGCAAAATGCTCACTCCACGCGTACTCGCAAAATAAACCGTACAAGAAACAAAGAGTAACTTTGGCTGTTTATTATTTGCTATAGCCTGGAACAAGTCTTCCACCTTATGCCATAAACTATTTAACATGAGTCCAACTCTTGCTCGCAGCAAATAGAAACCTGTGAGGGAAAATGTTTCAAATGCACGAAATACTTGCATCATTTACACTCTCACCCAGCGTTCAACAACAACTGCGCATTCATAAATAGAGAGAATTTGAAACAATTGTGTGGAATTTACACGATTTTAAACGTAAACCATATCTGAATGATTGAATTACTATTCACAATTGTTGCTGGCTAGATTATTGCAACATCAGCAAACAAGTGAATCAACTGACGACACAAGGCAATTCCCGTATGAATACAGTAGAACAGCAGTAGATGCAAGATTCGTAACTTCAGCTGATGGCAAATTTAGCCCAAGTAATAACGTGTGCCCTGTTAATTTAGTTTTGCGTTCCATCAACGCAAATAATACTTCATATTATTTGCATCACTAATACTGGAAATGCACGCTGGGAAACCACCTATTATGGAGTATCATATTACTTTTTCAACAATGAGTCGGGTGGTGAATTTTGGTATTTTCAGCTTGGTGGCCCAAGTTAATGGTTTATGTTATTTCAGTGACTTGGCAACCGTCTGATTCTCCTTCGCGACGCATTTTACGAGCGTTACCAACACTTTACGTACGTTTTAATTGATTTTTTCATTGCCTATGTGTCCCAGGCGTATAGTAATCGTACGTGTACATTCTGTACGTAATGTACACGTATGATCCTCGCGAGCGTCCCGTGAATATTAAATGAAATCGCGCTCGAGCCGGTTCGAGCGTCATCAAACCTTGGACTTTACGCGGAACGAGATCGTCGTCGACGAATGACGACGGCATAAAAATGAGTCAACCGGCGTAGATAACAACTGTACTGATTAGGTACATCATGATTACTACTTTGTAGGAGCTGGTGTTAAACTAACATACGCTTACATTCGTCCAAATAGTAAAGCAGCTATTTAGGAGAGGAAATGGTGAGATTTGTGAATATTTCATCGTTTGTTTTGCCCAATAAACTCATCAATGTACCGGTTGAATGTTGACACATGCAATTTAAAATTGTACTTTTGTGGCGTTCCCATTAGCATATTTGATTCCAATTTAATTTATTTGTAAATAGCGCAGTTTTTGCGAAAAGCATCGCACGCATTGCATGTGGTTATGTTGTAGCGGCGTGTGCTGGTAAAAACACGTCACAAATAGATGTTTAACGATCGGTCGTACACGTGGAAAACTCATAATGTTTACTAAGGAAATCCAGCAAAAAGTCATGCCAACCTTTATAAACTCAATCCTAGACAATGCAAATGTAGATCTATAGTAGTTCTAACATAGCCATTTTTTTCAAAATAGTGTTGTTCCCATTATTGCACTCATGAAAAAACATTTTTAATACATTCGAAGAGGTTCGCTTTCCTATACGGCCATGAGGATGATGACGGCAGGTGCAAAATTATAGCGCGTGTGAGGATGGCTAATAAGAAGCCGCACATCTTGAGGGTACAACGTGATACTACTGCGTATGACGCAGAATGCAGAGCAGCCTGGGTTCTGGACAGGCGTGGCGGTAGCCACCGCGGGTGCCGAGTCGGACGTCGTAACCGTTTTCGAAATGCGTGGTTTGCACCTGCGCCCATTGCACTGGCACCGGTTGCGATCGGCAACGTTTTCTTGATAATGAGTGCGAGGGATATTGGGCCCTTAAGACTTCAAAGAGCAATGAGAGACAACGGACGACACGAGCCACGATTTAATGTTCAGCGGGCAGACAGAAAAAAATCCAGACTTTTTGTGGTCTCAAAGAGGCAGAAAAATGGCGGTTAAACTCGATATAAATTTGAAATAACGCGGAAATTGTGTTTCTTGTTTTGTATTGAGTTAGGATTGTGGTAAAGCATCTGGTAATTTACGAGTTACTAAAATCAAACCTTAATTACACACACACACACGCTCACGCACGCGCGCACAATCATAAGAACGCACTCAATTTATGTTGAACATGAAACATTCCAGCAAGGTTATCTGTATTAACACGTGATCAGCGCGAGCTCAACAAGCGACCAAGTCAGTGACCAACATCTCGCATTCGGTTAATTCACTCTGGTACCTTCAAGACATTGCGCACATTCTGCAATTTGCAGTAATTCTGTTGGCTTTGCGTTTACTTTGTGCTGTAGGTGTAGGCACCTTCGCAGAAGCCCGACTCTGCTCGAATAGACTCGCGCCTTTTTTTTTCAAAGCAATGATTATGTATTTAATTATCTGCAGTAATACACTTCACGATGCAGATAGTTCTAATCGTTTGTAAGCTGATCTGGTTCGGTTACAAATTCATTGCGCATGTTTAATATTGTATTTTCCGTTCCGTTGTCGATTTATGTGCATTCCCCGTATTGGCTGTTAAACGTTTTTATCGTTTCTTCTTCACTCCATGATTGCTGAGGATATGTGGTGTGTACTTGCGTGGTAGAAGTAGAATGAAAAACGCTGGACGGAAAGTGAAGAATCGAAGTCATCGGTCACGCTTTCGACTCTTTCGTGTTGTTCATCTGCGACCCGCACCAGCAAACGTGTTATATTTTATGTCCAATCTCATTACGCTGAAGACGGTGTCTACCTTTGTCTTTGTCGCCAACGTGCGATTGATGCATTTCGTTTGGTTTCAAGCGTACCAAGTGTAATTTATGTTTATGCGCGTATTTGAATACGTACGTACGTACGATATGAATACGGTTTTCCAAAGAAAACAATTTCGAGCCAAAGTACTCGGCGAGGCTTAATTTATGACAGTTATTAAATATTTTGTGATGTGATTTTGATTGGACGAGACTAAATTTGCGACATTTGGACGTAGGTTGGATCTTCTTAATTGTTAGAAATTAGTTGAAACTTAATTTAACGATTTGTTGTACACCCAACACCATTCTGAATCTTGTCATTCAACAATGCTCAACTCGTTTTCTCTCTGCAAGTCTCTATTCTAACGAGGATCCTAGTCATTTCAAATGATTCTAGTTTTAGTTTACCTTTCACTTTAGTCTTCAGTCCGTTTTTGTCGCGTCTCAAGTCTTTGTAATATTTTGCGGGAGATACTTTTATTCAGTTTCAATCCATGCTTTATTGGGCTTCATACAGTTCAAATACTTAAACGATGTCGGGAATTTCGCTTCAAAGTTTTTTCACCACGTTACAAACGTTATTTGTCTTCCGGTTCGCAGTATCAAATAAAGTTATTGATATTGTCTATAAACGACTATGATATTAAAATATTATCATCAACAGGTCGTGTTGGTATTGGTATTGATTGGATAATATAAGAAACAATGAGTGATTGCTCAGAACACAATTATTATGATTGTTATTCGAATCATTGCATCAAAGCTGAAGCATTGTATCGAAGGTCGCATAACTTGCTTTGCTTGCATTGAGCACATAAGATTTATTAAACAACGCTAAACAATCGTATAAGACACTCAAGACTAGTCAAAGACTAGTAATGCTCTTCGTATTTGTTGAATATCGGCTGTTATGAGTTGCATTTATTCTAGTTTACTTATTTCAATGCTGGCATTTAGTGCAATTCATGCAGTGTGTTTGTGTGAGTTGTATAAGTTTATAGTGGCTAAATTATAACATCAGAATCACCAGGCAAACAACGAGCGATAAATACAAGTAGAAAATGAGGATTAAAATTACGCTGCGATTTGATTTGAAGGAAGGGAATTGACGCGACCTCTATCAACTGGAAAAGGCAACAGCATACAATTCATTCGAATGTTCCGTATTCGAGGATTTAATTTTGATTAACGTATACCAGTCGTAATCATATAACTGTTGTTGGTTGTAAAACGCAAAAAGTGGAGTATAAAGCACAATATGGCACAGCGCAGATGTGATACACGTCATTGTTTATTACTTTTATGACACAATTATGAACTTTTGATCAAATAATGAATTAAATTATTAAAAATATGTTATAAATTAATTTCTAAGCGCACTTAATTTATTTATTGCTTTTATTTGTAATTATTCGCTGTGAATCATAGGATTTCGAAATAGTAAAAGAATTTATCGATAGTATCACTATCATTGTGTCATTGTTTGTTGTAGACGGCAACTTGGAAAAAGTTGTGCTGATTTCTCAAGTAATTCTCATTTTTTATATTTATATTATTATATTGTTTCTATTTGAGTCAAGAACAGCTACTTAAAAGTGCCTACAAATTGTACACCTTTGTAGTCACTTCACTCTTATCAAAATTATTACACATAACTATCTATTAAGCAGGAAGAAATGAATAGTATTTATCTTACAAGTGTTGTTCTGTTCCTATGTGCTTTACAATGTCCCATCACAATCACTTCGAAGCTCTAATTGTTTGTATTGCGTCAATGAAAATTGGGAAACAGTTTGAACGCAGCGAGGACAAAGAATGTTGATGACTCGAGTGAATTTCGGGCAGTTAAAACGGTTTAGATGTGAATCATCCATACGCTTGGATTGAGTCAAAGTCTTAAACTAATTTAAATCTAATGAACAGTTACGTACGACATACTTCAAAATAATCATTTTCATAATTTGTTTAAAGTGCTTAAGTAAGGTTTACAGGCTAAAGAAAGAATGTTTAGAGTTGTTGTAACTAAGTTTATGCGAAGAAGAAAAAAAACAGCATAATTTTATGAGAATATTTTACATTCATGCCTCAAATAAATTAGTAGGCTTAGTTGGAACTACGTTGGTGCGGTTGATGGGCATTTGTGACAAAAATAGATTCGTGATTCGAACCAGATCGACTTGCGTAGAACGATGAGTAGATCAGAATAGAATCTGAAACATTTCAACATTCAACTTTTTTAAAGCCGGCTTCAACTACAACGTCAATATTGCTGTACAATATGCTGAGCAGTACAGTTACGCTGGAAAATTTCGTTCGTTGGTTGTATTTGAGAAGAATCTTCAAGTAGGTTTCAGGCATCCGACAAGTGTAGGCGGAGGTATGGCTGGAAATTGTGTTCAATGTCGCTCGACCAATTCTGCTTTGGAATCTCACGGAGGAGAGATTTCAACGCCATGGAATTCTCACAAACTAATTTGTCTGACTTATTGTATTGTATTACTGAGTTGAATATGCAAAGCCAGTGAAAGAATTTCAATCTGGTGACTAATCGCCAGCAGACCGAGAGCAATATACATGATGGTGAATGAGTCGGACTTCTAATTGTGGATGCCAAGCTGGCTCGTGCCGCTGAAAAAGGGTTACTCATCTAAACAAGCGGGATAATTCGATAGAATTAGTCTGGAGACTAATTTTTCGACACGTTGGGACCTTTTAAGTTTGTGGTTTCTTTTCGGTTTTTACCTTAGTATTTGCTTTGCGTGGTATAGTTTTATTTCAATGAGATGAGCAAATAGTTTACGCATTTTACACTTTACTCTCCAACTTCTTAAATGTTTTGAAATCTTTACGCAGTACTATAACGCTAAACGAATTAGAAAACGGATAAAAGCAATAAAAAGTACTTTCTCCACATACTCTACAAACGATGAACTCTACAAACTTCACTGAGTACGAATTGAACGCGGATTTTATGTTTAGTAGCTTTGTTTATCAGTTTTATTCACTTTTAAACTAGAACCGAGGGTAATTAACCTTCCACGATCGTAGTATTTTGTTTGCAAATCAATTATGGTGGTATCGCATCTTGCATTTTCTGACTTCTGTTACTGTCGTGACCGTGCTGCTTTGGTGGCTTTGTTTGAAAACAGAAATCGGCAACTGGCTGAAATAGCTGATTATTTTTAGAGAGTGGTCTAAATTAACTACACACACAATAAAAACGAAAACAAACACTGCATGTAAATGAATTGTATCTTTCAGACTACTAGAAAGACTAGAATCATTCTAACTAGAAGGCAAACATTACAGTGATGCCAATATTATAGCCACATCGGTGAACTAAATGGACTTTGCAGTTGAATCGGTAGTAGTAGAAGTTGTAATAAGTATAAGCATGGTCCACTTTCTCCCAGTAACTAAAAAGTCTTTAATGAGTTGTTTTGGTTTCAAATTGAATTTCTTCTTTTCAACCTTCCATACGCAATAATTAGCGACAGATTCTTAGAAATTCCTGCAGGAATTGCCAGCAGTTCATCAATTTAGTAACTCAAGTAGACCATCCGTATCAGTTACACAGTGGCAAACCGTAATCCCAACGGCAACTTTGGTGATATTATTGTAGTAGGCTTTATGGCACATATTTGAAAGTCAACGACCTCAACTGTATTACCACGGGCGTATATATCGCATTGTTTGCTTGCACCGTTTTGCTTATTGCGGTGCGAGTATCGCAACTTGCGTTCCTTCGGATGACCTCTTCGCCGACCAGCGGACCACAGCCAGCCTACGACTGTAACAAGTGTGCAACTACGTGCAACTGTTGTGCATAACAAACCTACACTGGTTTCTTAGACAAATAGTCTAAAGAAATATTTGAGAAATTTATAAAGTGGACTAATTTTACGATCCAAATATGTGGGGTTTTCCTGTAGTCCTCCTTATTGGGCCATACATTGATAATAATGCATTCCGTTATTGTAAAAATCAGAAAACCACTTGGCGTGGGGCAGAGTGCGTTAATCATACCCCGGTTCAAGTGATAACAACAGTATAATTGTCCAGGGAACCCATCACACACACCAGTGAGTGTGGTTCCCCCGGTGCGAAGAGCCTTGAAATCGATTTACCAACGCAAAAAACGTTTTAAATTTCGGACGTGTTTCCATGTCACCGCACATTACAATTCGCATAATAATTACTATTGTGTAACACGTGAACGCATGGACTATGCGAATTTTGTCTCTGCAGCATTTGCAATCAACCAAAACTAAAACTAGACTACACTAGACATGACTAGAAAGGTCATTTTAGCAAAAGTTTGACTAAAATGAATGCTAAACTTTGGAGGAATTTTGTAGCAAGTGCTTTGGATGCGAAATGTTTTAACAATTTTTGTATCGCAATTAACGTCAAATAAGCATTCAATTTTTATGATGACTTCAGTGTCTCACATGCGTTGGATGTATTTGAGTTGGATGTCGTCTAACACAAATACAATTAATTATATTGACTAGTTTAAATTGTTGCTTGAGTGCTCGATGGGTATTCACATGTACGACGGATATCAACAGTATTAGTGACGCAAGGAAAAATTACCACGCGGGCCGCGAGCGCGTGCAATAAAAACCGATATGAACTTTACAGACACTCATTCGAAATATTGTCCAGGCACGCAACGCATCAGGCTGTTTTTCAATAAAAAATAAACGTCCGCCTTCATGGAAACTTAATTACACCTTATAGTACCAATCATGACTATTAAAATGGCGTACGGACCAGTGCTCCACAATGGACAAACTTCAAAAAATAAGTTCATCGGTAGCAATCAAGAGATAACCCTCTCCGAGGTATCATCTAATCGCAACATTACCATTACGGGTAACCACAACCTGCTCACAGTGGACATTAACAATGGCGCTATCAAGGCTACTGGAAATGACTGCACTTTAAATGTGCTCAGTGGCCAGGGAAGAGTTAAAGTCATTGGAAATAATAACACTGTGGTTTTGGGAGAAATGGTGAATGTTGACTGTGTGAATTGTATTGGCAATCATTCCAAAGTGCTCAGGAGGGGCAATACTGCAAATACAAAAGATGTTAACGGTCTACATCGTGTTAATTCAGTTAATGTTGGTCGTGATTATCTCAGTGGATGTTGTAAGAATCCTGGCCATTGTGGACGCGATGGGAGTAAAAATAGCAAGCAATCATTGAAGTGCCCATGTCAAACGAGTAGGCAGACAGAGAAAGAATTGAAGGATATGGATGGCACATGTGGGGAGTTTAATATAATTAACCCAACCATCACTGGGAGCAGGTTGGGAAATGACAGTTGTCAAGTGCAACCTAGTTTTATTAGGACGGAGAAGTTTCTGGTAATTGATCATTGTTCCAATATTAGGACAGATTACAAGGCAACCAAAAGTACATAAGTCAAAGGAAGTATTTTTTATGCAAAAAAATTGGTTAATTTTGGTTCCTGTTATCTTATTGTTATCAGTATTATTTGAAATCTATATTTATTGTATGATAATAAAATATCCCTAGTGATTAGTTACCGAATCACCAGTTGATTCATTCCCATTTGTTTCAGCGTATCGAGCTATTTCGAAAGCTCATGAATTTTCAATCGTCTTAATCCAGATTTAGTGAAGCAGTACAAAGGTAGACAGAACTATGGCAAAGTAAATAAGATATTCAATTTATTGTACAACACATGTATTAACAAATAATTTACAACACTGCAATAATTTCAGTTGTTCATGTTGGCTTCCCAGTTGGTGCTGCAGATGGCATTGGCTTTGTGAGACTTGGAGGTGGTGTCATACCTAGAAACTTCCCATCACCTCCACGTCCTTGTACAAATGGCTTTAAAGGGAGGAGGGATCCAAATGTAATGTGCTGGGCTACTGGGAACTTTCCTAAAACCTATTAACAAAAAAATAATAATTTATGCACAAAAATGTATTCCAAACAAATTTAGTTCCTTACTGACCTCAGCTCTATACATTTTCATCAACCCCATGGTTACTTTACTCCAATGCTGCACTCCACTAATACCCCATAATTGATTAGAGTGTTCAGCAAAAGGTCCAACCTTTACCTGATTGATATACTCAATGCAAGCCAGGAACATGTACTGGTTAGAAAAATTATCCACCACTTCAGTATTTAGGAAAGAACATGGTTCTATTTTGGGATGCATTTGTAATTGGGAACTGCCCCAGATAAAGGGTACAAATTGATAGTCATCCAAACTCCACACTCCATGACTTCCAGCTGGTTCCATTCTGTAAGTTTGCTGTAGTTTTCTGACAAGTTTTAGGTAGGCATTGAAGACTCTAGTAGCAACATAGATTTTGTCTTCTGCTACCAATGCCCCAATTTTGAACAAACAGCAGAGGAACATGATGAATGAGATTTCATGGCCTGTCCCATAATCAATCCTGATTTGGTTTCCAAATGAGTCCATGAAATAAGTAGATACTTCAGCAAGGGCTCTTTGAAGATGTTCTGGAAGGACTTCTGACAGTATTTTGTAAGTTTCCTACATAGAATTGTATCAAATGTAGGTGTAATTAATTATATCAGTTTTGATGTACCTTTTGGACTTTCTCCAACCAAATTCTAAAGGCCTGATTTCCAAACCTTTGGGGTTGCTCTAAAGGTGGAGTATCATCAATCATTCTATCCAATTTATTGATAGCATCCAATAACTTGCTAATGGTTACTGATTCTGGGATTGCATTGTATGTCAAAGACTTTCCTTTGATTGCTTCACTGATAGCTTGTATGAAGCCTAAATATTCCTAGAAGCAAGATATAATTAATTTATAAATTTAAGATATTTTATTAATTTACTTCATAAGCAATTGAATTCTCCCATAAAACCATATCATCTGGGCTTTTTATAAACTTTGTTGGAACCATATACTCATGATCTGGTCCAACTAAAATCATGAACATTTGTACAAAGATAGCATTGGAAATAGAGATTAATAACGCTTATTACCTACTCCAACCGATTCACTGTTCATTTTAAAAAATTGATGTGTTCGTGTCCGAATGGATATATGAGTTATTTAATAGTGCCAATATTTTGATATGTGTGCTATTTTGCTATGATTTTAGTGTCAGATTCGCTAGATTTTTGGATTTTCGTTAACCTTAAATTGTTACGAGACTGCGCATGCCCAAAGTTGATACGTAAATTTGCGTGTAATTCGAATTTTCGAATAGCTTTGGCATTGAAAGAAAGAAAAAGTGTTTATGCTTTTATGACAATCTAATTTAATATAGAGTATTACAAAAGTCCAGTTAACATTTATAATTTATTAGAAAAATGTTTGATGATGATGATTTGCGTAAAAGCAGCATTAGGTTTTAAATATAGCTCACGTCCGCTCACGTCACTGCGCAGTTGTCATGTGAACGTCAACATCGGGCTCTGTCGTGCCCCAAATCTTCCTTTTTACATCGGGTCGCCTTAGTGTACAGACGAGTTTTCTGGTGATCAGTGAAAGAATCTGCTCACATCCACTAAAATGAGAATTTACAAAGATATTTATACTGGTAAGTGGGAAGACCATCGAACGCAGTGCCATTTTACATAAATATTTCCTGCTCTGGACTGCACAAAACTGTAGTTCAGCAACGTTCGAGGACATTCCGTCATAGCTTATGGCATTCTAACCTTTTGTCCCACTGTTATAACATATGCTAATGGTGACTGAAATATTCTTTCAGGTGATGAGATGTTCTCTGATACCTACAAAATCAAACTGGTGGATGAAGTGATGTATGAAGTGTATGGTAAACTTATTCAACGTAAACAGGGCGATATTGCCATTGACGGATTCAACCCTTCTGCTGAGGAAGCTGATGAAGGCACAGATGAAAATGTTGAGTCTGGAGTAGATATTGTTTTGAACCACAGATTGACTGAAACATATGCCTTTGGAGACAAGAAATCATACACATCATACCTCAAGGACTACATGAAGAAGTGAGTTTTCTTATATTTATTTTACTTATTGGTCATGTTGGAGGCTTGTGTGAAACAGAATTCAGCTTCTATCTGGATGCTGTTTTAATTGCACTCCAAGATTAAAGAGTTGGAGTACCTTGGAAAATGTAATGATATGTCAATATCATGTATGTTATCTGCAGTCTTCAAACATTTATTTTAATTTCATAAGTAAAAAGTTTATCTAGTAACTTGCTAAAAACAATTGTCACATTTCAATCAATCCATTTTTTTTTTTTTGGCAGATTGGTGGCGACACTAGAGGAAAAGAGTCCTGACCAAGTTGAAATCTTTAAAACAAATATGAACAAAGTAATGAAGGATATCCTCGGCCGCTTCAAGGAATTACAGTTCTTCACTGGTGAATCAATGGAAATTGATGGCATGGTTGGCCTTATGGAATACCGCGACATTGATGGCCAATCAGTGCCTGTGATGATGTTCTTTAAACATGGACTGGATGAGGAGAAGTTTTAAGAAATTTAACTAAAAGGATTTCCAATTAAGACCTCATGTAATTATGCAGAAGATAATTTCTATTTATTATTTTGATTGATTATAAGCAGACAACATTCTTGTGAAAACGAAATATCAACAACGCTGGAATACTCGTCTCATGTGATGATTTTTATACTCTGCACACTGTACCCGACTATATACCAACAAAATCCTTTAAATTACTTCCTCTGTTTCATTCTCTCCAGCAATGGTGATGATAGTCTAGTTGAAAATGATGCTGTGAATAAAACTATTTTTTATATTATTGTAAATATTGTCCATAACACAAATTTTTGCATTATTTATACCAGATTTAAGACGTGCTTTTTACGTTTCGACGCGATAATAAAACTTGTCGAAACTCCTATCGCGCAAAAATTGAACTTCGCACAGCTTTCCTCACAAGAACATTTCTTAAAAAATGAGGGAAATAAGTCTTATCAGAGTAAACCAAGTTTAATAAATAATCTAATAATAAAATAGAATATCAATAGTACTAGGACGCCCACGATGAAAATAGGTACATATTCAACCATTGTGAAGTGGTCATCTTCTGATTTACAGTGTTGAGCAAATCCATTCTAGAATGGAAATTCCCATTATTACAAGTAATTGCTGTAAAATGGTAACATAATTACCCATCCGCCATTTGCGGCAATCCACTCTCCCAAATCATCCTCTAATACTTCCACCATGCCTTCTACCAATCCATGTAAAAACTCTGGATGTCCTTGACACACGCAGTCCACTCCCAGAGCCCCAGCAACAGCAAAAATAGACACCACTTTTCCCCAAGTGATTTCCATCTTGAACAAATCGTGCCCAATTGATGCCAGCAAAGCGGCAGCTGCTTTCTCCGAAATTAGTACTCCTCCAGGTGTATGACTTGCTTGTCTCGCGACATGATTGTAGACTTTGGGATACTGTCTTTCTAACTCTGTCCCAGCTGCAATTAAACCAGGGAAAACATCTCTTACAATAAGTGCGCTTGATGTGCCAACCATACTACTTAATCTGTACAGTCCTAATTTTTTACTGAAAATCCCAGAACGCTTTAACCTGTTGCGCATATATTGTCCACATAGAACACGTCCTTGTGCTATTACCTCTTCTGGAGGTACTGTGGGCATTCGCCAGCCAATTGTAGATAATTTGCGTGAGACTGCATCACTCACATTGCTGAATCTTCTCTTGGCGTGGAGATGGTGGAGGTTGTCATCTGCTTGTTTAGCATGTGGAGCTATTCCAAGGAGGTTTGCGTGTAGAGCTGCTGGGAAGCTCAGTTTGCGAATATGGTGGCGCGGGGGGCCAAGATGGCCCAATGGGCGGGTTGATAATGAATTCAGGCATATTTTAGGTGCGTCAAAAGTTACCTTGCGGTCGTGGAGAATATGTGTTGTTGGTGTGCCTGTAGCATTGTCCATTAATTTTTGTGATAGTTGACGGCTGCGTTCTGAAGAAAATTGAATAGGGGTTCAATTAGTTTTAGTTAAACTTAACAATTTGATTTCGAGCGGAAATCCGGTTCAATTATGGTTGGAGGCAAGCATTATTATTGACTAACAATATTGTTCAGACTAAATATAGTCGGTTCTTGTTTGTTTGCGCGCCATGCGCAACAAGTTAATAATTATATGAAAAATATTTATCATTGTTTAATTTGTGCCAAATTTAGACAGACATAAAATTAGTCTAAAACTATTTTTCTCTTGCAAAACGTCCACCGATAGATCACAAATAGATCATTTGTTATTTGTTTAAGAAAAAAGGCTTCTACATGTATACGTGCTACATAATTTATAAAAGCCATAATATACTGTTAGAAATTATTTAGTGTAACAATATTTATTTGTAAAATTTTAATTCTTAAAAATCCTTTTTTTTTTGATTGCATATCACTTGTCATAAATTTAAGTGCAAGAGCACCGCAAGAAAGTCCAATTAACACATTAAAATTCGTCTCCATATGTGGCCCAAATTTGCGGACATAAATCACGACTTAGCTTACTTAACTGAATGTTTATGTTGTGCATTAAAGCATAATCGTGACCCATCGCACCATACCACTGCCCAAACAAGCATTTGGTTGTCGCGTTAAGTCGTCTTATCGATTACCTGTCCACAGTGGCTTATGTTTTTTGGGGCCGACATGATGAACATTAATTCCGTGCAAAACATTCTACATTTCGATTAAGTCAATACTACCAGGACATTGAAAACAACACAGGCAAGTGATATAAAAACAGAAGGAATGAAGAAGTGGACTTTAGTCTTAATTACACTTTTTCTTGGGTGACCTCTTGAAAGTTTCAAACCTTACAAGCCTATAAAATGGATAAAGACAATCTAATCTTTTTATACTTCTTAATATTAATTAACTCAAGTGTTTGCGATTACCTCTACCCTAGTGTAACCACAACAGCATTGCCAGAAATCATCATCAATAAGCAAATTCCTTCTCCTTCATCATCTTCAAATAATTTTCCAGGATATTATTACCCAGTTCCTCAGCCTCCAAACGACATTCTTCCACCTTTCCCACCACTTCAAGATGATATACCAATTGAAAATGGATATTTGCCGCCCTCAAATCAGTACCTTCCACCATCCCAGCAACATATCCAACCTGTGCCAATTGGGCCGCATTCATTCTATGGTCCGCCGCCTATGCAAAAAACAATCCAAAACAACGTGGACCCTTCAATTGACTCTTCAATTCGTGTAATATCAATGTCTTGCGTTGATGCAGCAGATAACCGCTTCTTTAAAGCTGTTATTCAATCTCAAGACTTCTTATCATTTCCCCCAATCTTTGCACGAAGTACTTCCGGGTGTACACTCGTTAAGAAAACAAATGATATATTTGTGATTGACCTAGATGGCTTTAATGTTGGGAATTGTGGAGTTAAATACTGTGGAGCGGATGGGAATAAGAAGTTGTGTTTGAATTTAAGACTTCCGACAGTAGCAGGTTTGCAACTCTTGGAAGATAGAATGGTAAAGTTGCAATGTGGCCCACAACATTCAGTTGCAAGTGTTGTACGATCTCTAGGAATCAAATCGCCCCAAAAAATGTGAGCTATCCGAAAATAATATAGTCGTGGTACTAATATTTCATTTCCTTCTGTCCTTTTTAACTGTAGTCAACCCCGGACAGTTTCCTTTAACTCAGTTGCATCAGGAGGATCCCAACGTGTTTTTAGACCACAATTAACTCTTTACCGCAAAGGAAATCAATTGGTAGAACCGGGAAGTTCAGTTCTTCTAGGTGAGGAACTTCTCATCAAAGCAACAATCCCAGATCAAGAAGACTGGAAATTCACAAAAATTGGTACTGTTATTATACAACAAGGCATTCAAAATGCAGGTGAACGGAGATCCATCATCCTAGTTGACAATGATGGATGTAGACCAGAGACGATGAAGTCTGTGTGTCCTAATCACCCAGAACAAATCAATAACAAAGTGACAGTTATGCCGTTTAAGGCATTCCTCTTTCAAGATATTGAAAGTGATGAAATGTTGATTAGTGTGCGGATTTTTGGCTGCATGTATCAGAGAGATTGTCAGGTTGGTACATTATTAATTATTTGAATGAAAATAAGTGTTTATTGTTTCTTTATGTAGCAAACTAGACACTGTGAAGAGAAAGCTACGTTCAGCACCTTGGATGCGAGCAGAAATTCAAATCTTGGCCGCCGCAAACGATCAATGGTCAATATAAAAAATTCTACGCACACTGCTCAATCACCTCACAAGAATACTAATGATAATGACTTCATCAGCGACAATAATAATAATTTGAGGTATGATATGCAAGATTATGAATCACATTTGGATTATCGTGTGGTCTTGCCAAGGATGACACGAAGACAATTGAATTTTGAATTGAAGAACAATTCATTGCTGGATTGGGAATCAATTGGCGTAGAATGGTCGGTTGATGATGTTTATAATGGCTATTTCTTTGTTAGTATAATTTTAATTGTTGGTGTTTGTTGCATTGTTTTGTGGTGTATTGTTGTTAAAGTATTTAGTGGCAGCAAGAAAGATGACTGTTCCGAACGCTATTAGTTCTGTACTTGTCGGGCGATTCAAGAGATTATCTTTGAGCAGATTACTTTCCAATTAAGTTGGGCGAAATTTTCAAGTTACAATTAACTTAATTAGAGATTATTTGCTATGCCAATTACTGTTTTTGTTGATTTTGTGACAACCAGCAATTGGACTTTATAAATTTCATGCGACTTATAAATTGTACCGCAATTAAATTTTTTGCTGTACAATTAATTTATTACTTTAATAAGCGCTACTTTTTACTGTTAAGTACACCAGACTTAATCACTCAAGTGGTTTCAATGTCAGTTAGAAAATGCACTTCAAAATTTCCATTGCAGTACTTTTACATGAAAAGATCTTATATGGATATATAGGAATAATTTGAGCTTTCTGATGCTATTAAACCTTAGCACGTTTAATTAACTCCTAACATAATTTAAATGTTTTCTACTTTACAAAATATACTACAGAAAATGTCGAAAGACAATTTCAAGTTTTTTTACTATTCCAACTGGCGGTGCGTTGCGTAGTAATTTAAAAAGAGCGTCTTGTATCGATGATTTGCGCTTGTTCATTTATTTATTTGAAAGTTGACATGTTGCCCACGTTGTTTATTAAATTTAGGTTTTAATAGCAGAGGCGGAGAAAAAATTATGGCACAATTTAGCTACAATATGCTTTGCAGTATGCGCCAAAGTGCGAACGCAATGTTAGCAATCAAATATGCTAATAAATGGTGAATTACATTCAACTAGATTTAGGTATCATGTACTATCTTAGACATACATTAAATACCACGCATATGCAGATTGGTACGCAAAAATACCAAGTTTTGCAATATGTAGAACTTTGTAATAACTTTATCATTATTCTCCCAATCAGGTAATCGAGTAACTTCCAATTCAAGGCACCAACATTGGATAACATTGTCCAAATAAGTTACAAAGTAGCAATATTAAATACGCAGACATTATCATTCAACAATTTAAATAACAAAGATTACATAATTTTAGATTTATTTAAACAGTATGATGATTATTATTCTAGTAAAAGGAAAAGCCATTACTTAACAAGTTTAATGTAAAAGTAAAGTGGTCAAAGTGCGTCATGTGATCAAAAGTACCGAATTTAATTGGTGGGTCCTTGAGCAACTTACAGAGTAGAGTAGAGTAGAAGTTTCACTTTAAATGGAAAAAGAATTGACCTTTATTTAAGTTAGGCTACTCTTTGCAAGAAGTAGCTTTCGAGGTTTAAATAAATCAAAGATAATTGTGAGGGCTTTAACGTAGCAAAAAAACCAATTCTTATATTTATTGGAAATAATAATGATGAATTAATTTTTGACTTTTGTATTGCTGTCAACTGTAGATCTAACTATTTTAATACCATTGGTAAGTTGAGCAGTTGAGCAGCACCATTCCGATTCTAATTTATAGAATTTCCACACGGGAAATCATGTGAACATAGTGGTTCTGTAATATAGTCATTGCCTCACTTGCAGTTAAGTAATGCCATTTAAACAAACAATGGTTCATATTTCATACTGAATTGCATTTGGGCAAACAAACGCGATTGGTAAACGAAACATTTGCCTTTTGTTATACCTCGAAAAGCCCCTAATTAAATATTGAACAATTTTTTAAATGGGGAAAATTGTGTTATAATTGCATGGTATTTGCTTTTAATTTGACATCGAGCTGGAGTACATTTGTCACTAAGTAATAATTAGCTGTGTATCATGTTCCAATTCAAATTGATTAATGTAGATTGATCGTAATTACGACTGTGAGAAATAACATTGATGCCTTGAATTAAACGCCTTAAGAGTGGCAAGTGACTTCATTAACTACTTACTCAAATATGGATGGTACATACCCGACTTTGGAAGAGTTTTGTTAGGGTTGAAAAACGTTTCCACCTAACACCCCAGTTCCTGATTCAAATTCCAAATTGCAGATGACGTAATGGACTAAGTTCAATTTAGATTCATGATTTAATTATGAATATTAGAATTTAACTTTTTGATTATTTTCCACATTGCTTGCAACAACATTCAATCTTCAAACACATCGGCACACTGATATCCAATTTACAACGAAAGCTATTCAACTTATTTGAATTAATTGCGACTGCAATGCTTGTATCATGTATTATCAGTTAGTTTGTTTCCGTCGTTTTTCTGATGTAGTGAATTTGTTTTTCGTTGTTTTCCGATTCGCACGTAACAAGCGCGATGTAGACTCGTGCAACTCTCGCTTTCGTTTACTTCACGTCGTCGATGTTTTGCGTTTTGGAGGCGGTCGTGCGATTGCTTCCTCCACGCAGTCCGACTGATCGATGCTGGACGTGAGCAGAACTTACCTGCCCGAGGTGTAATCAACAGTGAAAGTGCCAAATGAACAAAATGCATGAGGAGAATCCAGCGAAACTGATTGTTAACTTTGCATTGTGTTAATAAAAGCATCGTAATACGGGCGCGATTGTTAACACGATAACTAAATATTAACACGCAATTAAGGTCAACACTTTTATTTGCTTAAGTTTAATTACCACAAGGATTGCATATACTTATTTTAGCATTGATTTTCTTCAGTATCATCAGCTATCAACAGCTTAAAACTTGTCTATGTCATTTTGCAGTATTAAAATAACAACCAGTGCAAAGCGACAAATAAAATGTGATCAACAGTAACAAAAGAAAAGTATTTTCAACTATTAAAACAGTATTTGTTTTTATTGTACGTTTATAAAACATTTGAAACAATTTAATAAATTCTTTCTCTTGCTTTCCTCCAATAATTTCAAATTTCAAATATACCGCTGTTTGACATTATCCTGAAGGTTAGTACTGCGTCATTCGTCCGCTAATCGCATTCCATTCATAAAAATGATGGAGGTACCAGAAAAACTCTACGACTCCCTCGTCTGCAGACTTTGTGCTGAAGAGAACACCAACGGCAGCCAGATTTATGTCGCTCTTGATGGCGGAGACCAGCTGGGTGATGTTATCAATCGTTACTTGCCCCTTAAAGTGAGTCCTGTTGCATCATAACAAATGCATCCATCTTGGATGGATCTTCAATTGACTAGCAATTCTGCTCAATCCAAATTCGTTTTAAATTTCTATCCTAAACTTTTCAAAGTCTTTAAAGAGAATTCAAAACAACGGTTTTACGCATTTTGTGACCCTTAATCTTTGTAATTTTGTTTTTAATACTGCATACTTAACCTGTGTGTACATAATTTGCATAATTTTCTTCTTTTCATTATTAGTTTGGTAATTATTAACGATTTCTATATGAAACAGGTTTCAAATGATGGTAAATATCCATGTACTTTATGCCCTGGATGTACAATTCAACTAGATGCAACCAAATCATTCTTTGATTTGATTGTCGAAGGACAAAGGAAGTTGCAGACTTTGCTAAGCCAACAAGATGTTAAATCATTGGATAAGATGGGTCAAGAGCAGTTGGAATGTGCCTTAAAACTTGTCAATCCAAATTCATCTGTGCAGACATATTCAGTGCAAACTGATGAAAATGGAGAGAAGATCTTTATTCAAAGTAAATTCATTTTAAAACTTATTCTCTTCATTAACTAATATATATGTAATTGGCTTAGTTTTGTCAGATGGTCCTCTATTCCCATCTGATCATGATTTATCTCTGAAATTAAATGCTGAGAAACCCAGGAAGAAGAGGGGAAGACCTCCAAAACCACCTGCATCTGAAGAAATTTCTGAAGTTATCAAAGTTGAAGAACCAGAGCCTATTATTGAAGACACTGGTGATGGAAAACCAAGGAGAAGAATTAAGAAACCGTCAAAATATTCTGACCTCATTCAAGTAAAGTACTGAAATTATGTTATTTTCTGTTGCAATTACATTATTATTGCTTGCAGGGTAAAGAACTCGACAAAGTTTTCTTAGAAGAGGGAATTAATGATGAAGAAACAGACTTGTCTCAAGTTTTTATTATGAAACAGGAAGGTGTGCATGATTCTATTATTATAACTAAGAATGATAATAAAATGTCATTAGCTAATGTTACTGCAATCAAGAAAAGTCCCAGCAAGAAAACTTTTGATTGTGATATTTGTGGAAGAAGTTTCATCAATCAAAATCGTTTAGAGATCCACAAAGTATTTCACAAAGATGTTTTCTATCAGTGTACAAAATGTACACAAACTTTTAACAGCAAAGAGGACTTTGTGATACATTCAGTGGAAAATCAACATGAGGAGTTTAAGTTGATTGAATATGTTGAGAACTACGTAAGTACAGTCTTAATAATTGCAAATTAAAACTCCGACTCAACGCAATTTTTGTAGGGCCAAACAGAATTATCCACTAAAATTGGCAAAGAAGCAACTTCAGTTTCTGTAGAAACCACAACAATTGTTGCAAATGAAGAGAACAAATGTGAGGTCTGTGATAACGTCTTTGAATCTGTGCAAAATTTAGACTCGCACCACAAAAGCGTGCACAATAATATGCGTCCTTATACCTGCGAAAAATGCAATAAGCAATTTGCCACCTTCTCTGCTTTCAAGGCTCATCTCCTCCAACATTCTCAAAAGATTCATCCTTGTGAGCAATGTGACAAAGTTTTCAGTCATCCTAGCAGTCTCGTCTATCATTGTGAAACTGAACACTGCAATGGTAGGAAATTTGTGTGTATAAAATGTAAAAAATGTTTCAAGCATAAACAGTTGCTACTGCGACATCAACTTGTCCATACTTCAGAAAGGCCATTTGTTTGTACGCTATGTAAAGCAGCATTTAAAACACGGGCTAATATGATAAACCATATGTCAACACACACAAAGGAGAAGAAGTTCTTTTGCACCGAGTGTGATCTTTGTTTCACATATAAAACGTCCTTAAATTTGCATCAGCGGTGGCATAGTGGACAGAAAGACTATGAGTGTGATGTCTGTTTGAAGACATTTTCTCAGAAAGGCAATATGGTGGAACATAGAAGGATACACACTGGAGAGAAGCCCTTTAGTTGTTCATATTGCGGAAGAAGGTTTACCACATCATCGCAATATAAGTTGCATGTGAAAAGACATACTGGGGAGAGGCCTTGGAGGTGTGAGTATTGTTCTAAGACTTTTCTGCACAAAGGAACATGGAAGAATCATACTAGAAGACATCGAAATGAGAGGCCATATCAATGTTCTTATGTGAGTAGTTTTCTTGAAATTTTATCAGACTGATAATATTCCCCTTTAGTGCTTAAGAGGTTTTACCGAACAATGGGCATTGAAGAAACACGAACGTTTTCATACTGGAGAGAAGCCATATTCTTGCGAAATCTGCAGTAAAACTTTTGCTGATTCATCAAATCTCAAAAAGCACACCAGGTCACATTTGCGGAAACAGAACACCCAAAACATAGTCAGTGAATTACTAAAAAAAACAGATACTGAAACATCAATTCCAACAATTGCGAGTACAGACACTACAAATGAAAATCAAGTTTTATATTTGACTTATGATGGAAATGCAGAGAATTCTCAACAGGAAGACACTACAGAAAATTTGTTTAGTGAGGATTTAATGCAAGGTGCATCAAGTGAAGAGATTTCAATTGATGTACAGGTAAATATCTTATTTAAACTTTTTTTATTCAGCCATTTTAATAAACGATTTTGCAGCAATTGGTTGATAATGATGGTAATGTAATAAGTATAACAACTGATGATGGACAACAAATAAAAGTTGTTACTACAATGGATGATGAACAATGTTTTCAAGGGTTAATGCCTGATGGAACTTTGATTCCAATTAATTTAAGTATCCAGGATGGTAAACCTTTTGCAGAGTTAATTAGTAGTACTCAGGTAGAGAAAAATCTAAAATCTGTAGGTTTAGTGTAAACAATGCTTATTTCAGGTGGAAAATTTACCGCTAGTTCAGTCTTCTGATTTGTCTACAATGGAATTACTACCAGAAGAGTCCAATGACAGTGAGAAGAATAAAATTCAATTTCTCAATGAAGATGGACAGAATTTATGCTTTATAGCATATGGACTTGAAGGTAATTCTATTGGTGAGAATCAGTTTATTAACTTAACTTAACTTGTTTATTGTTTATGGAGTATTATTTTCTGCGTTCTGTGATGTATGTAATAAGTAGTCTTCCATTAATTTCAAATTAGGTGAATACAGTTTGAATTTCGTGATTATCAGAAGGTAATTTATGTTTATTTAACATTTTTCTATAGATATATATTCTAAACAATTTTCATACATTTTACAAATAATGTTATTTATTTACTTCAATTAAATATGCTATAAATTAATAATTGGTAATAATTAATTTAAACCACTTTGTTCCACTACACGTTTTAGGGTGTTCCAAGATAATGGGTGGAAGAGAGTGGGAAATAGTTTGTGGAACATTTGGGCGGGTAGCGGTCCCTAGTGTGGACTGTCGAATAAACTGGAAAATTTTATTGCAGCAAATCAACTGTAGTTCAGTTTTCTCTTGCTACGCAAATATATTTGCTGCAACCTTTGGTAGAGCGCGGTAGCAGCTGAGCGTTCCATTTTACACATATATACATATCTTTCTTATTTCCTCCTACTGAGCTAAGATATTGTTAAAAGCGGCAAAAGTCTCGTGGAATGCCTTAAAATATTTAATATATTCCCTTAAATATTTAATTAGCTTCGCATTCATATTTTTGTTTTAGATTGGCAGTCAAGCAAAAATGCCACTATTAGAAACAGTTATCATATTAATATGCATAATATATTAACATGCTAGGTCAATAACAAATACTACTAAATATGCAATTCATTAACTACTAATTTATTACAATTATCTTCGAGTAAAACATGGTATATTTATCTTGCTTAATCATATCAGGCTCACAAGAGACATTATACTGATTAGTAAATTATTTATTGCCAGCCAAAAACTAGCCAATCGCTTAAAATTGATTTATTCAAATACGATTCAAAAGTGGTTTGAAATTAGTGTTAAAACATTTATAAAACTGCAAGGGGCAACGAAGTGACAATAGAGCTGAATATTTAATATTTCCGTGCCTTTGAAAATTATGATTTGTTTCTTGACTTGTATTCAGTGCAAATTTGATTTAAAGTGCAATATTTTGCGTATAATCATATTCTATAGTGGGTATAACACTTTGAACGAATTTTAAGAAGATGATTAAATACATATGCACACCTAGTTCACCGCCACCTTCTGTTACTGTTTCGATGATGCTTTTCATAACTTCAGCATGTCGACAAGGATGAACTGAGGCCATTTTCGGGATGCTTAAATGGGGATGCGCCTCCATCGTGACCGTTTTCTTCGCATAGTCCTTACTGATATCTTGGAAAGTTTCGTCTGTAGATAATGCCTTCCGATTCTGATTAGCAACAAGCAAATTAGCGATTGAATCAAGTGACCAAAAAATACCGCAAATATTACCTCATCATAACCTGTCAACCAAAGTCTTGGAGTTTGATAATATTTGTCATATGTAATGTGAAGATCATAGGTTCTTGTATGTAGAATAGCATCACCTTCATCACCCTTAGGGCTTTCTTTTGGTACAACTGGCTCGGCTTTCTGCATATCATCCAACATTCCACTCTCTTCAAACTCCTCCATATCACAAGCTTCTTCATCTTCATCATCCCCATCTGGCTCATCATTTGTCACTTTCCTCTCCATGGCTTCTTCCATGCATGCAGCTTTGCCAGAGTCCAGAGTCATCTCTGAGACCTTATCCTCCAGTCCACTACTGCTTGAACCATAATGATGTGTGTCCACCCACCCATTGTCAGCATCATCTGATTCAATAATCCTCTGCAGATCTTCAGAGTATTCCATTTGTTCACAACGCCGTGGGCATGGTACATTGCGCGTGATAAGGAACTGTTTGTTACGCGGCAAATACGGTTTTGCCTTGGAGTCATCTCCAGCAGACCATTGCCATGTTGGGCAGTGATGCACCAGGTGGTCACCAGCATGCACAAATTCATCTGGAGTTATTACACCTGTTTCTCTAAATTTTGATTCCTGACAAAGAAACGACATCGATAAAATTAACAGGAATGATCTAGTCATTGTGTTACATCGTGTTATTTACGATCACTGCATTTCCAACTTACTTTGAGCACTGGAGTTAAATATTCGGCGACGCCGAGGGCGGTGCCCTTAACACTATTTAGTACGTTCTGCATCACAAGATGTTAAGCTGTCGCTGGGAACAAAAGGCTTTGGGTACACAGTTCAAAGGAATGCGTTTATCGCGATCGAGCTAGTGGAGGTAGTAATACGCCGACGAGACTTGTGCTCCCTATGATGTTCGAATTGGATTGTCAAACAATAACATAACCTGAGGTAGATTTACGAGATTAACTCGATTCGCAGTCAAATACGTCGAAAACATAAAAAACTGCCATTTATTTGTAAGAAATACATTGTTTAAACGAATTTACCTACTCTAAACCTTGTTCAAAATTATCTTCGGTTTTCCATCTTTGTTCCTTCTTACAATATATATATATATATATATATAAACGCCTTGTCCGGTTTATTAAGCTACAAAAGTAATTTCAAATGATATAAATTGTCTAATTTGCTTTAAACATAAAAATTCAATTAAATGGAAGAAATCTCTACTGAGAACTCATTAAAATCACCGAAGCAGGATTCACTAAAAGAACAAATATCAGTATTGGACTTAAATGTGCCATTCAATCATTTCTTTGAACAATTCCTGCTTACAAATCAACCCTGCATTATAAGAAACATTTCCAGAAATTGGAAATCTACAAAATCTTGGGTCATTCATCAAAGTTCGTCAATAAATTTTGCTTACCTTAAGAAAAAGTATGGCAAAGCAACTGTCCCCACATATGATTGTAATGTAAGGTTCTTCAACTCACACAAAACTGAAAAAATGCTTTTTGAAAAGTTCATAGACTACTTTGAAGAATACAAGCATAGTGGATATTCTATGGATCTTCCTCTCCTTTATTTAAAAGATTGGCATCTTAAAAATTCATATCCACAGGATAATTTTTATCAAGTACCTAATTACTTTTCTTCAGATTGGTTGAATGAGTATTTAGTTGAAAAGAGAAAAGATGATTATCGATTTGTTTACATGGGGCCCAAAGGATCATGGTGAGCATCACCATCATTACTCTTGCATATAACAGTCTGTTATCAGATATTCTTTGTAGGACACCATTCCATTCAGATGTCTTCAAATCCTACAGTTGGAGTGTAAATGTTATTGGAAGAAAAAGGTGGCTCTTTTTTGCACCAGGAGAAGAAAACCTTTTCAGAGATAAATTTGGTAATTTTCCAAATGAAATAGTTGATATAATTCCTGGGTGCAAGTATTATAGCATTATTCAGGAAGCAGGTGATGCTATTTTTGTTCCTTCTGGCTGGTATCATCAAGTGGTCAATATTGAAGACACAATATCAATAAATCACAACTGGTTGAATGGATGCAATATTGGTATGATGTATATGGACATGCAGAAACACTTGAATGAAGTGAAAGAAGAGATTAAAGACTGCAGTGATGATCCTGACTTTGTGTCACAGTGTCAAATGGTTTTAAAGGCTAGTTATGGTATGGACTTTAATGAGTTTTTAAATTTCGTGTCTTATATTGGGGAAGCACGGATAAAATTAGTTAATACTGGAGTTGAGAGCACGGGAGGATTGAATTTAGTGAGGTTTGATTTGAGGATGATTCAAAATGTGCTCAACTTGTTTAGAAAACACAAAGATGTTAAAGATTTGCAGTTATTGGATAAGGCAAGGAAAGTGAGTAGGAACATTGAGGGTTGTTTAAAGAACTTATAGAATAATATATACCCCATTTTAATATCGTCGGATCCACGTGGAAATTCCCATGGCACTATTAATTTTTATGTGTTTACTTAAAACAAAGTTCTCACAAATGAATCAATCTTCACAATTTGTTACCATTCAAAATACCAACCTCTCCATTGTCATTCATATCTTTGATCTCTTTTGCCCCATAACCCAAACTTTGTAAAATTTCGAGTGTGTGCTCCCCAATCTTTGGTTTACATCTTATCCCTTGCGTTTCAGCAGGTGTCCGAGACAATATAGGCGCAGGCTTGGGTATAACAACTTCATCTTTTACAATATAACTATTTCTCTGGTGAGCATGAGGATGCTGAGCTATGTCCTCGTATGATAAAATCGGCGTGCAACATGCATCCGTTCCGTCAAATATCTCGGTCCATTCTTGTTGAGTCTTTTTCAAAAATGTCTTGGTAAACAGTTCTTTTCCCTTAGCAAAATCTGAGTGTTTTGCTTGATCTTCAGTCAAACCTAATCCATTCAACAATTCTTGATAAAACTGTGGTTCTATGGCACCCACTGCCATATACTTTCCATCTTTAGTTTCATATACTTCATAGAAATGGGCACCTGAATCCAGTAGATTCTCACCTCTTTTACAATTAAATAACACCTTTTTGCCTCTTGCTAGCCAACTTGCAATGTAAGCTGTACCTTCGGTCATACTACTATCAATTACTTGCCCTTTTCCACTGATTGATCTCTCAACAATGGCTGCAACTATTCCAAATGCGGTGATTAAACCACCCCCTGCAAAATCCGCAGAATAGTTAATTGGAAATATAGGCTTTTCATTGCTTCTTCCAAGTTGTGAGAGAAATCCACTCATTGCAATGTAGTTAATATCATGTCCAGCCATTTTTGAGAAATGCCCATATTGTCCATACCCTGTTATGCGTGAATAAATTAATTTTGGATTCTCTTTGCATAATATCTCTGGGCCAAGGCCTAACTTCTCAAGTACCCCAGGTCTGAATGGATCTATAAGAACATCAGATTGCTGTGTAAGCTGTTTCACTATCATAATTGCTTTTAGTTGTTTTAGATTCAGAGCAATTGACTTCTTGCCATTGCCCAGTATGTCTATACCATATCCTCCTAACTGAAATAGAGTGTTTTTATGAACTAGCTGTAATGATTTTGGGGACTCACCCTGTCTATTCTTATAACTGATGCTCCAAAATCAGCAAGAATCATTCCACAGAAAGGTGCTGGAGCTAAACCAGAAAATTCTAAGACTTTAATGCCTTTTAGTGCCATGACTCTGCAGCAATTTGTGACACATTCTGTACTGTACTGGGTTATTTTATATTCCCACTGCTTAATCAATCACTGAGCAACCTTTGGAATCTGGTAAATGTAGTAACCATTTGATGACCTGTGAATAAGAGCAATAAGACATACAAAATTAGCATGAGTTGTCCTTTCAAAGCAATATAGTTATGTGTATATAGTATAAAATTGTATTTTTATTTAAATGCTGCTTGGTTGATTTATTTAATTGTAAAAAAATAGTTAAAGGTAATTGATAAACACCTCTTAAAGTGTTGCCTACGTCCGCCTTTTATTATTGTCTCGGTTGTCACTATTCCTTGCATCATCACACATATCACAAAGAATCATACATCTTGTAACGTATTTATCAGATTTGGTGCACTTTATGATAAGCAGGCTGTCCACACCTGTATCGCCCCTTATTAAAAACGCGTCGTCTCGTATCTGTTCGCCGACGCCTTTTTAAAGTAAAGTATTGCATTGAAATCTATTTTGCCAGCGTTTCTCACTAATTAGAACCGCATAACCTTGAATTACTCTGAAACTGCAAATCTTGCTAGCGATAAATATTTTAATCTACCGATAAACCGCACTGATCTTATTTCACCATTTCCCACGGAAATTATCTACAAGTACTTGCGCTGGTGTGCAGTGTAAGCACACGCAAATACATGGCTGGAATTTGTTAATGCCGGGATACGTCTGCGAGCCGGTGAAGTCGGCATTTTACACGATGCAAAAAATCTTGTTTTTCATTCTTACTGTAAGTACCCTTTTATTTGCTATAAACGCGCAGCAATTCGATGGCCACTCCCAACGTAAAAGCATTATTCAAGACCCACAATGTGCAGAAATTCGCGCAATGTGTGCAAATTTAAGTGATCAGTCTGATGATGTACTGATCATTGAATGTCTCCAGTCTTTGGATCCTAAACTCCTGAGTAGATTGAGTGATGATTGCCAGCATGTTATCTGGACACACATGAACAGTCTCCTCAAAGATGAAAATATCAGAGACATGTTGATGTCTTCCTGCAGGTCAAATTTGGATAGACTAAATTGCCAAGTTGCATCAACAACTGGATCATATTTGAAGTGTATTATTAATAATAAGGAGCAGATTGATAATGCTGACTGTCTAAACTATGTTTTGCGGATAGAGAATGTCGCATTTTATGACTACAGATGGATTGCACAGTTTGTGACCCATTGTATTGCTGATATTGACAAATTAAAGTGTGGTAGACTTGATCATGATGGCTTGACTCAATCAGAGACCATTTCCTGTCTTCAGAATCACTATGTTGATGTAGATGATGAGTGCAGGAAGGAGATTTTCAAACTCACTGAGATCCAAGCAGATAGTATTAAATTAGATAGACAGTTGTACATGGCTTGTGCAGAAGACCAGATGAGATTCTGCAAGCAATTTGCACCTGGGAGTGGAAGAGTTTTTAGCTGTCTGATTCATCATAGGTTTGATACTTTGACTGCACCATGTCAGCAGCAGTTACTCAAGAGGCAGAAGTTGATTTCACAGGATTATAGGATTAATAAAAGACTGATGAAGGCTTGCAGAGATGATATCAAGAGGTCCCATTGTCGTAAACAGACATCTGATGATAAATCTATAAGGATGGCTCAGGTTTTGTTGTGTCTGGAGAGTGTCCTGAAGAATGGAACAAGATTAGATCCAAATTGTAAGGCGGAAATGTCAGATCAACGCAGGATTTTGATGGAGGACTTCAGACTGTCTCCTGAGATTGTAGATAAATGTGCTTCTGAGATTCAAACGTTTTGCATGGAGTTAGAAGCTGGTGGGAGGACGATTCATTGTTTAATGGATCATGCAAGGTTGAAGAATTCAAAGAAGAGGATTGGTTTTCAGTGTCAAAGAGCGGTAACTTTTTTCGTTTTTCAGACTTCTAAAAACTTAGCGTTAATACCACATTGTATTTCTAGTTGGAGGATCTTGTCAAAGAAACGGATCTTGGAGAAGACTGGCGTGTTGATCCTGTTCTTCACGAAGCATGTGAAGCCGTTGTTCGCACAGCGTGCAACGAAATTCATGGAGGGAACGCTCGTGTTCTATCCTGCTTGATGGACAACATTGATACTGATCATATGAAAGAAGACTGTGCAGAAGCTCTCTATCAAATTCAGTACTTTGTAGCACGTGATTTTAAACTGGATCCACAGCTTTATCATGCCTGCCATGATGATGCTTCTAAATTTTGTAATGTTCGCGGAGGGTGGGATGAAAAAGTATATAATTATCCAGAGAGTGGTCCACAGGTACTTCCTTGTCTCTACCGATATGCCTACCAAGAAGATCGGGACAAACAATTGAAAGAGCAGTGTTTCGAGCAGATTAGGCGAGTTATGCGCCAACGAGCTATGAGTGTTGATCTGATGCCTGAAATTGAAACTGCTTGTATAGCAGAGTTAGCACTGCACTGTTTTGATAAAACAGAGAAAGGGGAAGAGATGTTGTGCCTGCAAAATAACTTGGATAAGTTGGAAGATGATTGTAAACAACAGATTGAGGAGTTTACTGAAAAAGAAGCTCAGAATGTTGAGTTAAATCCGTACGTTTCTACTAATTGTAAGAAGATAATTCAGTCATTGTGCCCACCCGAAGAGAAAAGAGATCAGGGTAGTGTTATGGAGTGTTTGATATCAAATAAAAACAATCCAACTATCAAAGCAAACCCAAGATGTAGGATTTCCATCGAACACTTTCAGTTAATCTCTTTGAAGAACTACAAATTCTCTTTCAAGTTTAAAGCTGCTTGTAAGAATTACGCGCTGAGATTCTGTGCTCCTGCCAAGACGAAAGCGGAGGTTGTTGCATGTTTAAGTGAGAAAATTACTAATGATACAATTGCTGGAGTTAAGAGTGATGTGCAGAGGGAGTGTCGCCAACAGCTCAAGGCACAACTCTTCCAACAACGTGAAAATATCCACTTTGATCCTAAATTAGAACGCGCGTGTCATGACGACATTAGAAAGTTCTGCAAAGATATTGAACCTGGTTCTTCCGCTGTTTTAGAGTGCCTTCAATCTACTCCCGAGAAACGTCTCAGTGAAACATGCCAAATTGAGTTGTTTAAAGTGAAGAAACAAGAAACAAATGACAACTCAGTTGACTATGCTTTACAAACAATATGTGAGGATATGATTCAAATGTTTTGTCCAAAAGCAGAGAAGTCACATGTTTTGGAGTGCCTTAAACGACATAAAGAAGAAAATGGGTTTAACAAAAAGTGTTTGGCAGTTGTTAGGCACCGGATTGTGGAGCAGAATACAGACTATCGATTGAATCCACTTCTTCAGGAGAATTGTAAGATGGATATTAAGAAGTTCTGCTTTAACATTGCAGTGCAAGCTAAGCCAGAGAAAGAACTAAATGGGGAGGTCATCAATTGCCTGAAGAACTCTTTTAAACACTCGCAACTATCGAATAGATGCGAGAAACAAATGTCTTTGATACTTCGTGATCAAGCGATGGATTTGCAGTTAAATCCCCTATTAAGAGCTGTTTGCCGAGATGAATTAGATACAATTTGTAAAGAGGAGGCCGAGAAAGGTTTCTTGGAGGCTGAGGAATGCTTGAAGAATGCGTTCTTGCAGAAGAAGATACCAACTCCAGCTTGTAAGAATGAAGTTGTTAGTATGTTGGAAGAAAGTCGGGCGGATATTAATGTTGATCCTGCTTTACAACAGACGTGTGCGTTAGATTTGCTGAAGTATTGTAAGGATATTCAAGAGGGAAATGGAAGGCGTAAGTTTAACTTCGTAACATTGAATTGAAATGCTAATGGTATGTTATCTTTTCAAGATATTCGTTGCTTAAAGATTTTCCTTGAAGATGATCCAAAGTCTTTGACATCAGAATGTAAGAGTATGTTAAGTAAGAGATTCGAGATGTATAAAAATGTTGCCCAAGTAAGTGAATTCCATGATTCTTCTATTTAAAAGCAAACTATATGTTTTCTCTTTTTAGTATGCACCTCCTGAAGGCTTACAAGAACTTTACAATCAAGTCGCAGATTCTCCCGCTAAACATTACTTCTTCTTCGTGACATTGATGGTGATCGCAACAATGTTTGCAATGGGTCTTTTCTGCGGAAGAGTGACACGTCGTCATATGCTAATTAAAAACAAATGATGCCGATAGTGGATGGGTCGAGGTATTGGGTATAAACAAATGGTCATATTGTGATAAAGCCACTCTAATTTTAAAGTTAAAATCGCGATTTTTACGGCAGTTGACTTGTATGTACGTAATGTTGTGTTCCATTCGTAATTTCTATCTAATTCACGCAAATTTTTGAAAAATATGGCATTTTGTCGTGTGTCGTTAAATTTAAAGTTTATTGAATGGTGCGAAACCAGCGATCCGCGGCAATTTGTGTCCGTTAATTTCGTCTGATTAATGTTTCTATTCTCATTATGAACATATGCCAATGTGTTACTGTGGTTTTTTTATCGCACAATGTAAATATTAATGAAATAACGCGTGCTAAATACGCAATAAAAAGATTTTATAATGAATTCGTGGCTGTGCGCCTAAGAAAATAGTCAATGGGTAAATAGTGATTTTGTTACTTATGTTGTTTACCTCTGCCATAGCTGATAATCGACAGCTTTGTGCATTCGCCAGTTTTTTGAATTTTGGAATTTTATTTACAGCGCTTGAACAAAACAAAAAAAAAATAGTAAACGAATATGGCCTAGACATTGCAGTACAATGCAATAAAACAAATAACGGTTTCGTTTTCATTGTCCTTATCAGCGCTTTATTTGTTGATGTCAATCCGCGCCAAGAATTTGTTTGTATTTCCCGCCGTCTAGAGCACTCCCAGGCGGCGTTCACTCGATGCCGTGTGGTGGGAGCTAGACATCTAATATGGCGACAAAAATGAAGAGCATCTGCCATTTTGCGAAGGCAATTTAAAAAAAAACGTAAATAACGCAATAAGCTGGCGCGTCCACGTTCGACGGTATCGCGAGTTGGTGTTACGACGAGGCCTAGCATCACGACGCCCGCATAAACAAATGAATAAATGGACGCTACGTCCATTATAACACAAGTGTCACGCGACGACGAGCACTTGAATAGTTATCCAGCCGAAAAAGGTAAATAAAAAGTGACAGATCGCGACTTTTAGAGCGCGGTGCGACTGCAGCCGTGCTGCAATTTTAGATCAACGTAATTCGGCGTCCGGGTTGTTGTGCGCCGTTGTCATGGTGTGGTTACGACGTCTTTTGCGTAAATTCCCTGTTCATTAATCGCGCCCAGTGAGGCGATTGTTATTGACCACTGGACCCCTGTCGTGTAGGCTTCAAATGGCTTAAATCTAGGCGTGTAGTGCCCATATGCATGATTGTTAACTAACGTTTCATACGATCACGGAAGTTGTGGAACTGCGTTTATCGTGTTGGTCAGTTTCACGCAGCTATTGGGATAATCGGAAGCTAATCTCTTGTGGGATGCCCAGGCCCGACCTTGAGAGCGACCCTGGCTGCCGCACGTTGCATCCATTTTTATATCATGTACCCATTAAACGCATCTGTTGTATTTTCTAATAATTGCGCGCTGATTATCAACACTCGACACAGGATTACAGAATGCATGTTATAATAAATCATGAGTCAAAAATGCGGTCATGAAGATCTCCAGTATTGTCGCGACATGTATTACTTGTGTCGCTTGTATGCAAATGCGTCACATTCCACACCTGTATGTGACCTCTTTCCAACAGTAATGACCAGTTCAAACTGCCAACAATATGCTTTATGTTGGGTGTTAGCTAATGTGCATTTCGGTTGCATTCAAAGGTGCACTTCCAAGGACTGAAAATGACATATCAGAAGTCCAAGGCACACACGCCCCTGCCCAGCAGAAGAAGAAGAGTAGCTTTTTCAAGTCCTTCCTTTGCTGTCTGGGCTGTCACAAGCGGAAGGCGCAGAAGTCGCACGAGTTTACAAGTGAAGTTGTCTATGAACCAAACACACCTTCAGCCTATTTACTGCCACCAGTCAAACACAAAGATATGCATAAGAAGTGCATGGTTATTGATTTAGATGAAACATTAGTTCACAGCAGTTTTAAGGTAAACAATTTCTTCTCATAGTATAAAGCAAATTATCTCTAATCTATATGTATTTTCAGCCAATAAAGAATGCAGACTTTATAGTGCCAGTGGAAATTGACGGGACGGTGCACCAGGTGTACGTGCTGAAGCGGCCGCATGTAGATGAGTTTCTCAAGCGAATGGGCGAGCTCTACGAATGTGTGCTCTTTACTGCCTCGTTGCCTAAGTACGCTGACCCGGTTGCAGACCTTTTGGACAAATGGGATGTCTTTCGAGCGCGACTTTTTCGGGAAAGCTGTGTCTTCCATAGGGGCAATTATGTCAAGGATCTGAACAAGCTGGGCCGCGAACTGCAGCAGATTATCATCATTGACAATTCGCCGGCGTCGTACATATTCCATCCAGATAACGCGGTAAATAATCTAACAATGAGTTGCTTGCACAGATACATGCTTCATTGTTTGGATTTTTGTAGGTACCAGTTGCATCATGGTTTGATGACATGAGTGACACAGAACTGCTGGACTTAATACCATTCTTTGAGAAACTGTGCAAAATGGACAATGTGTATACAGTGCTGTGCAACTCCAATCACCCCTACAACAGCACCGTACCACAGTTGAGCGGCCCATCGACGCCGTCGTCGCCAGGTTCGCCGACGAGCACGTAGCACGCGCGGGCGTCTTGCTGGTGCAGAAAGGCAACTCGCTTCCTCTTCTTTGTGCTGCGCGCGTTTTACGCCGCCGGCGAGCTGGACACGATTATTTGGCATTGGTAACTGCCGGCGCAACGGCTTTTTACATGATTTACTACCCTACCCTGCATTCATAGAGCAGACTCAGAAACCTGGAGCATGAAATACACAAATGAAAATGTTAGGTAACTTAAGAAACTTAATCGGACCGCAAATTTATACGATACGATTTTAAGAATATGAGGTTAGTAGTTAGGAAGAGTGTAAATAAATCTATAAAACGCGCAACATCACAGGGATATTTGAATGGAAGTAATTTTATTGCGTTCGATGGATTGGTTTATGAATTATTTGATTGATTAATTGGAATATCATCGATTGAGAAGTTTTATACGCATTTGACGCGAGCAATAACGAATCATTTTCTCTATTTGCGATGATTGATTATTTTTAAAATACGAACTATAGTCATTATTCATAGTGGTTCAATTATTTCTTTGAATTCTTGCAAATAATTAATTTATCTTGTGGTTGGATATTGTAAAATTCATGTGTACATACGGTAAGCGCGGATAAATAACTATGTCACTATATTATACATACATTATACACATAAAATGCAAATATTATAGTTAGTGAGATTTTGAAGTATTTTTACACGGTCGAAAGCAAAGCTATAGTAAAGAGGTAGAAACGTTAGACAAAGGGACAAAATTACATATTGACCACTGAAATATAACTGAAAGGGATTGTTCATTATCAAAAATTTGCAGCATACTTCAGTTACCACACGCATTTATCTGTAACGTGTCACAAAGCAGTGCATACATTTACTTAGCGTTTAGACCTTCAGACCTCTATATGTGGAATATGTGAAAAGTGAAAAGAACAATCATATCTGTATAGGAAAGAGTTAGGTGAATAATTTAGGTGTAACCAGATAGGATAGATGAGGATCAGAGGCAAACACGCGAGTATGACATGCCATTTGTTTGTGCATTATTACCACGTCAGTCTGTTTTGGAACCAAATTGGTGCATATTATTTGTTCCGATATCTAAACAGTGGCCTTAACGCAATTCATTGCTATTTCTACCTATTTACACGGTGGATTGCAATTCGCTAACGAATACAATGTTCGTTGACTTAACAGCCGTACAACTTACAAAAATTGGAAATGGAATTTATTGAACATTGATAATAATAGTGGGAAAATTTGAATGAAATACGTAGGTGCTCTTGGACTTTATTAACATTTATTAAAGCGTTTTTACGAGCAATGAAATGGAGATATTAGAAGGACGGCAACACCCCGGCAACACTCATAAGTATAAAGACAAAATGCATCCCAACTTAGCGAGAAATTAGTATTCAACATTTGAATGATATAAAAATCGGCAAATTTTGAGTAGAAGTACAGTATTCAAGTGTTGAAGCAGGCACTTTTATGATCAGTGTTATAAAGCCTGGAAATTTTATAATTTTGTATCAAACGTGTGACAATGGTGCCAGTTTGTATGCATTTTTATTTTCTGCTTTTCGACATTAACACATTGTCTTACTTTTAAAAAGCAAAGAACAATACGTTATTCATTTAGATTATAATTATTGATTATTGTTATACTATTCAGTAATATGCGTTTTACTTTTGATTAATTTTATTTTGCATATAGTACAAAGTAAACTTTAAACGAAATGCGTCCACGTTGTCGCCTGGAAGTTTCGTTTAATACTTCAAAACTTGCGGGACTGTATATATTATATTTATTTCTGGCGGACCACCTCAACCAAAACGCAATTCAACAATTGTACAAAGATCCAACGCAAATGAATTTGTGCTCAAAGAATGGAGTATCATGTCAACGAATTCGTTGCGTTTTTACAGGACGTACAGGATCAAACGATTTGCAAGTTTATGCAACCCTGATGAATATCAAATATCATGCAAGATTTTGAACAAAAACAAAATGCGCTGATGAAATTTTGTCGAATGCTTTTGCATACAATTAATTGTATTAATCACATAAATGTGTAATTTATGTACAATAGTGCCACGAAATTTTAGACTATCTATTTCTAAATGATTGAATGTAGTAGAGTTTGTTTTCATTTTATTCTTTCATTGTGGCATCCCTTTGCATTTTTACACGTCTGACAAGCACTTTTCGTTCCGTATTGAACATTCAACTAATTTGTTTTATATTTTTATTAATTTTCTACTCATAGGCGCATATAATAAACAGGAAAAGATGCAACAAAACTAACAAATTGTCTATGTTAACTTAAATGTACATGTATTGGATTATTTTACTATTTTATTAATGACTATCTAACGATTATTTAAATAGATTCTATATTTATACACATTTAAATTATCCATATTATATTATAAATTATATTTGTTGTAGAGTAATACGATTGTTTATGTTCAGTACATAAATCCTATAAATATTTGGTGGAAATTAATAATTCTTACACAATAACATCACGCTACAATTGAAATGTTTAACAGCTTTAAGCATTGAGGTGAGTTATTTGTGCATTTGTTTTGCATGTTTATATCAAGTAGGAAGTATGAATTGTATCCTGGAAGAGTGGAAGCAAGAATATTTTTTAATTGATGTAACCATAAATTCAAGGTGGAACAATTTGGTAAATTCATTGTGGTTGTATTAACGGGACAAATTGGCATTTGTTTAATGTGATGTGGAGTATATATTAATGCCTTGATTTTGTAAATACTATCCCGTCATTTATACCCTATGTACAGTTTATTGATGACAATATAAGGACACAATTTTTACCCTTGTTTTATGTTTTCAGGTTTATAAGAAATGGTTGTTTTAGAATCTCTAATATAGCTGGAGATGTTTTCGAGCTGCCCCAATCATTAAAGTGTAAAGTGCTGGTGTAAGGTTTTCTAGCGATTTAATTCGTATTAGATTAATGTCATTCCTACCAACAGCATTAACTGTGAGTGCAATTAAATATAACATTGATGTTTATATTTTAATCGAAGTGTTTTAAATGGACAATGGAAGAATGGATAAACCTACTCACAATTTAAACGTACATCATATCTAGTAAACGCAGAAAGAATTAATTTTGCATTTTGTGAAAACGGCTGCATCCATAGGTTCTTAGTTGCATTAAAAATTCATTCATTCTCCATTCCACTCACACGCGGCCGACTTCTCCAGTTCTTGTTTGTAGAATTTTGACGCTGCCCAAACCCTATAAAAGTCTGTTTTCAGGCAATGCAGTGCAAATAAGAACCAAAAAAGATAATTTCTATATTTTAAATAATGCAGTTTATCATTTAGAAAAAGTATTTGGCTAATAACTTGTAAACTACTAATGCTATGGACATGCAATTTGCATTTCCTATTAAGGGATAAGGTACGTTATCGGTTTCTCATTAACTGGTCACTATGGCCTAAATAGTTACCTGAAAATTATTTAGACTTGAGAAATCAATCACATCTAAGTGGGAAAAAGTGCAAACTATATGCTTGTGCTTGAACGGACGCGCATTAGATAGGACGGCAAATTTTGATCCGCGAGACTCTCCCGGTAGAACAGTAACGAAATGCTCGGGTTGTTATTGTTTAGATTCGGCGACACGTTTGCGACACGGTTATACAGCGTTTATCGGTTACGCATCGCATGTCGGAAGATGTACACGTAGCGCGCCTGTTTAAATTACTCTATTAAAAGCAAGCAGCTTAAAAAGTCCTGAGTGAAATTAATTTCACGGTGCTTTCTATGTACGGTATGAGCAAGAAAAGGGCGAATTTTTGAGTTACTCCTGTGCAGGTAAAAATTACGTCGCTCGTTGGTGATTATCTCCTAGTGCGTTGCCAGATTAACCAATATGTTCTACAACCTGAAATCAATAAGCGGGTGCTAATAAAAATATGATTAATTAATGTAATTTTTATTGCATTGGGTGACTACTGGCGCTCGTATGCTGCGCTCTCAGTGGTGTTAAAACTCGACCAGCAGGAGGTACTGGTGAAATCGGTCGCGCGTGAGTAGAACGGAGTGGATGGAGTGCATACCAGGCGCTGTGTGTTTAGTGTTACAGCGGACGCGCATTAGACTGACCAGTTGCACCTCGCCCGTCAGAGGGTCTTGACGCATCTCTTCGTGTTTGAAGAAGTCTGTTTGGCAGTATTTTATATGCGATGTTTCGTCGCGTGTTGGGAACCATCATCTTGTACAAAAGGCATCGTAAACGTATCGCCGAATGTAAACAATAACAACCCGAGCATCTCGATTTGCCGTCTAGTATAATGCGCGGCCGCTCTAACACTAAACACAGGGCATAGTGTGTGGTCCGTTCCACTCACGCGCGACCAATTTCTCTAGTAGCTGCTCATGGATTTTTAACGCTACTAAAATCCAATTCGTCTAGCTGTACTCACCCAATGCAATGTATATGTTTAAACAGTTAAGTCGTGATGCAAATATTTTTTTATTCCTGCCTAAGAAGGACTTTTTTATTATGAGAGGTTTGCTAATTCATGTTTTCTTTTATTTTTGCAGAATCAATTAGACATTTAATTTAATACAGCTTACTACTTAAAAAAAAAACACTTGGATTAAAATATCAACATCTTTCTTATAATTGCTTACATTCATACTATTATTGCTTTAGTTACGTTGTTGAGTTTAATTAAGTTGAATAATACATTTAGCTTTAGTAAAAACATTGAAATTAATTTTGAATTTAATGTAGTTAGCAATCGACCTCTCTATATATTCTATTATCCTGGCTGGTATTAAATTTTGAAAGAGTTGAAAGGTTGCAGAATATGCAACTTTCGGAAATTTT
>JAODGC010000001.1:3280248-3296881 GCA_027574925.1 Ecitoglossa quadriceps | reverse complement strand
TCATTAAATTGCTAGTAAAAATAGTATGAATAGTGTTTTGAGAATAGTGCAAAAATTACTAATAATTGACAAAGTTTGGAATTAATTTTAACGCATTTCGTAATTGTTTATGCAATAAAGATGCACGTTGAATAAAAACGTAAATATTAAACTACCGATTAACATCCATAAATTAATTCTCTTGCAATTCTTCAGTGCGCAAACTTTAATGGAGGTAACTTTCAAAGCAACAAAAGTACAATAATATAGTGACCGCTTACGTTTATTATCTCACACTGCTTAATTCCTGGATTAGACTAAATTGTCTAAACTTGCATTGTACTAGTTGTCAATCACTATCGCGCAAGAAAAAACACTGAATTTCTACGTTGTAGAAGAAATGGAAAATATGTTTATTACGTCCGTATAAATTAACCGTTTTCTTTAAAATAATAATAATTAAACACAAAGAGATGCGTATGCATTTTCCGATGGTCGAGGTGTAACTGATAAGCGCAGTGAAAACCAATCGTAATGGTTGTGCCAAATGAAAACAACAACAAATCAGGCATCTCAAACCATATCTTTTTTTTTTGCCGCTCACGCAGGTCGTCTACTGCGTGTTTGTTGCATGACAATAATAACAGAATTGTGCAGTTATTAAGTCAGAATAGTGTGTAGGTATATAATTGTAAAGTAACACTCCAATAACTATTCCAACATTTTTCTTGCTTACCTAAATTATCTCAACTTCATTCTAGAAATCAAACATTTGTTCGGACCTTTGCAATGGTTTACTTGCCTGCTCCGCATACGAAAAGAGCAAATCATCCATTTTGTAACCTTGTATTGTTTCCCACAATATTTTCTTGGAATTTTGCACATCTCCTACTGTTAGAGAGAAGAATGTGTTTCCTGATGACCAATTAATCAGTTCGGAGAATTTATAAGTCTGAATAATATCCTGAAAGGTTTAAAATAAAAATATTACATATTACAACGTTTTCATAAATAAACCAAATACCTTTGTAATTGGATTAATTTTGTGCACACCGTATCTATTGATTGCCACTATCTGACTCTCACTGTGTTGCACCTCCTTGACATCAAAGAATGTTGAACCAAAGCAAGGCATTTTGGAAAGAATCTTCAGAAATTCAATCTTTGCATCGTCAATGTCAATTTTAGCAATTTGGCAATAAGCATTACCGATTGATTTCCTCCAATATGAATTTCCTTTTGTTTTGTTGATGTAATAAGGAATTATAGAGTCAATCACATGGGACAGTACTTGAAGCGGGTTCGGATATTTAACCCTTAATATAATACTTGATAGACGGACTGCTTCATCTTCTGAACACTTTTGATATCCCTTTAGGTATTTTTGTACTTCTTGGTGGTAGTGGAAGATTGTATCCGCATTCCTATCAACGTCAACAAAACCATCCAACCATAGTTTTTTAATAAAGAAGATGACTAAAGTGGGAACAGCTTTTTGGATACCAGTCGTCGTATACTCTTGCTGGAAAAACGTAGAATTCCACCATTCGTAAACCTCGTACAAGAAATCATAGAAATATGACTCATTTGGCATTGCAAATGCTTTATCGCCAACAACAACAATCAAACTAAATCCCGCTATTGTCTTTAGATGCAGACGTGTCTTTAGTTCATCTGCAATATCCGCAGCTTTGGAAAAGGAATCTACCAAACAACTTTCGTCGGTATCATCTGGAAAATATATTCTGTAGTAGATTTCAGTGTGGGACTTTTGAATGGACTCAATTTCAACAGCTATTGGTGGATGATGTCTATCACTCAACTTCTCTGTTTGCCGTTGGAGTAATCGATCATGACAAATAGCAGCTAAAGGATGCATACGTGAATTAGTGAACTTCATTGCTTCCTTCAGTAAAGGTGGTGTTGGTAGGAAGAGACCAGTTGCAAGAAACAATAATTCCCAACCTTTTCTTTCACACTGGTCCATTGGGTTGTAAGTCAATTGTCGCATTATTTGACAATACAGTTCATCGTGAAGCAATTTGTTATCCATGCAAGGTTCAAAAACTGCTGTGGCATACTTAACACTTTCTTGGGGTTGTCCCGGTACCAATTCCATGTATCGTAGAATATTCATAAAAGCATCGCAAGCTTTTGTGTTTAAACTACGATCTGGATCCTCCAAAACTCTTTTTAGCAATGCTTGTCGCAATGGTTTAGGTGTGAATTTCCAAAGTTCTTCTGTTTGCTTAGCTACAATTGTTCCTAACACGGATGAAGATTGGTCTGTTATTCTCCTGGAAATCCTGTAGTTTTCTTCTGCGTATTGAATTAACGTGTGTTGCTTCAACCTCTTGACAGTGTCACCCTTTCTGTGTTTATAGGTAAATATTCCTTTCTGGTAAGCATCCAGAACTTCCTGTGATGGAGGCTGCAGACATGGCAAAACTGCAACATAATCCATTGGGAAGTCTCCATACTTTCCATTACAGGTACCAGTAGCCCATGTTTGGGCATTTGCTCCAGTTATACCGTCATTGAGAGTAATTAAGTCACCACGTCTAAATTGGAGACAACCATCGTCTTTGCAGTTTTTTTCAGCGACACAGTATTTGGATCTTTGTTTGAGACCGTATAGCAGATGATTCAGGATCTCATTGACTTTATTTGCTTCTGGGGATTGCAGTATAAACTCCTCGTTGGTTACAGCCAAAAGAGTTACTTTGTGCATGTGCCCACGTTCGTCAGGAGTGAAATAAACCCTCAATAGTTCAGAATAGGAAAGTTCTAGTAAAATTTTTTCTTGTTGATCAATGAAAAAGATTCCAGTCCAGTTAATTGCAATGATAATGGTTTCTTTGGGAAGCTCAAGTCCAGAAACCACAATTGCTTCAAAAAATTTGGAGAACATAATCGGGAATGCCTTCATTGCATTGGTTACAATTTCGTTTTTTACTTGATTAGGAGTTTGTTTTTCTCTAAGAGCTGGAAGTCGGAAGAAAACCTCAATAATCTGTTTCTTAAAAGCATCTAAATTTCCTCGATTCTTTATATGTTTAGGAACATAATCATGGATGCATGCATCTAAAGAGTTTATGTTTAACGATGATCCATGTTCAATAAAGTATCTTTGCGCAACCAACGTAGCTGACATATCATCACTTGGATATCCATACTCTCCGTGCTTAAAACTACTCATAATCTGATGGTAAACAAGATTAGCTGCTACTTGGTCTTCCTTAGGTTCGTACCATGGTGTAAACATCTCGAAGCGATAGATTAACTTCCAAAGCCCGGGTTCTTTCTTCGATTTGCCCAATTCCCTAGCGTACTGCTCGCATTGACAGATTGCATCCATCAAATGCTCACTGTCATTCCCAATAGATAATACTTTGTCGCAACAGGTGATAAAGATAGAGAACCCATCATTATCTTTGATCTTCAAGTTGCTGGCGATTTCATCACATATTTCCTTTGCAGTTGTAGCACTGTCTACGTTAATGTCTAATGATTGCGTATCCATAAACTGTACGCTGACATGTAATTGTTGCATGTTCTCAGCAGCTGACATTTCCATCGTCGTTGGAGGTTGACTGCGTGGGCCATTTTGCTTGGTTCGGATAAGGCGGTGCTCGCAGTAAGCAACGTAGGCCGGTGGTGCAGAGTTGTGAATAAATGCGCGCAGGTAGTTAAAAAGTGTGTCTGAAGGTGGGAAACAACCAATACACATTGAGAGCAGGATCCAACCTCTGGCTTGTGAAGACTTATTGGGATTGAAACGGAGTTGCTTTACAATTTGACAAAGAATCTCATCTCTGTAAACAATTATAGCAAAAACAGAATAAATTATAGTTTCGTAGAAAGATTGGCAACTTTGAAATCCATACCTGAGTTCATTCCTTAAGATACCATGTCCAATAATGAAGTACAATTTATCAGTAGTCATCTTTCTAGTATTCAACCATTCAGCATACATCTCAACACTGTCATTATCATCAACTAAGCCTCTTTTCAAATCATCCAATAGTCTATCTTTTCTCTTCAACGTCTTGTTAATATATTTTTGCCTTTGGTCTCTGGTCATTGTATCCATCTTTCGCTCCAGTTTCAGTATATCCTGGTACTCTTTTCGATTTGAAAAGTTCTTTCCAATAACTTTGTTAATGTCTATCATAACAGATTTTCTTTTATTGGTGGATTCCGTTGGAGGTTCAGCAATATCTCCCATAAACCTCAAAATGGTAATCCAGATGGTTTGAGCTGCAATGATGTCATCTGGGGTTGGTAACTTATGACCAACATGTAAAGGCCCCATTAATTTCTTTTTGCTGAAATAATCGCTGGTGGAAGGTGCGAAGTGGATAGAAGCGTATTTTTGGAAGGCGAAGTCGGATAGATCTTCTTGAGTATGGTGTTTCTGTAACAATATCGTAATGTTTGTTTGTATTAACTAAATTTTATTAAAAAATGAATTTGAAATGATCAGCATTTGACAATACCTGTGTACTTGGCGCATCATAATTACTCAAGAAGTCAAAGTCTTTGTCCACAATCTGAATGCCTTCGTTGTCTTCTACAAAGTTTTGTTCTGGGGGTGGTGCTGGCTTAGCCGTAATTTCGTACTGTTTATCTAGATTTTCTAAACGTTCTTTAAAGTTACTTTCCGCTGTAAATTTATAGTCGTTGTGGCCTTCTTTTTTGAACACTTTCTCTTCATACTTCTTAACGTAAACAGCTTCAACAATTTTCGCAAACTTAGAGTGTTTTCTAACGTGGAATCCTCGAGCAAATGCTTGTAGCCTACAAATACGTTCTCGGATCATTCTAAAGTTATACGTCATTTGTCTAGATCTGATTCGAGCTTTTATGCGGTGGACTCCTTTTTGGATGCGGAGAAACCTAGCACGTAAACCTCTAGCGCGAAAGTATTTTTGAAATACCAATGTTGCTGCTTTCAGGCGTTGGTATCTACGTCTATAAATCCAACCTTTAATGCTCTTTTGTAGGACAAGGATGTATTTCCTCAGAATTCTCTGACGTTCTGCTTCAAGGTAATTATTTTCTGCTTCCTTGAGAAAAACTTTAGACCGACCAATTTGGTAATCTTCTCCTTTAAAAAAATTAACTTGACAGATTTTCTTGGAAACAATCTGGGGGTCTTGTCTATGGTCTAAATTAACAACAAGAAATCGGAAACGATTTACGAAGTGTTGAAACTCGTGACGGATTGGGTAACCAGCTTGACGAATCTTTGCTGTTTCCATCATACCTGAGTAGCGAAGTTGGCGGACGCACAATTCCCTATCAAACATCTGAAACAGAATAAAACTTTGTAATCCTAACGACAAATTTATGAGTAATAACTTACATTAGGTGCTTTCATTTCGTTAGGTTTTATACATCTTACAAAAAATGGTTCACATTCATTCAGATTGTTCATTAGCACTTCTAAAGAGCTTCTAAATTGAGACAACAAAGTATAACTCTTTGCTTTTTGTTTGACTTCTTCCTGTTCAACGTTCTTAAAAATCTCCTTAATCAATTCCTTTCCACTGCTTTGAATAACTTCCTTTAAATCCAAACTAAAACTGTCTCTGTTCTTCTCCAAGAATCCAGCGCTTTGATAAGTAACATTTCCAGCAAAGTGTTGAATACCAAAATAAGGTTCCACATCAAACTTTGGTTTAACATAATTCTTATTTTCTCCATGTTGGGCATGTAATTTCGTCAATACGGATACATCTGAACCTTTGGGGAATCTTGTTTCGTCATCAATTAGACTCATAATGTTCATTGGCTTCATTCCAATCAAATCCAGAATAACTTGGTTATCAATAAACTGAATATTCTGCCAGTTTATCCCTTCTCTTGTGTAATACTCTTGTTCCATTTTAAAAATGTGTTTTACAAAAAATTGTTGTAGATTTTCATTTGCGTAGTTGATGCACATTTGTTCGAAGCTATTGATTTGAAAGTTTTCGAACCCAAAAATATCTAGGACACCAATTGATGTTTTCTTCAGGTTACCAGCTTTGCTGATAGTAAAATTAATTTTCTCAACAAGGTAAAGAAACAGTTTACCGTAAATACCTTTGGCAAAAGCATCCCTGGAATCACCAGCTTGTGCTTTGGAAAGGTCTTGGGTTACTTTATCACCTGAAACCATAATACTCTTTCGGGTGATTGCTTTTCCTAAGTCAAATTTGTTAACATTTAGAAGTTCTGCAATTTTATCTAGTGATTTAACATTTTCTACATCAGATGTTTCCAGATTTTTTATAACCTGCCCCTTGAATTTGATGTTGCCAAGGTGTAACACTGCTGCTAGTATTTCAAATACTGACCATGTAGCAGCGGCATCAAAGTTCAATACAGTAAAAGCATTGCGAATTTCTATAAATTCCGATTGTTCATCCCTGCCATCACATTTTAAACTCTTTCCTTGGTTTAAGTATCTATAGTTGGAAGCATCATCAAGACCCAATTTCTTCTTCTCATCTTTTGATAGCCCGGCAATCATGGAATAAAAAATGTGGTAATTGCGTTCTCCGTCATTGAGGAAAACAATCCTAGACTTTTCCAGAAGATATTGGTCTATCTTAGCTCCAATTATTGAATCTTTTGCAAAGTGTATGTTGATATATTTGCCGAAACGTGAAGAGTTGTCATTTCTCACTGTCTTTGCGTTACCGAATGCTTCGAGGATGGGATTAGCTTGCAGAATCTGCTCTTCAATCCAGGCATGTTTCCCACTTACAGTTGCCAAATATTGGAGAATTAACTTTGTTGATTCTGTTTTACCAGCACCACTTTCTCCACTATAAATATAAACTTTTACTAAACCTAATAGCAAAACAATAAATAAGTACAAATCTAACCTGATGACAATACACTGATTTTTTTTGGTCTTCAACATATTATTAAAACTGGCATCTCCAGTAGCAAAAATATGTGGAGGAAGTTCATGCATTGGAACATCTTGATATTTCCTTATCAAAGCAGTAGTGTAAATTGGAAGTTTCTCATAGGGATTCACAGCTATCAACATGGAACCAGTATAAGTCTAATAAAAATAATTATTAGGTGTACCATGACAACTAATAAACAAATATAAATAATTACATATATGCTTTTCTTGCAATATCTTATCTCCAGATTCCTTAATATTGAATACTCTGTTAAATCACCGAGTGTAATCATATCATTCACATCTCTAATGCAACTGGAGTGCATTAACTTGATGACCTGCTCCTTGTCGACGAATATTTCCTGGGCGTGATCAGTTTTTACCTTGATACGTGTCGGTTCAATCGCGAGGATTTGTCCACTTAGAGGAATAGAGAACTCATCATTAAAAGCTGGTCGTATCCAGACATAATCCGACTGAAGCAAACAAGATTTAAAGTGGAATGTAAGTAATGATTCAAGTAAAAGTAGTTATTTAAATCAAAGTTTCTTGAAGATTTTGATGTTTGGGAAGACATTGGAAATGTTTACTTACAACTGAAATGTTTGTAACCATTTTAAACAGTATTTTCTCCTTTTACAACAATTTTTCAAAGGAATTTTCCAAAATTATCGATTACTCATTATGATGAAATTAGCTTAACTAGATGCAACACTGTGACACGACGACTGAATCGAATGCTCGAGTATGTAATCAGTTATCAGACAGCTAAGCTACTTGAGATAACTAAACATTTAATTGGATTCTAGCTAATCAGCTACAATTGAAAAAAAAAGCGATTAAGTCTAGATAAGTATGTTCTACCTGGATAGGTAATATATGTAACATCACCGTTATAAAGTCATTTATTCCAATTGCACCATATCAATCATCATTTAAATTCTAACCAATCAAATAAGTGGCACACCAATAACAAAATATTTAAAATCCCATGCTAATCTTTTGAATTATCAACATTTCTACAATAAATATTTATCTTTTACAATTTTTGTAAAAGTAGTCCACTAAAGAATGTCTAAGGTACCCATTCGGATATCAATACTTTTCTTTAATATAGCAAGTAGTAGGTTTTAGTAAAATTATTGCGACAATCATATCTCGCCATTTCATCTTCCGCACATCTTAAGGTTTCGGCAATTTCTTCTAAGTTCTATTACCCTGTTAAATAGCAAGTTATCCATTTAAATTCAACACAAAACACAGAAACATAAACTTGTAAACATGACACACGGGTAAAAGTCGTTAGTATAGTGACACATTGATTTCCACTTTTTATCATTAATACATAATGCTTGATTGTCTAACATTTCCTCTATCTTATTATCGTATCTATATAATATCTTAATGGTAGTAATATGCTAATATAAGTGTTTCTTTATTTAGTATTGTATTATCACAATAGACTTAACGAAACGAGAAGATTATTCCATTCTTTCCGAGAGAGTATTGAGTTACGTGGTACTTAGACATGATGAATATTGCACATAGCTGCTTAATGCAGCAGGGAGCTGGCTGATATCGATAGAGAGCAATGAAGTGTCCCCGGTGAGAGGTCGCCAGTCGCCAAACTCCCGGATGTCAAGGTGACTTCTTCGATTTTCTCCAAATCTGCCGCGCCAGCTGAGTTCTGCTTGCATAATTTTTTTGGAGACTGCATTAACAATGAAACAAACAAAAGCTAATTATCTCACGTTAAACTCATTTTTGACTGCTTACACATCGATCCTTTGATTCCTCGGTGGCCCTATCCAAACTGAACTGTCTGCGTAGCTTCCCGAGGCGGTCTTTGGGACTGAGGCATTTGTAGTGATTGTAGGGCGTGCTGAGGTCTTCTTCTGTGATCGGGCGCGGCCGCTGTCTATATCCGCTGAGTGAAGAAGTGGATGCTCCGAGCAGGGCTGCGGCTACTTCCGACGCGGATACTGGAGTTCCCATAGTCATGCTGGGATTGTCGCTGGAAGTACTCTTCACGATGTGGTGGTGTTGTTGTGGGGCATGCTCACTAGACAGGGAATGGTCTTGACTACGCATGAGGGAGGAGAATTTCGAGCATTCCATGGTTTTGATATAGGATGGATCTGAGATTGATGGAATTCTGTAATGGGATGAGCACAAAAAACATGAGTATACATATAAAACCAAGCATCTTAATGGTTTAGTTTGGTCTACTTTGTATTGACCGTATGGAACATGAGGTGGAAGAAATGTTAGAAAATCATGATTGAAATTCAGTTTCGATACGAACCTATTTGCGTCATCAAAAGCCGTCATGTGTAATCCAGTATCACTATCCATTGAACTCTCAGAGGTGGTTTTGATGTCGTGGCTGAGCAATTCACTTTCATCCAACCTTCAGCAAAAACCAGTTAATCGCCTACTATTAATACTATAAGATTTTTTGCCTCAAGAAAAACTTAGAATGGTATGATATGTGTTTAGTTATGAGTAATAAATTTTTATCTTCCCATACCCATGACTTTCCTCCAGAGACGGCGGCGTCGGTAGCGGTTTATCAAAGCCAGCCTTTCCCAGCAGCCAGTAAGTATCCATTGCGCCTTTGCCTTTGACCTCGGTCGCTCCCCGGTATTGCAATTTGTACCCTCCCGCCAGCTCCAGTCTGGCGCGCGTAGCATGGGAGAGGTGAATACGCCACGGTGAGCCCGTGCTCTCCATGCGCGATGCCGTGTTTACTGTATCTCCAAACAGACAATAACGTGGCATTGTCAACCCTACAACGCCAGCACAACAAGGCCCTGTATGCAAACCAATTCGCAGTCGTAGCGGCGTTTTCGGGAGGTGTCTGATGCGAAATCTGCCACTTTGATGCAGTAGATCCAGAGCCATAGTGGCAATTTGCTCTGCATGATCTTGGGTCTTCATGGGCAATCCACCGACCACCATGTAGGCGTCACCAATTGTCTCCACTTTGTAGACGTTGTACGCGTTGATTGTGGCGTCGAAACAGGTGTACAAATCGTTGAGCAGATCCACCACTTGGAATGGCGTGGAATGGGCTGAGATTGTCGTGAAGCCAACGATGTCGCTGAAGTAGATCGTGACCTCGGCAAATGCTTCTGGATCCACGGGCATACCGAGCTTGAGTTTCTCCGCAACCGAGCTGAAATTATGCGAGGATTTCCTGTACGTTAACATGTTCAGAGCCTGCACATATGCCAACGACAGAATAAAGTTGAGGAGTTTTTGTTAGCTCTCGAAAGCAATTTAGGCTGGAGTGACGTTAATTACAAAATAATATCACTGCGCTGAGGGTGCGTTGTTTTTGCACCGGTGTGAAATTAAAATTAATTTTAGCCGAAATTAGATTTCACGCTTAATGGACGGCAGAGTGCTTTAAAGTGCACCGAAAATTTTGCGAATGTTGCAAATTTACCAAGTGCTTACCTCGGCAGCATGCGATTGAGGAGCTGTTCTGTCTTGCGCTTCTCCACGTCTAATTGCTCCGTCCTCTCCCGGATCAGCTCCTCCAAATTATTGGAGTACTTCTCGAGCATTTGAAACATGGTGTCGACGATGTTGACCTTGCGACCGTGGTTCAGTTTCTTGAATTGATCGTGCACCGCATTGAAGTCCGGTCGCATCTCGGCCTGCTCTGCCCAACACTGTCGCATGATATTGATGGCTTCCGGTGGTGCGGCGCCCTTGCTAACCGAGGGTCTTATCAATGGTGGTGGTTTTTTTACTTTTGCTATTATTTCTGTATCAAAACACACATTTTACCGGCGAAAACAAAGTGGACAACGTGGCTGCATGTTGGGAACTGGAAAAATCAATTTTAATTACCTTCTGGCGTGAGTGCCAACATACAGAATGGTTCTCCCCGCACGACTACTTCTTGCATTATGATGCCGAACGAGTAGACGTCGCCAGACGGCGTACCATTTTTTTGCAGACTCGGTTGTCTCAATAATTCTGGCGCGGTCCATAAAAGTTCTGCAAAAGTAAGCAAAGTACGTAAGTAATCTCAAAGTCGGCATGTGGGCGATACTTTACAACTAAAACTTTTACCTCCTAAAAGTGTACAATATGCGTACAAGTCATTAAACCGTCAAAATATTTGTAGAAGAGTATTCCACGATAATAGAAACAGTATGACAAACTTTAAATCTAAAACTCTGTGTATTAAGGTTTTTTTTGTAGAAAATGCACTTTATGCTTTCAGAATTTAAGTCACAAATCTTTTCGAATAGTTTACAAAGAAATTTCTCATTTAAAGCGATGACAAGAAAGTTTCCTTTGATATTGAGACATTTTCATTAATTAAAAGTTCAAGTTCAGTTTAATATTTCCGACGACTTTTAAAGAAATTCATGTTGATCAGCACTGACCTTTAGCTGATTTGTGTGTCACACTAACTCCCTGCGTATTATGGAAAGCTGGGAGACCATAATCTGTAATCTTGAGCACCCAGCGCGCATCGATGACACAGTTTCTAGATGACAAATATCCGTGAACTTTGATGGGTGTCGTGTGAAGATATTTTATGCCCTATGGAGAGAATTTTAATATTTTATACTGATCTGAACACTGGACATGTAATTAAATGCCAATGCTCCTCAACAGGTTTCAACCTACATCATTATTCTACTAATTATTTATTTCTTATACAAATCCAACTCAAATATCCTACTCATATTAGTTTAGTTTTTTCGTGTTAAAGTAATTTGATCTTCAGTAATAACAGTCAAAGGAATTTGTATTATCCAATGTAGATTTGCACCCGGTTGGTTCAATGAATTGAGTCTGCAGCATACGTACGCGAACCAAGTCTGTGAGAAGGCTGAGGCGGAAGGACCAATCTAGCTTGATATCGTCCTGCTGGAGCACGTCCTGTAGGGAGCCGCGGGCACAATATTCGGATACGAGATAGACGCGAGGCGGTTCAGCCAGACAACCGATGAGAGGATTGAGGTTCTCATGTCGCAGCCCGTGTAGCAAGACGAGTACTTCGACAGTTTTTGCTTTCAGCTCAACGTTAGACTCGAGTTGAATGGGCTTCATTTGCACAAGATCACCCTAAATGAAGTGAGAGGAAGTTTTAGATACGCAGATGTGAACGTGTTGTGAACATAAAATAAGATTTCTGCCATGTTATTTCTAATGAAATTAGGAATTGCCACTATGCGTAGTAATTCTAATATAATAGGTATTTTAATGTTTTTGCTTTTGTAACACATTCATAGTGTTATTAGTCTCTGGTAAGTAAACGTTTTAGCTAAAATATGATAGCAATAAAAAAAGCATGCGTCTGCCCCGCCCATTATAAATACGCCAGGCGGAAATATTTTTGGGGACTTTCATACATTGTAGCGAACCCTCGGATCGATCAGCAACTGTTTAGCCAAACTAGGACTGGATCCGCCGCGTAACGGCGTCCTGGTGTTACCGCCACCGCCGCCTGTGCCTGTACCACCTCCAACACCGGCGCCGGATCCTTGTAGTAGATCAGGTTTTTCTACCTCAGGTCCACCAAACTCTTGCAGCTGCTGCAGCCAACAGCAGAGCATTGCCTCGATACCTTCATCAACCTGGAATAAGCAAAATAGACGTAAATAAATTCCCTTTCCAAAAAGCTGCGCGGATGTACATCCGTAGGTATTTTTTGGTAATATCCAAAATAAAATGGAAATCATTCTATCGAAAGCACAAGTGAAGGTAGAAAATAACACAATAAATCATATGTTTACGTGCCTTCCGAGCGTGTGGTGATCAGCATTCGAAAACGGGATCAGGAAGGCAGGGTAAAGAACGAATTGAAAACGCTTGCCATTAATAAATCAGGAATAATGCTTGGCAGTGCATTTGCGGGAAGCTCGCTGTGTGGCCAACCTTGACTTTCACATTACGCGAAAATCGATGGCAATTATCCGTTGTTGGAGTATTTGAATTTATCTATGTGCATTACTCTGGATTACATCTAAAAATTCACTAGTGGCCTGATGTGAAACACCTGATAGCAAAAATTTACTACGAGAAGTCGGCTAAAAAAACAAGCATTGAAAAGAAATTGTAACAAAGGACGCGAGAAGAGTAGCGTACTAAGAAGATGTGCAATTAAGCAATCATGATATAAGTTACCACATCTCTACAGATGCAGCCTTGACACTGATGTGAAAAATCGATTAATACTTGCAGGGTGCAGAAAAATAAAAAAAATGAAAAATGTCCAATGTTCGAGGCAACTTAAAAACATAGTTACACCTTATAAACAATGTAACATGTTGGTAATAATGATTTATTTTGCTGCCCGAAGTATTTTGAAGCAATAAAATGCAACAATACTTTATTTTCTGAATGAATCAAACTGAACATGTGTAAAACCTAGCACTGTTTGGTTTGATTAATTTTTATTCTGCTTTGTTTAAACAAAAACAATACAGATGAGTTTTTGATATAAATTGTTTCTAATGTTTTATAAAATAATAATCCGTCCAAATTTAAATGTTACTTCTAATTTCAATTGAATTTTTGTAGAAACAAAAACCAACTTCACAAACATTCACCAACAAAATTGATTATTTAATATTGAAAAAGCAGTTTTTTATAATAATTTTTTCAACTTGTATAAAACTCACCCGTCTTGTATCCGGCAACTGAGGAAAAACAAAATCTGTCGCACTAAGTAACACTTTATACGGCCCCTTTGTGATATGCTTCTTCAAAATATGATACCTCACCCATGCCACCACCGCAAGAAATGCGAAAATCGAAAATATTGACATGGTTAAAATAGCCACGTAGCTTAGCAACTTGGTCAACTCAGGAGTCTCACAAAACTCGCACTCCTCCTTAGTCTGATGCTTCAAATGCCACTCGTCGAGGTTATCCTCAAACTCATAAATCTCTCCAAGATGCCCACATACTTTCAGCAGTTTTCGCATGGTGTAGTAGTCATCCTTCAAGTCTAGCAAACCAAAGCAATCCTGGTCGGTAGGTAATTGCTTGTGGAGCTTGGCGAGTTGTTTGTTGATTGTGTCCTCGACATCGTCGCGGGGTTCCCTTTCTGAAAGCAGCAGTATGTGCTTTTTAGTAGCATTTCCAAGTCGCGTCAAGAAGTTCGCGCGGAGGAGTTGAGCATTGCGCCTTTCGTCTGAGTTTATACCGTTAAAAGTGTTATGTATGTCATGTGCGGTGGATAAAGGGCGCGGCGAATGTTTTTGGGTATTGTGCGTGGAGGAGTTCATGTGTGCGGATGTCAGTGGAGGCGGGTTAGTTATGGTGACAGCTTCCGCCGGTTCTGAATTCAAATAGAACGACCAAGATGGCAACGCCGATATGTCCATCAGCACCGTCAGCGTACTGAATTCTTTGCTCAGCTGCATATTGTCTATAGCAGTCAGTATCGATCGGCCCAGTGTGTTTCCAGGTGCGCAGATGATTATTACTGGAAAATTGAAAAATAGATCAAGTCGCATTTCATCGGCGCTGGCAATTGCGGATGGAATCGATTTTGCGCGCTTTCTTACTACCTGCCAATTGATTAATGTAGTATTGGTAGTAATATCAAATCAATTTGGTGCGTTTATTTCTTTTACATGAAAATACAATGCAAAGAGTCGTGTTTTATTTTAATTATAAGTTTAATCAATCTAATTTAATGACAAGTTGCCTTGTTATAAGAAATTAAGTTTCAACTTTTTTCAAATATTTAATTCCCGTTCGAATTAATTATTCATCTTTTGGGACTAATTTGTAATACATGGTAGGAAAGTATGATGTGATTTACAAATTCAATTATTATCGATTCAATCCGCCAAATCTAATTTATATAAGAGCATAGAATGTTCAAGTAAATTTCGTTTTCGTAAGTGTCCTACCCTAAAATAATATTGTATAAGGGTGCTTACAATCTAGTGTTAAAAACACTTGAAAGAATAAAATTGAACAAAATGATACTTACCTCGCACATGCATTTTGACGACCGGTTCCAGCTTGTACTCGATATGTTCGACGGTGGCATTTTCTGGGAGCATCGTATAGTGCTTCGGGACCACACCAGCCTCTCTCGTATGCAGGACCAACGTTTGCGCCACTTTCGGCCACCAGCCGACGCCTGCAACAAATGGTTGGTGTATCAATCGATAACGCAACTAAATTAAATACTCAGCACACTGGCCGATTTAATTACACCAGCAATAATAACAATGTGCTGCAAATATTTTTATCCCAACATAATATTTACTATGACAATTACAATAAAATGATATAAATGAATCCCATGAAACGCAGGAAATAATTCATGAATTTAAATTATGCTGACGTTTACATTGCTTAATGCGATGTAGCTGCAAATTCTCCATGAATAACACTGTTAAATAACAACAAGAGGCAATGGCAAAGATGATAGCAACATTGTAGAATAAAAAATGCATGAAATGAAATGGGAAAATGAAGCAAAACATTGCGCTACCGTATTTCAATTGTTGTTGGTGACGTCGTTGGCGTAATATAACAGAATGTGGGTAAAAAGTGTGATGGGAGCGTAAGTAGAGGGTTTGTTCGCTTTCGTCGTCGATGGCATGGCAATGCAGTGACAGGAGGAATGTTCCAAAGTCAGTTGTAGCTTGTTGGAAAGTTGAAACGGGCATCAAAACGAACGGAATGCTGTAAAGAACGGAATAATAGGGAATATCGACAAAGGAAGCAATGGAAAAGATAGAAATTCTATTTGACTGCATATTTTAAAGTGGTAGGATATATTGGAAAACCATTTTAGTTTCTAGGACATGGAAATATGACATAGTACTTTATTTAAAAGTGCAGAATATATTTAAACATTTGAGAATTGATGTCTAATTTGTAAAAAGGATCGAAAACTTTATCTACATTTTTCTATTTTTATCAGCTTTGTGTTGTTATTTCACATTTTACTACTTACATTTACTACTTTTTACTTGGTGCGCCCAACCTGAACAAATCGTAATTGAACTAAAATGCAACTGAAACGCATATCTTCCCACTGCTTCCATTTTCTTTATACTCTTTCTTCACTTGAACTACAAAATATTGATGTAACTAAACCTATAGCCATACACAGGAATTCTGGAACACGATTATGGTGGAGAGAAGGAAAAACTTTGCAAGTTTGTTCGCCGCAATGATGTCGCACTGTTGTAACCGCCGTCTGACTGTTTCAGTCTGAACGACTGTTTCAGGACCATTAGGGACGTGGTGGGAACTGTTAGAAATTTATATTAGATGCGCAATTAAATCGTGCGTTAATTGCGCCAAACGTTAGAGGCATAAGTACTACAAAGCTCGCAATAGTCTGAACAAGAAGATGAGAAAAGTAAATGATGAAGGGGTGAGTTAATGAAAAATGAGAGCGAGAATAATACAAAGTTGTAGACTGCAGAGGACAGGGCGACGGAAGCATTGATTTTCATTTTATTTCAAGCGTATTATAGTGTTGAATGTTAAGCAGTTACAGTTGAAGTCATTGGAAGAGAAGTGAGAATGCCAAGGGCTGGAGAAAAGAAGAAAATGAGCTCAGAGTGGAATAGAGAAAGTAAAGCTACTTTTGCATTGATTGAAATGTTGGTGGAAATGTACAGAATATCATAGTTTATCACAATAGTACATGTCTATCAAGGACACCAATATCAAGCATGTACCACGCTTAAATCATCCTTGATTATCTGTGTGATTGACATGTTGCCAATCTACGTG
>JAODGC010000001.1:3260776-3280148 GCA_027574925.1 Ecitoglossa quadriceps | reverse complement strand
GACACCAATATCAAGCATGTACCACGCTTAAATCATCCTTGATTATCTGTGTGATTGACATGTTGCCAATCTACGTGAGTCAACAAAGATTTATCTAGATACATCCAAATAATATAGAAAGTGGGGAATTTCTTAAATGTTTGGGTTCTTGTGGTGAAATTCAAGCAGAATAAATTCCCTACCACAGGTGAATTGCTTTCAAACCGGCAGCTATTGCAGAGAACTGGAATTAAATGAAAGGGAGTTAGGGGTGGGGGAGGGCAAAGGTATAGAAGACTTCGAAAGCACTACAGGCACTATGAAAACCGTAGTGTGACATTGATCAAATATGCATGGAGCAATTCGTGGGGCGATAAAAGGTCCTTTTAGGTGCTGCGGCCTTGTCCTATTTCCTGGGATTGTTTTTTTTTTCAATTTACCAAAGTGAAGTCAATCTTGGATGAGAAAAGTTTAGACAATTTTCAATTTCATTTACATTTTTAAACTCCATTAACAATAACTCTAATAAACTATCATTTACAGCATAGTAAACTTCCATATTCCAATTTCTTTAGTAAACTTGCAGCATTTCACTGCATCTTTCAGCGAAAATCTACTTTTCCGTATATGCAGATATAAACTTGTTCTTGTACGACATGTGCACAATGAACAAAGTCATGCCAAGCATTCCTCGTTTTCTGCATCTTGCATACGGAAGATTTTTATCCTCGCAATTTTATTACAATAAAAAATCATCTTAACATGAGCAATAAATATGCAGATGTTAGGAGTTGAATGATTGGAAGTTATTTGAGATGTAACAAACATCTCAACGTGTATTTATTTTAGAATGTATTTAGTGCGTTTATTATGTTGATGTTTTATATTGTAATGTGGTATTTGGCGAAATAATCGTTTACAATGTGAGCGCATCATCAATCACACTTGTCACTGCTTAAAAGGAATGAAAGGAAGTAGAACTTATGTGGCCGTGCAAAAAAGAAAAAAATTGTTGTGTTGCTTGGATCTATTAAGACGAAATTGTGATAATATAAGTAATTTACACTGCAAAAAGCTATGCAATCACAAAGAAATATGAGTTAATATTATGGTTGAAGCGGTATAAAAACAATTTCAATCTATTATCCTTTATTAAGGAGTTCACTAATAACTTCAATATTTAAACGCATAGTTGAATACAGCTTTGTATTCGGTTTCATAAATTTTACCAAATTAATCAGATAATTCTTCATTAAAATTAAAGTATTTCCTGCTATCTTTTTCGCAGGAACATAGCTTGGAGAATAATTAAAATTGGAAAATCCATGGAAAAATTCTATATTAATATCGACGTTACATCTATAATTTATAATAAAGATGATATTTTCAAAAGATCCAAAATCCAAACTGACGCAGATAAAGCAGTTGGAACAGATGGGAGTGGAAAAATGTTCCATTTCCTATTTCAAATGATTTCAGTTGGTTAAATGGCACGAGACTGAATTACTTCCAAGTAATGTGGGTTTGCATAATAATTCGCCAAATGTACTGCGAAAAAGAAAAATTTGCACACGTAAAATGTGGAATTGCAGGAAAAAAGAATGATGGTAGCATGTAGAACTCGTAGAATGGCATCAAGTGTCGCCATGAGAATTGCAAAGTGATTTTTTTTTACTTCTGATTTGGATAGAGTTCCTACCCAAAGAGTACCTCCTGAGGATTAGGTACAAAAACAAATGATTAGAAATGATAATACACATAAGTGATTTTATTTGATTTGATCTCTAATGATCAAGATTCTAATTTTTTTCTTGTATTAATTCACGTCAGAATATTTTCAATTTGCAATATATTTTTTATATTTTAGAATCGTGGATCAGACATAAAACATAAATCGCTTCGTTTTAATTGTCTGGGACTTAAAAAAACAAAAGTTTGCACATAAATCACATGTGCTTTTCTTGTCTCGAATTTCCCAGCTACTTTTAGTTTAATAAATTGTGCTTTGGAAGACTTGTTGGCAGACTTCCTTTATTAATTTACTTTGGGTGCTTGATTTTTATGCTTCAGGTGAAGCAAACAAAAAGTAAAACAAAAAAAACAGGATAATGCAAAGAACTCACAGGCTTTACTGTGTGATGATTATAAATTAAGAGACGTTATGCTGAGTGAAACATTTGCAAACGTTGCGAATTTTAGGAACGTTGTACTCTTCAAATACAAGCATTCCGACGTTTGCAGCACATTTCGGAATTCAAGACCGCAGAAAGGATCAAAGTGAGCAAACGTGGATTCCCAATGTAGAACGTGGGAAGTCATACGATAGCAAAGCATTGTTACTGAGGTAAAAAAGCAGATTAAATAAATACTGGATTTAAAATGCTGCTATTTTAATTTTCAATTGAATAATGATGACTTCAATCAATATTCTACTTCTTCACTGAAAATTTGTTTTAATTTATGTGAAAATCATATGCCCACGACATAAAGAAGATGATTAGTTGTAGCACAATTTTTAATTTGAATTAAACATAAAATGTTGCTACTGCTACTATGGCAGGAGCACAGTTTTCCCGGTGCAAAAGAGATTTAAAGCCCAACAGTTGCCAACGACGGCGACGGACGGGCGACAGCAGTGGTTTGAACAAAAAGGGATATAGAAGAATACCTCGGACGCACAGAAAGCTTATCCGGGCTTTACAACATTCCTGTGCTCTACTTTATAACCCACCTCCGAAGTAATCATAAACATGCTTTTAATCTGAAATTAATTAGATCGCATTTTGTTTAATTATAATTTATCTTTGATGTATGGGAATATTATAAGAGGACATTATAAATTTCTCTGTTACCAACAAGAGAATCAATTTGAAAATGATTAGTAATATGAGATTACTGCTTCTCAAAACTTTCTGATATACCACTATAACTATTATTTACATCAAATTCAACTCCAACCAAATCCTGGTTAGTCTCGCTACAAACTCGGTGCAAACTCCTGAATATCCAAGTTGCTAGTGAATCAGAACGTAGTCACAATGGGACCCCAGTCAGCAATTTGAGGGTGTCCGTGTAACCAACATAACTTATCTCAAAAACAGTCTCAATTCCATCACAAGTTAACTTCCATTACTCTACAGAAAATGAATTTAATGATGTTGCTCTTACGGTTTGGACCACTACTTAAAATTATTAAATCAAATAAATAATACATGATTCCTCAAATTAATTCAGTCATCCATTTTATCACCTGCCAAGTATGCAATTTTCCTAATGGGGGTGGTTGCAACATGCGCATGTGCCAGCAACTCCACCACCATTACAGTCGTAGTATAAAACCAGGTGAATGCAGCACTAACCGAGATGAAACTCTGAAACCACTAAAACCGACTGAAACAGGACACGTGTCTCCTGTGTGCGTCACATCCAATAAATCATGGATTTGTGTTTGGAATGTACATGCCCAGAATTTATTGGATTTTAGGTATTTTAATAATACTTAATTTAGTTTTTGGTATTTTTCGCAGTTTAATAGAGTTAAATCAACTGAAATGATTTTACAGTTGAACAATCTTGTATTCCGTTTTATATTCAGCAGTTTGCAAGTAAACAAAAATGTGAAAATATTAAACATTTCCTAAGAAAAATAATTTTCTAGAGTAGAAACACGACGAGTTTGTGGTTTTAGAGTGTAGCTAAGTAGTTACTGTGAAATAAATAAATGATTGCATCACAGTTGGCAAAGTTTTTACATTTTTAATGAGCTTGAATGAAAGCTGATGTGTACATAAGAGGCAAACGGAAAAACTTGCCAGGAGATAATAGTTAACAACCTGTGAATTGTGTTTGAAATTTTAAGAAAAGTTTTATTTTTGTGCATATTCTGCACATTGCTCATGAGAAACACTAAAGAAGGAAAACAAACTGAGCTTCAACCCAACACACTTTGACCTAAGAAATAGATGAAAAATTTTTGTTGGAATATAATTAAAGTTTTTAGTGTAATGAAATGAAACACAAAAAGATAGTAGAAGGAAAGTAATAAAAACCAATGAGGACTTTTTCCACTGCAATATGAAAGAAAAAAAAATTTAATTAAATTTTCTTATCTAACTATAAATAAATATAATTTTCAGAGTGCTTTAAGTTAACATTTACTTTTAAAAATATTTATTTGCTTTTCTCCACAAAATAAAATAAGTTAAATTTAGTTTTACGTTTTTTTATTGAAAGCTTTTACTATCAATCCTTAATATGATTTAATATTATTGTTTGTATTCCCTGAGTTTTCCACAGCAAGAAACCACGTTATTACCTAAGCTGTACATGCGCCAATTTCAAATTTCCCGCGCGACTCAAATAAAATCAAGTAAAAAGTTAATAAAAATTACACTTTCCATTAGCATTTAGATAAAATCATACAAGTAACTTAGTTTTTAATCTCATCTCGTCTTATCCCTTTAAGAACATTCCAATGCAAATTCTATTTACAGCAAAATTCAAAATTCACCCCCAACTGCAACTAAATTTATCATGCGTGCATAATAGACTTACTGGTAGATATAATGGCGATCGATTTCCATTTCATATATGCGATGAGACGAGTGAATCGCCGCGCGATGAGCGGAATGCTCGCGCCCAGATTGTGCGATCCTACCGCCGACGATAGCAGTGGCGGCAAGGACGGCAGCTCTTCGATTTCCTGAAAAACACACTGCATTAGCGTTATTTCTATTGACGCTCACCCTTATCCTAAGTGCCTGCATCTCCTGTATGCCTAAAATTCTATTAGGCTGATCCTCCAGCTTGCCTGATTGTAATTTCCAATCAGACCCAAATTCAATCCGACATGCCATCATTGCGTCGGCGACTTAAAAAATAAATTAAAGTTTGTCTTGCTACAGACAAAGGTCTGGATGTATCGCGTACTGCCATCACATTGTTTAATTTGGCCATAGGCAGAGTTAAGATTTTATTATGAGCTTAATATTTGCTAAATAGCTGAGTGATTAATCAATTTATGAGTTAGGATGTAATTAAGAGGTTTTTTACAGTCTTAACAAAGTGATAACATTATTATTATCATTATTGTTTAATGGGTGAAAAGTCAGTATTTGAGACGATTAAAAGAATATAAACAACTGTTGAAATAATAAGATATTTGCTAATAACGAGTTGTTTAGATATTTAAATTATCCATATTTAAGTGAAACTTATTTTCTTAATTAAAAACAGAAATAAGTTCAATTTGAAAAGAATAAATCTACAAGCAACTGCAGATCCACATGTGCCACTTTGTCTGGCACAACTTTTAAACAAACTCACAAAAATCAACAAATTTAATATCAAATTAAAAGTCCTAATGGGCAATCTACTTAAATTAAATTTGATTCTTTATTGTAACAATTACCTATAAAATTTTTAGATTAACTTTATCATTAAATTTAATCTCATTAACACATCGCGCTGTTGATTATAATTTAGCAGCGTTCGTAGGTAATTAAATTGATAATTAATTATGCATCGTAAATGCTTGATTCTGACATTAACGTATGATTTCACGTTAATAGTGGTTTTTACACGATATCAAGATCAAAATCACTCAAAACGTAATAAAAGACGTTTTTGAAATATTTGAATGCAACACAAGTATGTTCTGTAATTGTGGTTTTCCATTCGCACGCTGAACACGCGTTTATAATCTTGTCGGATGTGTACCGCTACTCTGTTCCATTGAAGCAGATTTCTTGTCCATTGAAAGCAGGCCAATGCATGTTAATAATGCCGCACAATATTGTACCATGCTCTTCAGTCAGTCATGCTGAAAGCTCGCAAATGGTGCAAATCACTACAATTGATGTGCGTGTATTATGTACTGAAAGTGGCGATTAAAAGTGGTTAGTGTCTGGTAATAATGTTTATGATAGTTAATCTTCCATAGTATCTGCGAGATAAATCATAATAGTTTATTGCAGCGTAACAGGTCTATAAAACATGAATTGCTGAATATGAAGTCAGAGTAATCCAAGTTTGGAATGGGTTTTGCTCCAGGTTGAAGTTAAAAGCTGCATTTACTTGTTGAATACGAACGAGTATGGGTCGATAGACTAGGTAATGAACGAATGGTTATTTGCTTCCAAATTGAGGAATAGATAAAATCACAAATACTTTTTACCACGTAGCACTCACTATAAGTCATTTGACATTTCGACATATTAAACCTTGATATCTGCACCCAAAGTTACGTTTCCGAGATAGTAGATTGTAAACCATAGGACTCTCTCTATTAGTTCTATTGTGTTTTATTCATACCTGGGGACAATTCCAGGTGATGAGCGTTGCGTTGAAGTAGACAGCAAGGAAATGTGCCGGGGAGCAGATATCCGCCTCCAATGAGCCGATTATTGGCACGTTAGCGGTGCGCAGCATCTGTAGCACTCGTGTAGGGTCATCGCACGCATCTGAAAAGGACAATATTGGTTTTATATCATATCTAATAAAGCCTCCAGCAGAATAAAATATTATAAAGCTAGAAAATTACACTTAAAATTATTTATTTAAAATCACTTGATGGTTTTCTAAAAACAACACTTAAAATGTTTTTAATCTTTTATATTGTAGAAGAAAACCAAAAGAAAATCTTGCAAAATTAATAAAATCCCATTCTCTTACCCTTACCTTTGAATAGGTAGCGATTGAAATCTTCACCCAGACGCTCAACGTAGACGTTCGGATAGTAGCAGAGTTCGGCAAGGTGAAGCAATAAGGTCGGGGGCGATGGGGCATGACTGGTGCGGAAAGACCCCAAAAAGAGTGTTACCAGTGCAAGAGTTGCCGTTTTCATAGCACGACACGCGATGCGCCTCGATCAAAAGACCATCATTATCATGGTGTTGCCACTGAATTCCTTTTTTATCTTCCCACAAGAGAGGAAGAATTAGTGGAGAATGTCAGCAGGGTCAATCCTTAAAAGCCTGCTTTTATACGGAGAAGAATAAGGAAAAATCCGCATCTTGTCAGAGTTGTATTTTTATTTATTTGAGAATGTTTCGTATTGCATTATTGCAACTTTATTTTAGAATACATTCTTAACTTGGAGAAGTGAGGAAATTCTGAAAGAAACAAAATTAACTTAAGTTGTTATTATTATGCGATTGCAATAACATACAATGGTGTGAGTTGGAAGTAGCAATTTACATTTTAATTTATAAATTAAGAATGAGAGGCAGACAGGTATTAAACTTGGTTAAATTGTTCGAACATAAATGAAACTGCTGAAGCGTAAGATTATGAATATTACGAACATTGCGAGAATTGTCAAGCCATTGTCGTTTAGTATACAAAAAATGTTAGGTTATTAATCGACTTTCTTTTCAACAGCTCAAAGCTGTGAGGGATGAAAGGATTGGAGGATGATGTAAAGCAAAGTAGAAGGTCAATTGTTTCAGATGAGAATTAACGATAAGTTTATATTAAGGCTATTTAATGCCGTAATAAGAAAACATTTGTTAGAGTTTTAAATAAAAGTGTAAATATTGATTTCTTTAAATTAATTTTTTCCATTCAAATATTAAAGTATATCACCATTCCTTCTTACATTTGTTACTTTTATTTGAAAGTAACATTTATTTCATGCTTGGAAAAGACCTGCTGCTCTTTTTGCTGGTGTATTCATCAACCTAAAATGTTCATCAATCATTCTTAATCATACAAATTATTTGCTACTCAATGAACAAATAAGAATTGCACTGATTCCAGTTAATAATAAAAATGATTAATTCCCACCATTTATCAATCTTGCATTCAAAATGACAGTGAATCACCAATCAATTTTTATATTTTCAATTTTCCGCAAATAAAGAATGCAATAAACATCAGAATAGAAGTGAATATGAAAGAATAAAACAGATTTCTTCACATGTGAGTATCTCAATCAATTATAGTATGAACTGTCTTCACTTCCTTCCACCATTCAACATTTACAACATGTTAAACTCCTGAAGCTTCTCTATTTACTTGTAACACACTCGACAATTTTATTATTCATAAAGCAAATTTATGTAACTTTGGCAAAATGCTTTCAAAGTAGGTTGCATATTACCTTGCTTCTCCTAGAATTAAATAATAACAGTAATGAAATGACAAAGTGACAGTCATTTTGCTTTAAGTTTCTGCCCTTGCTGCTTGTGCCGCCACAATAAAGTGTGCCGATGAGCCGTGTACAAAGCTGTGACAAATTCGCGCATTTTCAACATAATATCTCCACTCCATTTGACTGTAGACTAATGTTCGTGCTGGCAACAACAAGAAATTAGCTCCTGGTTGGCAATCACTGTAATCTCCCTACCCGATTTACTGGCGTTGACTGCGTTGCTTCTGAGTTTGTTTAGTGCAATTATGCTCCTACGACAAGCAAGATACCGCGGGACTTGCTTGGAATTGTGTGGCACTACGGGAAAATTAAGTTGTTGGGTAAAAGAGGGTTTAAAAAACATGAAATATTTGTGCAAATTAAACATCTTTAATGTATGGAATGCTTAGCACTGCTACCAAAGGTGAACAAAATGTGGATTGCTGAAACATAGTTAGAAATCGTTAATGATCATTGGAAACTATTTACGATTGTTTGAGACCAAAGCTTAGGTAGCGCAATCAATGAGAGAGATGATAATTAACTGATTAGTGCAATCGGCTGCAAGATATTGCTTTGCGGAGCTTTGAATTGACGTACAAGGTGTGGACGAAATCGAGAGCGGAAATTACTATGAAGCAATTTTACGTGAGGCGTTGTCTCAACTGATTACATAATTTACTTAAATTTATAAATAAGAGGATTGTTAAATTGCGTCATACCAGGAAATAGTAACCAAAGTCAACACAATTAAGATATTAAATTACTTCGTTCTTTCCTGAATCTAAAAGATAAGAGATTTCTTCAATAGTCAAAGTAATCAAACAACATTTTTCATCTTTAATATTTTTTCTAGATTCTGGAACATTTTCTTGGGATTTACTGTGTGCAGTCACTTATAAACTGGAAGCGACCCGATGAAACTTTTAAAGTGCACATTTTTGCGAAAACTTGCACTCTCAATACTCACGCCGTGAGCGATTTTAATGACATAAATAAATTTGTCACGATGAAAAAGAGTTTTTCTATTTTCGATTCTCTACTTTACTTATGGGTAAAAGTGAAAACAAACAAAAAGAAGAAAAAGAAGAGTGCATTGTTCAGGAATGTCGATTATGTAAGAAGCAAATATTTTATCTTTACATTTTGTGATTACAATCACAAAACTAAAACATAACATTTTATTATGATTGATTTCATTATGATAATTTTTTCATTGCGTTAACAATATGTTGCATTGTAAAGTAATTATTTAAATCGTTGCAGATGCCTGTTTAATAAAATTTATTATGAATTCAAATTTCAAACTTACACAATTAAATTAAATTCCTTTTGGCATTTCAGCAATCAAAAAGGATGATAAAAAAAATCTCACAGCAATCAATCCATCAACGCACCAAATCAATTAATTAATCAATCACTTATTCCGTAATCAATGAATCAATTCCGCACGTTGCGTGATGCGCAAGGTTCGCACGCGGCAGCTACCGTCGCGCTCCCGCTGCCAAGATTTGACTGGGTCCTGTGACGCTCCTGCGAACGCATCCCCGTCCGTGACGCTGGCGTGCGGGGGTTGCGTCTGCCTTCCAGCCCTCTGCAAGCCGGAGTCATGACGTGCACGCCGGGATTGCTGGCTGCGACCATATCGCCGCCGGCGAAGGTAAAAGGGCGCCCGCGCGTAATCGATCGTGGACGGTGGATTATCGGGAAGGATGATGATGCTGTGCAGAGGATGTAGGAAAAATTGATAAATAATTTACAATTATTGATCATTGTGAGAAGTAATTGGTAATAAAATGATAAATACTAATAAATTGATTTAATGCAGTAGTTACTTCATTCACTTTAATCGCACGTGACATAAGAAGCTATTGCGATAATAAACCAATCGCATTATTTAGATTATATTCCAGATTACGTATATTTTTTACTATCTGAATAAACTTATTAAGTTGGGTATTTGGGTATTCTAAGCCAAATGCAATGCCTCTAACAACAACAGTTTCTTTTTATGCTTTTAGAATATTGAACAAAACAATGTGAACAGATACTTCAAATGGTGCTCATTCTTTGCTGAAAGTGCATTGCAGCGACATCTGTTAGGAGACCTGATAAATATTTTCCAACATTTGATTTTAACAACAATAAAACACAAACTTTTTACTTTTTTTAATGCTTAACGCATTGATTACAATAAACTGTACTTTTAATTACTCTGCATTTTAGTTTTAGTTATTATACCAACAAAAACCATAGTTAAAATAAAACAATATTAACAACATTAACTTCTTTTGTTTGCAACAACTTCTAATTAGTCAACGTATAGGTAATAGTTTTGAACTTGGTTTTAAAAGCGTATCAACAAAATACATTAGCATTCAATTAAATATATCTTCTGCATGCTGCGCACTCGAGCGATTAGCCATTTTGAACGCTTTCGATTCGTGCGCGCCACTTTTTTCTTTCTGCCGCAAGGTTTGCCGGCAGAGACGCCGTCGACGCCGTTCACGTCGCTGAGACAAAAGCCGGGCTACGCTTTCTTGCAACCACCTCACTGCCAACGCTCATTGCAATCGCCATCGGTCTCCCACACGCTGTATTTCGCCAGGTGAACAAAGTAAGTGCTCTGGAGTACACCAATAAAGCTAATAATCAGCCAGGACGCCACCAGATTAACCTAGAGCGGACGTAAACAAAACATTAAATTCCATTATGCATGCAAATTGACCATAAACAATATGAGGCAGTTAGTAATGCTTAGTAATAATGTTTGGTAACACAGACTGTAAACATGTTTCAAACACAATTAAGTTTTGTTGAATTACATTTTAGTTGTTTAATTTTTATTTGAAATAAGTTTCAGTATTAAAATGTCTAAGCGTAAACAACCACCCACTAAAAGATCTGCAGCCAAACGCGGCAAGAAGAAGGAAGAATCAGATATTGAATCTGATTTGAGTGATCAGAGTGAGAATGAGAATGGTCCACAACCAGATGAGGTGCTTATTTCTGGCCATGGTGATGCTCTTGATGAGCCTACAAAACTGCCAGATGAACTGCTCAAAACACTGATTAAGCCAGCTGGACAGCTGTTGATCTTTGGTCAAGTAAATTGGGATTTAACTGGGAGGAAAGACAGTAAGACTAGTAAATTATCTTTTCCTAATATTTATTCCCCACAAAGATTCACAAATTTAAAGGTAAAGATCATTAATCTCTGCAAGAACTTTCTTTCAATTGACCCTTGTGTATGCAGATTCGTTTTGCTGTAAGTGGTTCAGTGTCTGCGCACAGTGTAATCATCACAGAAGAGGGCAAAGCTTTAACATTTGGCCGAAATCAATTCGGCCAACTGGGAATCAATAATACGGCCACCACGCACGTACCGACTGAGGTTCAAGGGTTACAAGAGATGAATGTCATTAGTGCAGCATGTGGACGTAATCATACGTTATTTCTCACAGATACAGGCACTGTTTATGCTTGTGGGGATAATAAGTCAGGACAATGTGGGATTGGTAATTTACAACCAACACTTTTAACTCCAAAGCGTATTAATTATCGAGGACCTCCAATTATTAAGGTAATAAGTGAAGCTGCGCTTTTGGGGTCATTTCTTAAACGCAAATTGGTGTATATTGTTTTTAGGTTGGCTGTGGGGCTGATTTCTCAGTTATACTAGATGCTAAAGGTGGTCTACATTCTTTTGGTCTTCCTGAATATGGTCAACTAGGACACAATACAGACGGCAAGTACTTTAAAACTAGCACAAAGTTAGACTTCAATCATCAGACTAGCCCCAAAAGAATTGTCATCTACATCGAGAAGAGCAAAGATGGTCACGTTGCGCCAGTGGATGTGACTGAAATAGTTGATTTTAGTTGTGGACAGAATCATACTGTTGCTATTGATGGCAAAAAGAGGGCATTTTCATGGGGTTTTGGTGGGTTTGGGCGATTGGGACATGCTGAACCCAAAGATGAGATGGTAACTTAATTTGTACCCCTTAGAAATATTTTATAAAGAGATTTGCTTTGGTTGTTTAGGTTCCTAGGCTTATCAAATTCTTCGATACTCAGTCCCGAGGTGTGAATCAAATAAAATGCGGCTCTACGTTTAGTTTGGCAGTGAATGACATCGGCGCAATGTACATGTTCGGTCGCTCTAAACGGAATGGTGAAGCAAATATGTATCCGAAGCCAGTTCAAGATTTAGCCGGCTGGGATGTCCATCAAATTGCTGCTGGATATACATCAGCTATCGTGGCTGCGGATGAGAGTGTCATTTCGTGGGGTTGTTCGCCTTGTTTCGGAGAGTTGGGACTTGGAGATATTTATAAGTCGAGTCATGCACCAAAAGAGGTGAATAAATTGGCAGGCACAAAGGTACTTTGTCTCTCAATGGGATACTCACACACTTTGTTAATTGCGGCTGAGGAGACGCCTGAACAGAAATCGAAGTTGGAAGAACTTGATGCGTACGAGCCCTGAAGCAACTTTAAAATAGTCCCTAAGTTCGAAGTCTAAAGACTGCCCTTCCATTTTTATTTTTATACATGTTTATTTACGTAACCTTACCCATTAATATGCATAATTGTCGATAAGAGTTTTGTAATTAGTGTAAGATCGTCCAGTTGATCCTGAGTGAATGGATCTGATTGTGTGTATTCAATAAATTAAAACGAATTTTTACCTGGGACTTTTTAAACTTTATTATAGTGCATAAAAACTGGTAGTGATGTATTGAATTGTATTTCTTGTCTGGTGTTGGTTTGCATTTGGGTTATATGTTGTACCTAATTGAAAGTTGAATGGAATCATTGGCTGATTTGTATTGGATTATATTGTGATTGCTATTTGGAGTTGATATCCATTGGTTTACATGAGAAATATGATGTTGCCTGCTAAATTGGCAATCCATTTGTATATGATTTTGGATTGGTTTTTATGACATTGATGGAAGTTGTGTTGATTAAGTAAGATAATGTATTGAACTTGCAAAAGATGTTACTTGTTAGATGAAACATGAACTTTTAATGTTTCACATTTCCCTGATCAATGTTATGATGCATTTAACAGTTTCGAATTTTGATGTAAACAAATAAATAATGAAAAATTAAGTAGTATTTAAGGTGGTACAACTTACAATACATAACTGAAATCAATTATAATGGATTTCTAAACCATGTTTAACAGAAATTTAAACTTTTCCTACGCGTATGACAAAACTGCCACCACCCGCGCCACCATCTGTCAGCTACGGCCATTTTCTAAGTGCGAATGTGATCGCGTGTTGCGGTACCGGGCTCGACTTTGTCTAAGCGATTAATACAAAATTTCAAGCAGAACGAACAGTCGTCGTGTAATTTACAAAGGTAATATATGCACGCATAAACCAACATTAAGCGCCGTCTCATCTCTAAAACTTGGCGTTAATTAAAAACTAACCTCCGTTGCGCAAGTCGCCAGCAACTATTGACCGTGCGTTAAGCGGACAGGGTATTCTAATAAGACATTCATTTTATTCTAGAATAGCAATGTCGGCTGCACAGGTATTCAACCGAATTGGACAAATTGGGCTTGGTGTTGCCTTAGCTGGTGGCGTTATTAACTCAGCACTTTACAATGGTAGGTTGTAATTCTTACATGTTTAATGTGGTGTTTTAATGATTATTTGGTTGTTTAGTTGATGGTGGGCATCGCGCTGTAATCTTTGATAGGTTTACTGGGGTGAAGAATGTGGTGTCCGGTGAAGGTACTCATTTCTTTATCCCATGGGTGCAAAGGCCAATCATCTTTGATGTAAGATCTCGACCAAGGAATGTGCCAGTAATGACTGGTAGTAAAGGTGATTATATATATGCTTTTATAGTTTTTAATATAATTTCATGCATAAAAAACTACAAGTTATGATTTTAATTCCATGTTTGCATATATAGATTTGCAAAACGTCAATATTACACTCCGTATTCTTTTCCGCCCCATTCCCGACCAACTACCAAAGATCTACACTATTCTTGGTCCGGACTACGAAGAACGAGTCTTGCCATCAATCACCACCGAAGTCCTCAAAGCAGTCGTCGCACAATTTGATGCGGGAGAGCTCATCACACAGCGAGACCTTGTCTCCCAACGCGTCAGCAACGACCTCACCGAACGTGCAGCTCAGTTTGGCGTCATCCTCGACGATATCTCAATCACTCATCTAACATTCGGCAAGGAATTCACACAAGCCGTTGAATTGAAACAGGTAGCGCAACAAGAAGCTGAAAAGGCGCGTTTTCTTGTCGAAAAAGCTGAGCAGACCAAGAAGGCGACCATTGTTTCAGCAGAAGGTGACGCACAAGCCGCAATTTTGTTGGCTAAAGCTTTTGGTGATGCTGGAGAAGGTTTGGTTGAATTACGACGCATTGAAGCAGCCGAAGATATTGCTTATCAACTATCTAGATCTAGACAAGTATCATATTTGCCGACCGGTCAAAATCTTCTTTTGAATGTTCCTACAACACCTATGTAAAGTCGCTTTTTGCGGGACTAGTAAGAAAGAGCATTACCATATGTTATGATTTTTGTATTCTTGTTTCGTCTGAATGTAGTATGTACCTATTTCTAAAACGGTAGAGTTGTGTGGGCAATCTGCGAAATGTGTTTTTTTTAGGCAGAGGGCGTGGATCGAGAATGTTGGCAATTGAGCATTACGTGCTAAATATTTTTGATGGTGCATACGACTTTCGCCTGTTGATGTATAAAATTGATACTGTTTATTAATCTACTTTTATATATGACAAACTTGTGTTCAACTCGAATACGTTCGATACTTATTTCGATGTCCTGGTCCATCAGTGCATAAGCAAACTTCGTAACATTTTAGGAAGATGTCGCTGCTAAATTTAAATGAGAGTTTTCATAGGAAGTTCGTACCCTTTTCTCTACCCAATGAACAATTTTCATGATTCTCGCTACCTTCTGTCTCACATATATTATTATTATTATATCTCATTAGTATTTTTTGGTTTATAGATTCGTTTTTTTTTTTCACAAAATTAAAATGCACCGTACATTCATTCTCAGAATATTAGATTAGACTGGGATAATTAATGGGCATTTCGTTTTAACCATTAATAACAAGTTTTGAATATTGAAAGTTCACACCATCGACCTATTCCTGATTGATAGTGGTTCAAACCGCCGCTGCTGCCTCGAACAGGATAATAAATTGAGAAACAGTAAAAAACGAGCAGCGCATGCATGATGGAACCTCTCGTGAATCGCCGTGTGTGCGGCAGCGGCGGCTTCAAACACCCCGCAGGTGTTGAAGCACCCCGTGGTCATTCTAATTAAAAATAGTGTCGCAGGCTACGTTCTGCAGCGTACACCAGCCAGATAAGCGCAGGAAACAAAAAGTGTCTTGATAAAAAGTTGAAACCTTGGAGTTTGTGCCCAAAGCTGTTACGTGCAGAATTAAATCCGTACTCGCCTCATTGATATTGAAATATTAATTTCGGCGGCGGTTTAAATTAAAACTTCTGACCTAAGACCCCCGATGACATTATAATTTCCTTTCACCCAGCGTGGCAAACGAGAACAAAGCCGAATACCAGGCGCGTACCTTTAATTGCGTATAAGCAATTCACCCTTTCGCGTAAGGGACGATCGACCCTTTGCACTCTTTCTCGGGCGAGAACAAAAAGTAATATATTTTGATTCCTGCTGGTGGTGCGGCGGCGAAGAATGGGGCGATAAGTTATTAAGGCCGGATTGTACAACTCCTGAATAATCACGAGTGCGTCGGCGGTGGCGTGAGACAAAAAGCGGCAAGATGGATTTGCCAATTCTCGAATGCAAATGAGCTGGAAAAGATCGCGGAGGAAGCGCTGATGATGATGTCGGCCTGGCTTACCAGAGCGCTCTGCCTTTCAGGGTCGCACAGCTGAATATTATTGCTGGCGTTAATTGATGATACTTAATTACTTCTCTGGTCGACTTAAGGCGTCTAACTGGGAGCTAGGTGATTATAAAGGGACCGCCTAATAGCAGTGGTAATTAGCGGTGAGAGAATTATTAATTACTTTTGCAGCGAAGGAAAAAATTTGTCGTTATGCGAGAGAAAACTGTTTTAGAATATATCTTCGTGACTTAGATTCTATAGTATTCGTGTTTAATTATATTTTCCAGTCATTCTCCAAATTTCTTTCTCTGAATTTCCAATATTGCCCACAAATATCAAGTTCCCACCAATATTAAATGTCAAACACAAGTCAAAACAGTGGAAAATTGAATGCGATTTAATAATTCCAATTGATTGATGCAAATAACACTCTTGTCGGCATTCAAACACAAAGCACATGCCGACAAAGCATAAAAAAAGATCACGAACGACGAAAAAATGCGGATGCTGATGGTTTAGGGGTAGGTATTAGGTCTTTTAAGATCGGCGGCACACGCATCTTGTTTGCGGTTACTTTTTCGGTGTTTGGTGGTTGGACAATTGGACACCCAACAGCTATCAGTGCCTACCAGATTGTGGCTAGTTAGTGTGGTTACTTAAATATCGGTTATTTAATTAAATATCAGATAAGTCTGTAATTTGGTGCTAGCCCTAAGCAAATCCCTATACGCCATCTACTGGTAGAGGAAAAACATTCAAAAGTCCGCTTTTATACAATCAGTAATTGAATGCATCAAATTTGTCAGGTAATTTCCTGTATTATTCATTGACTTCGTAGATGTGCCGATGCCGATGCGTTTGTTACACAAATTATTCACTCATCGCAGTACGACAAAAAGTATAAACATAACAATATGATTGAAGTACAACTAACGCAAGTAGTTGTCACCTTTGAAGACCTTTAGCGCGCTTTAATTCGTTAGCAACTGTCATAGAATGTAAGAAAAGTGAATGAAAAGAATACAAAGTGCCCAAGTGCGATGTCAATGAAATGAAATCCATTCATGAAATTATGTTCATGGATCATATAGTTTCCATCAAAACGCACGTCGCGTGTGCTAGGAAAGCGTAGAATAACGCTGAAACAACTGCGTCGAGAGCGAGCAAGGAGTTGAGTCGGACAAGGCACAAACAAAGACGTCTTACAAGAAGAGAATGGAATAAAAATGTTAAATCTATGAATGGAGTGGATAGAAGACATCGCATTGTTTGTGCTGGCTGCGGCGTGGGTTGGACTACCGAATTTTTATTGAGATGCTAAAATTTGATTACTGAATTACGCAGGTGTGCACTGGGAGTTTTAACTGGAGCATGATTGCTGATGACGATAATGATAAGAGACTTGTTTAAGCATGAATAAACATGGGATATGTGTGAGAAATCGTAGGCGGAGAGCAAAAAGTGCATGTCTTACATTTCAATGCTTTATTATTCCAGTTCATTCAGAATTTTCGTTTAAAATTCACTGAAATCTTTTAAATTCTGCCCGGACAAATCGTAAACTCCTCAAGCATCGCAAGCAATTAATCAAGCGCTTAAGAAGGAGGCGTACCAAAGCACATAAGTATCGATACAACGTTCAATTTGCATCCCACATCTTTCTGCATTTCATCTTTTGCATTTGCAACGATTTTTCTCCCAATGAAACATTGCTGGACTTTATGTTGTCGCACTCTTCGTGTTCTGCATGTTCCTGGCTCACCTCTGACCTCACCCAGCGACAGCACGCCTGGTAATAATAATGCGTTGCGAATTAATTAATAATTAACTATCGGCGTGGTCGTGGCGCCCGATTGCTTTTCGCAAGTTCATAAATTATCAGAAAGAGCGCACCTATGTTGGTGGTCAGTCTAAAGATCTAAAAGGAAATAAACATAAATAGACAAGGAATCATCATCATCCAGCAGTGCAGAAATATAATCAATTGCTTAATTTTCAGCAATTTATGTTCTTTGTTTAACTTCTTGGATTTTTGTTGCGACTTTTTAGAAGTGGTTTTACCGATTTTATTCAGTTGTGGGATTAATGAAAATATGTGTCGTTAACAATTACAATAAATTATTGCGTTGTTTATGCTCTAGGGCGAGAGATGCGCCAAGGGCCGCGCATAAATCGTGTCGCAATGCAAGCAGAGTGTGCGCACGCGGCTTATGCATGTTTATTGCGTTTTTACGAGATGCGCGCAAGGCGAGACTGCAATTAATGTCATAGAATGGCAGGTATCCTACGATCCTGCGCTAAATACTAAACAGAGAAATACTAATAAGTGTTAAGCACGCAGCAATAAACCAATGAAAGCAATCTGTGCGAATATAGGAAATCAATCTATCAGAAAATTTAATTTTTCACTGGAACACCACTCTCAGTTGAAGTGTGCCAAATCAATGAGGACACTTTTTTAAACATGGCTTTAACTGTTTAACTGACATTTTCGGATGTTTTCCAGCTGGGAACATTTATTCCTTCAGTAGGTTCAAGCAACACTTGGTAGATACCACCGTAAATTTCGAATCTCCGCGGAATATTCATACCTGGAGATTTATTAATTCTACCCTCCCAGATTAACGCCGATTTGCAGGGCCGTCAACGCGCTTTCCACATGCGCAAATTTCGGATGATGTAGTATCACCTCACACGTGTAGATGCGCCCGGCTCGCGTGGCTGTTGTTCGGTAATAAATTGAGTCCTAATTTAATGGACAAGTCATCGTCCAGTAATTTACGGTCCTGCGTCTCTACCCTTTTTGCTCAGCGCGCACTCAACCCGTGTATCGAATAAAAAATATGTCAGTGGTTGCTGGATGCTATAAACGTTGTAAAACATAAGTAGTCTAAACGACAACATCAGCATCCTGCATCAAGCACTTACCTGCCTGCATTTCGTCTCTGTCGTCTATGGGCAGCGTCTGCTGTGGAGATTTACGAGATGTGTGATGATTCAGTGCGTAATAAATGTCTAATCAATATTAATTATTAATTATTTAAAAAAATGATGGAATGGCCGTTATAAAACAATTAATCTTTGGGTTTTAGCATACAATGGAAATTTATAGACATTCTTTAAATATTTGTGGCTGTTTCATCATCACAGACAATATTTAATCTGAAATTATTTACTTCTGATAACAATCTTTGGTTGGGCACTTAGCTTAACAAGACTTAGGATGACTAATAGCATAATCAAAAGTAAAATATGCTTTCTAAGCCTGCACGCTTTTGAAAAATGTAACGAACGTTAAACGCAGCTAAACTCCAATCTCCACATCGCTTCATTTTCCCAACAATTTGTCCTTCTTGCAGGCTCACCATTTAACTC
>JAODGC010000001.1:3205507-3260676 GCA_027574925.1 Ecitoglossa quadriceps | reverse complement strand
GATCTTCGGAACACTTTTAAAATGTGTTATTACGCTGCATTACTAGATATTAATAGGAATTAGGCGTTTAGACGGATGATAGTAGTTTGTATTTGGGTCACACAGTAACACAATTGATGTGAAAAAGAGAAGATGGTATTTAAGTCGCTTGTGACAATGCCAATTGAAAAAGTTCACATAATTTATCCGGAGAGAAATTTAATAACGGAAAGTGTATGATTTTTCGTAAATTCGAACTTATTTGAGAACACATCCTTTTACCATTTGGATTTGTGACTGAAAGCTTTTCAGAATATTAAATACGAATTTATATTTCAATGACAATGTCATAATCAACTTTCCAAACACCAGCAGTTCTTTTCAAGCCGGTAATAACAAGTTTGATCGTTTTCTCGCTAAAAATCGAACATGTTCCTTTTGAAAAAGAGGCCATAATCAACCCTTACAATACCCTCTCTTTACGGATCAAATTTGCCATCTGCGCCGCCTGCGCTCGGTGTCTTATTATGTCCCTCAATGCGCATTCCGTGCCAGTAATACCGGAGCGCGATACGCAAAATTCGATCGCCTGGTACCCGATTCAAAAGAAGCGTTTTTTTTACCTCGCGGAGGCATAGTTTTAGCACGCCAAATAATAATAGGCATTACGGCAGCACAAACGCAGGCCTCGTTTTTATCTCTTTGTGTCTCGCATGGAATGCGTGTTTTATCTTATTTCATGTTTAGCCTGCTAATAATTCCCGGCGAATTGCTACAGATGCAGAGTAAAGTCGTGATGTGGTGATAGATGGTGAAATTTACGAAATATTTTATGTCTTGTCTTTTGGCGTGCTTTGGGCGTAAATACCTGCCGTGAATGGGGGTTTTCGCACCTCATACGTACATTGTAGGTATGAACTGACTGAAGATATGGAATAATTGAAGATGGAATAGGATGGTTTGCTAAAATTGTTTCATTTGCTTGTCAAGCGTGGTTTACGATGTTTAAGTAATGTGGCTGCAGGCAACTTTTTCTTCACTCCTTTTCGTGTTACTGCGATCATGCGACGCATACATTTGTGCGCAGGACTTGCAGACCGCAGTAGCTGGTGCACCCCGCTGGCCTGACAAATGTGCGCGGCGATATCTGAAGTGACTTAAGTCCGAGCATGTTTTACCTACCTCAATCGTTCACTTTCAAACACGAAACAACTAACAAATGAGTAACATGGTAGCGAGATGCTACATTCCAGCCTTTCCAGCATCCTGTGAGATATCAAATGACCTCAAATAAAACACAAACTTGTTCGGAAATCATCTAGCTTACACTGAAACCTGAGTAGTAGCCCAAGTACTCGAGTGTATAAAATTGGAATACCTTTAATTGCTTGAGGTTAGGTGTTGGTTGCGCAGACGGTAGGTGTAATTAATCAACAAATTATGAAAATAAGCGTCGTCTCGTGCTTCTAATTGTAGCTTTGAGGTAGTTGCTAGCATGCTTAGTATGTATTTAACAATTTCGACGATGTCCGTATGGTGCCTAACCGCGAAGCGATTACCTTTGGGCACGTCCAACCAACTGACACATTTTTTAACCGACATTATTTAAAATTCAACGCCAGCTAGTTAAATACCTTACTCAAGTTGTGCGTCAATTATCACAATATTTATTGATTTAAATTACTCACAGAATCCTAATCCTCTCTCTTTCTCTCTCTCTCTCTCTCTCTCTCTCTCTCTTTATTCTGATATCATACCATGTTTGAGCTGAATTTCTGCATATCATATTGATCAAAATGGATCGCCAAAGAGATTATTAAAATCGACTCTTGTGCCGCGTTACAGCTCACAGCGGCTTTTCGTTTCTACCTCTGTCCGCTGAAGACAAAGCCCATCATGGTCCGAAAGCCAGCAGAGCGGGCTGCACAAGTATTTATAGCAATGTTGTAACGTCGCAAAGCGGCGGACGACTTTCTGCTGAATCACACTCTAATGACGGCCGCCCTCAGCCCGACAAAGAAGCTGTAACACCCGAAGATCACACCGCGAGAAAAATAAACTAAAATACAATATCACTACGGAGTGGCAACGACTTTAACGCGATAATAACAAGTCTAGCACTCGCTGCAGATGCTGCCCGTACGCCATCAATATGATGAGTTGACAAAAACAAAATAATTAATAATTCCTTGAAAACGAAGGAATTGGCTGAAAACTAATGGTGGGACCATCAAAAAACCGTTGTCAAGCAAAAAGTTTTGAGTGCCATGCTTGAGTGAGCTTTCGACGACTTGTTTAACGCGACCAGTGACCATGGCAGTACGCTGGTCATCGTTAGCCTTCACACGGTTCACACCTTTGATTGCTTTGTTTTCTATTATTGAAGCTTGAATAACTGAAATGGAGTTCGAAAGGTTGCAATTAGTGCAAACAGGGAGTAGCTGATGGAAAGCACTCAACTTTAGTATGCGCCCGGAAAGAATATAAAATATATAAAAGCAGCGAACTAATTAATTACTGTGATTAATCAGAAAACTTGGCCGTAATTAGAAAGTTTCGCTTGGTACACGAGACGGCAGCGCCGCCGCTCATGGTAAATGAAAATGGCGCTGTTAACTTTTAAATGGCTTGGGATAGAGAGGAAAATATAAAGCAAATTCACACAGGTCAGGAGTTACTAAACCTTATCAAACTATATTGACCATTTTAGAAGGTTTTATTTATTCCAGGCCAGATTCTCCAAGTCAGCTGCGTTTCAATTATAAATACAGATTTTCCTGGAATAAGGATTAATCAAATCCTTGAAGTGTAAATTTTCAAAAAAGAACAAATCTGTAGATTGTATTTGGTAATTCATCCAGCCCTGGTTTGATTCCAACCTAAACAGCACAACTGAGCCTGGTTCAATCCCAAAGAGTTGAGGGCCAGAAGCGCAAGTAGCGTGCATTTTCCCGGTCTCGGAAGACGCACAAGATGAGGAAGACTGTGCATAAAAGATGTGGATTTTCTTGGCGGAGTTTTGCACAAATGCGCCTCAGGGCGCACACGAGGTCGCGAAACTTTAATATTAAATATTCGCAAGACAAAAGAATGCTCCAGCGACGGCGTGGAGTCGCATTTAAATTAATTATCAATCAAAATTTCAATAAGCCAACGAATACAAAACGCCAAGTACCGTGACTTGACGCAACTCAACTCCTACCTCCAACTCTTCCTGAGCTTTCTTTTCGTCGTTCTCTCGCAGTAATGAAATGATAGAATGATGATAATATTCCAAACTCAATGGAGATGCGCATTCGTTTCAAATTGATACGTCTGCTGCGGTAATATTCGGCATCTATTTTTAATTTGGCAACCCGCAAAACCTCTTTTCGTCCTTTCCGAGGGCGCTGGAGGAGTGCAGTGTGTCCGACCGCAAAGCCGTAAATCTGCGCAACCCCGACCCGGGCATTCGGCGTCCCGCAATATTAAGCGGCCGGAATGAGGAATGAATAAAATCAATCGCAATTGCTGCCGATCGTCCCGGGTCGCTGCGGTCGCATTTGCCGGGGATATTAAGGACCACATGTCACTGTGTTTTAGTACTTTTTTAAGTACCAGCCCTCTCTGGAGGGATGCGGCGCGCTACTGACGACGAGCCGGGGAGGATTTATCGTTTTAATTTTCTCCATGGCGCAATTTCGCTCTGCTCGCTTTTCTCTTCTCAGCTTTGTCTTCTTTTTTTGCCGCTGCGTTATCTCTGATACTTTTTATGTTCATCCCTCGAACGTGATTGTAAAGCCGCAGTGCGACGCAACTGGCTAATTTCAACATCTTTTTGCGTTTTTCGCAAGAGGAAGGTAATTATTTTACTAATTAGGAAACAAATTACTTTCATCCTGCGTTGCAAAGAAAAAAGAAAGGAAAACCATATAACATCCTTCATATATTTTTAATTTACATTTACTTAAAAATAATGAAGAACTGTTTTTAATAACTTGGTACTCCATTGACTTAGAATTAAATCCTTCGGAAATTTTATGTTTGTTATTGGCTCACAGGTTGTCGTTTGCATCAAACACAGCAGGATAATTGCAGAGTAGGTACAAGTAGTATCCTCCCTCTCTCAACGAGGGTAATCTCAATGATTACATGTTACATTGTGTCGCGCTTTGATCTCCGGCGTCGTCGGCTTTTTTCTCCTCCCGGGAGTTGTCATTGTTTCCGGCGCGCCGCGTTTTCAAGATGTAGCCTTGCGGCTGCGAAGGAGAACAAATTTTGACATACCTTCAAGTGTGATAGGACACAAGCACTCCACTTATTGTCAATTAAACGCAACGCTAAGGAATGGTAACTGGTAACTAACGAACTGCCGCTGCTGAGAATCGCGTATGCAGAGCTGTAAAAATTTATGGGTGGTTAGTGAATTGTGCTTATTTATTGTTGGGCATTAATTAATGCACGGTAGCACACGCAGTGGTGAATTATGGGCATTGGACGATCAGCAGTTTCGCAAACGCAATACGCGTGAATGCGGTAAACACGAGAGGTTTGTGGTTGCTCGCGCCAACAGGAATTAAGATTTCCCGCAGCTATTAATATTTTCTGTCACGCCATGAATAAGATGACAAATGTACTTTGCTGTATGATTTACATGCTTGTGTCGTGTTTCTTGACGCTTTACGTTTTATTTCTTTTTTCATCAGGTTTTTCCTTTATAATTTATATTGTTACTTATGAACATAAAAACAAATGCGTATTAATGAATGTCAATTCAATGATCTAAGTGTAAAAAAAATGTTTAATGGAGGAAACATTTTCTAAACGATCTGTTTGGATCTGTTTGTTAATGCGTGGATGTAGAGAGAGAGTAAGGACGAGACAGCTGGCTCACTCACTCACCGTCTAGCGGACTTGCGACTTTGCGAGAAGCATAGGCAGAACGATCATCACCGCGCTACTCGTGTCGCCGTCTCGTTGTCTCACAGGAGCGTATCTTGTAACGTGTTGAAGTAGAATTGGTACACCGCGAGTTTCCTGCGTCTGCCACGCGGAAGGAAGACTGACGAGAGTGCGAGTGGAACAATCAGCGCAGCGTTGGTTGCGTCCAACAGTCGTGCCGGGAACATATTTTCCCATTCCCAATGGGTAAGAAGTAGTCCAACTGTGCACCAAAAAACAGTGGTATGAATTCGCTGATTTTTTTTTTTCCATTGCCGATACAGCTTTCTTTCTGTTTAAATTGATTTGATACAGTTGTATATTTTAATGAACATGCGGTATTAACCCTTGAAGCAGTGCGTGCACAATGTGGCTGCTCTCTGCTCTTCATACTTGCTTCGAGTATTATGCATGTTATTATGATTTGAGTGCTTTCAGAAATATGTTATATGTTGTATTGCGACGTGTGCTTATCCGATCGCTCACCCTCAAACCCTTCATCGTGGCCACATGTATTTGTAAATTCTAGTATGCGTAAAGTGCGTAGCCGTGTTCGCTAATGAAGCAATACTTTCTTTCTCTTCTCTTTTTTCTGAAACAAACCCAACTATCAATAGAAGCATTAAAATAGTATGGTGTCATATGATTTAAACATAAAGAAAAGGAAAAATACTTTGCAGTTTTGGTGAGCAAGGTCTCAGCGAGTATACCCAATTGTCACGACGCAAAAGTGCCAAAGCCAAGCCTGGAAGCGTAGGGGCTTCATGAAATGACATCCTCTTTTTAGCTTCGGCTGATCCGCGGTTCCAATTAAACCCACTGGCTACCGAACAATGCGGCCGACCTACCCCTGGTGAATTATTAGCAGCCCCGTAATCTCGACTCCAGCATTCGGAATATGTATAGTGCTGGATCTGGGGCCGTGGAGTGCAAAGCTGCAAAGGCCCACTCACCCTTCGTGTGTACACCGTTGCTGATTGACATCCCACTTGAGGTTTCACCCTCGGCTCGGGCAAATATTCGCCGCCGAAACTGCGCGCACGTGCATAATGGGGGCGAACCACAATTTAATCAAAGTGAAATATTGATACAGATACAAGCATTTAAAACCAGCAGCATACATTTTATAACGTGTCTACTTACTTAAAATACCAACTTTTTATATGCTTTATTTCAAAAAGTATTCAAAATTCCGACGAAATCCTCCACCAAATTATCGATTTATTCAGCTAAACAATTTCCTCTTCTTTACCCTCAGCTTACACTTCTTCTCGCACTACAATCATCTTGTTTGCCTGTAACGTTTTAGTAGCTTGTAACGTGTGTGATCCTCCTGTGATCATTTATCGAGACTGATTAAAATTTGTAAGTTGTACGCCATCGGGATGAGAAATCTTCTGTCCGGCCGTTATTTACGCCTCTCGGTGTGCAGCAGGATTCACCACCCATGGTTCGCGGTGTAAAACAGTGGCAGCGAGCTGCGTGGAAGCGACTGTGACAAATATTTAACCGCGCGCATCATAAATTAGCTGGTGCGGCGCGATGTAGAGGTCTGATAGTTGCTACCTGTTTTGACTTCTCGATTACGAGCTACTACGATGTGGACCGCACGTACTCTGGACACTTGCATATTAAGCATGGGCTTAATATTTAATAGATGAAACTGAAACATGAAACATGGGCATATTTTTCTTTTTTTTTTTTTTAAGTTCTTTCTAGACGTGTCGTGTCATGTAACAGATTATAGAAAAACGCTTTCTGAAGTGGTTTGAATTGATAGATAGATGCGCGAAATTTGTGGACTCTTGGACTGCTGAAGGAGTTGTTCCTTTGGGCTTCCAGTCTTGCCCTATTTCGGAGGGTTAGGGTGAGTCCTGCCCATCGCAGCATCGCAAATCCTACTGGCAGTTGCCGGCGGCAGGAAAAGCTCGGGCGTCGCGGGGACGCGCGTGCGTTGTATATACGCGTCGCGACGTTAGGGGTCTCTCTTGTTTTAGCTCATTGGGCGCCAACCGGATGCCCGGCCAGCGCTACACAATCGATACTAGACCCCGCAACCAATCCCCGCTTCTACAACGCGCCTGCCTTCTTTTGTCTTAGCCGAAGAACAATGGAGGAGCAATCGTTTTGTTTTTCTCGCTGAGCGCACACTGGAAGCTCGAAGCTCCTCATGCCCACTGTGTTTTCCAACTGGGTAATATTCATCCTGGAAAATCATATGGAGTAGACACCCATACCGGCTTGGATAGATAGGAAAACAAGCAACAAATTATCTACTTTAAATGGTTTACGCAGCAAACACGTGAGGAGGGCGGCTACACGAGGTAGTGAACCATCGAGGTACTTGGATGCGTTTAAAGGATAATGCATATAATGGAGTGTGCCATACAAAGGCGTCGGTTTGCGGTGTCATTCTCAGCCTTGCGTCTTGTCGAAAAGAGCACAGTCGCCACCATCATCTTCAACATCCTCGAATGCGAAACGAGCTTATTGTAGCAACATTTCTACCGCTGACAGTCGCGTTGTTATCACCATAAAAACTCTGAAACAATACAATTATTTTATTCCACTGTCATTCCCTTGCTCTCAATGGATTATTATTGCGCAGACATTTCACAAATTTGACAATATAGACTCCGCGCCGCATGAATGGAAGTGAAAATTACTTTTACTTTCGCGGATGGCACGTCGCAGGCACTCGAAGGGCGCGCGTACATCGATTCGCGATTCTTATCAAATTTCCTTGTTGCCGGCCGCTGAAGTTGCGGAGTTCATTGTCGATTGTAGCGCCAATATAGCGTAACGCCGTTATCAGCGATCTCCAATAAATACGGAGGGTAGGTACGGCGGCGGCACCAACATCGTTGACAATTTTTGCGCGCCGCACAATAAGCAGCCGGGGCAGACAGACAATGCGGCGCATGTTTTATGCTGCCGTTTGCGTGCGGCGGCACCAAACGGACGACCTGTTGATGGTGCTTTTGTTTAATGATCGCGACTGATGTTTGCTGATTTATCAATTAATATTATCTAAGTTATTTCGGGGAGTGTAATTGAGTGGGCTTTGAATGTTGAGTGAATGGATACGGTTTTTGTTCGGGAAAATCATCTTTTGTGCTAATAGCGGTAATATCTGAAAATTGGCACAGCGAATACTGCGTCATTTGCAAACAATGAATGATTGATAAATATTTAATGCGAGGGGTATTTTTTGAGGTTATTCGAATGTGAAAATGACTACAGAGCTTTCGTAGAAAATCAAACTGAGAAGGCATTGCCACATCACACTCTCCCTCTTAGTCGGAAAACTTGTACGTTACAAGATCGACATCTTGTAACAACCTGAGGTGCAAGTCCCAAGGTGTGAAACCTCGTCCTTCTGTCGATGTTCGGCATGACTCGACACTCTACACCTCGCGCCCATCGGTGCACCGTCAATTAAAATGCGAAATGGAAGAGAAGTAATAATACAAAAAAAAAGTAACTAATGTTTCATCCTCGCTCGTGCTTGCTCCACGTCTCGGCCAGCTGTTATGCCGCCGCGCAGTCCACCGTCATCGGTGATGAAGCGCGCTTGATAGATGGATGATACGCGGCTCTTCTTCACCTTCACGATGCATTGAGGGCATCAGGTGATGGTGTCTCACGCACATGTCATCCGGCACCACCCCTGGCGATTGTTGTTAATTAATCGCCTATAATTATGCGTTAATTGGTAGCCAAAGGTAAGATGCAAGTGTTGAAATCTAAGTGACTTAATTGATTTAATTGATTTTGATAGATTTGTTCGTTGCATAGAAATAGCAAAAGTTAGGTTTTCTAATGGAGGAGGGATATTGAATGGTGGAAAGTTGATAAAGTGGCTGCATGCTGTAGACATGTCCAGGGGATGTTGATGACAAGTGTACTACTAGTTTGGAGGCGGCTGAAACTGACTCGAGTAGCTTTCAGTGGCATTCACAATAGTTATAACGAAATATGAGTATTTTTACGCACGTACGTCTGGTACGGTTGCGTACAGAGTAAATACGAGTTAATTCCAGCGATGAATGGATTTCCGGCCGTCCGTCACTGGTACCTTGGCGTTTTTATTCGTATTTTCCTGTACCATCGCGCCCATATGTGTGTGCGCGCGCACGTTTCCAACATTTTGTACAATCATCCACGGTGTGTAACACGCGGATGTCAGCCAGGAACACGTCAGTTACGCATCTGTGATATAATTGTTCGACGTCAGCCGCGGCGGGCTGCAACACGAACAGGACGATCAGACCAACAGCATCGGCTACTGACTAAAACGGCGGCATAGAAGACAGGACACAGAATTTACTAAACGATGGCCAACGCCAACTGCCGTCATGTCGTCAAGATGTCCCGTGACGTACTATAAACTGCATGATGAAAGGTGACATTGCAGGATATGCAGGAGATAATGTTTATAATTAGGACGCAGCAATCCAAGGGGGCATTTGCAACATATGGGTGATAAGAAACGAAGTAATTGAGGATTGAATATTGATATAATGTTGGATTGCAATTAGTTATTAAAGAACAGGCAAGGAGATAATTGCAAGAAGTAAAGGTGATTGATGTAAATTACTTGCACTTATAATATTGCAGGCACATTGCACATTTATTACTTGTAAGTAAATATAGAGAAAATTAGCCTTTGAATTGCAGTATAAATGTCAATAATTTCAAAGCAGCATAAAAACTCTTTACATTTTTTTTGTATTACTTAAGAGTTTGAAAGACGTTAAACCGACATCGCTTGCTTTTTCTACACCAAATATTTTCGGCATCTCTTAATTGAATTATTTATATCGCGTTGTAATATTTGCTACGTCCGTATTATAGTGACTTAATGGCTGCAGCTTGTTAAGAATGGTGACTTTGCGTATTGAGTGTTCGTTCGCTCTCCTTCGTTTGATTTTCATTTCGTATACTATGGTTGGTTATTAGGTAATGCACAGTCCTCTTGAGTCACAAATCAAAACACCTTTGGCTTTCCGGATAGTTCTTCCTGTCAACACCAGCACCTAGCAATTGACAATAAATCATCAACGAAATGTGAAATCTTTTAATTGAAGACTCATTTTTTAATCGATGCAAATGAAAATAATAATTAACTCAATTTACACATTTAGATATTAATCTGAAATGAGTTGCATGGATTGTAGGAACTCATTTATTTCATGTCATCATCAAGTAGATTTTAATATCTAGTGGAGGTATTTACAGCTTCCAATCGACAGTCGGCAATCATCAACTTAATAATAGCGCCGTATGCAACTGTTAATCGCGCAACGATTGTAAAGAGCTGCACGCACGTACATTTGCAATATGCATTGCAGGATTTCTAATCACAATATAATCATGCAGTCGTATACACATTGCTATCCATCAGCTGAAAATATCGTGAAACTTGATAAAACAACAACTTAACCACTCTAGGACCCAAAGAGCACCAAGACATTTTAAAGTAAAACATGAAAATTATGGTTGTACAATATTGCGGACATATTGTAATAGAAGATTTCGTAATTGTTACGGTATTGATGTTTCAAACATATTGTATGTCATTATGCAGCTTCCGTTGTCAGGCGGCATATGTTGGAAACTGTGAAAACCGTTTTAAATAAGTGATTTTATAATACAAAGCAATGTAAACCATGAAAATCAAACACCGTATATTCACACCGCTCATCTCGCAACCCTTCTTGTTCGCCTCATGAATGAATCTCATGTTTTGAGTGGAAAATAATTTGTTCCCCAGCTTTCCCTGGCATTTCACGAATAAATTTCGTTAGACGACGTGCAGTTTGACTTTATACGCATGTAGAAAAACCATTGTAGGCCTCCCACCGAGTAAGACGTTGCGCGATGCCCAGAGGGGCGTTTAATAGCAATGCACCGCTTTCACAACTGTTCGTACCTTCAACTGTTTCCTTCCAACAAGCTAGTGGATCTTCATGTCCTTCAAAGCATCTTCGAATTAGTTTCCAATCGCACAGGAGCAATAGAAAAACCAGCTCCGGTGACGTTAGCATCATTTTCAATTAATTATCACACACTTGAAGACGATTTCCTTCTGCGGGTCGTTTTCTGGTTTCTGTTGTCTGGTCATTTGCGTTTTCTTCTCAAAGCAGTCAGATTTTCAATTCTGTGAATACCATGAATGACGCGCTGAGTGTTTGTCTGTTTTTGCGGGCATTTTATTACTTGCTGCTATTAAAATAAAAACGATTTATTTGCCGAGCATGGCGACGGGCGATTGCGAGTGTTAGATCTGGAGCAGTGAGCATGCAAACAAAAAATATGCTCGTCATTGTGACAAATCTTTCAAATTCGGGACGCATGCACGGCGATGGCTTCCCACAATTCATTGTGGACAAGCGGAGTCATTCGGGTGTTGGTTGTTGATTAACCCATCAGTTGTTTTTTAGATTTTCAGTATCGTAAAAAGTGTAACGCTAATAAAAGTTGAAGAATCAATCATGGTGGTCAGTCACAACGTAGATGGTTCAATAATGCAACTGAAGTTCAATTTGCTTGTAGTTGCATGTGTGGGTTCATTTTCAATTGGGTAGATTTTTGGTAAATATCGAACTTTCTCGCTCTCCAAATGTATTCTGTGGTGTTAATATTTAATGTAATTAGTAGTTTTATGCGTACACATTGTGATAAAATTGAAATCGCATCTCAATGCCATTGAACATTTCATTAGTTTTAATTAGTTCGTTAATTTTGCAAAATTTTGCTGATTACAGCGCAACAAAGCGCCGGTTAGTGAATACATGACATTAATTATCGGCCGAGGGGAAAATGCAGCTATTTTATTTCAAATTTCGACTTTATTTGTTGCTGCTTTATGTGCGGAACAATAGGCGTTGCATAATCGCAAAATGTGCGCTTTTTAATTAAGCCGATGTTGTTAATATTGATGACGCGTCCCATCTAATGCAAATTGCAATTCTCCGCGCAGAATATATCAGCATCGAGCAGGATTCTCGGAATGCCAAGTGCGTGCGCGCTGCACCTTTAGGGCGCGATTGTGGCGCGGCTGCTTAGATGCTCGAGAGCTGTGAATCGGAATATAATGCAGCTCGTTAATTTCCCCCAGGAGCATTATGGTGAACGATTGAGCGACCATTGAGGCGTGCGGCGCGGGCCGGGGGCGGCGTGTGATGATGCGCGGTGGTTTATTGGTGGCTACGCCGCTGTTTACATTGTGGCGGAGAAGAGTCGATATCATTCCGCCCCTGTTAAATGCAAATTATACGCTCGCCGAAAAAAAGCATAGAGCATGGAGTGTTGCCAGGAGATTTCTGTTGAAGGTGTTGTTGCGGCTCTAATTGGCAAGCGGGGTTGTGACTTGTTTGTAGACGGAATCAATATAAACGGGGATGAAATGTAATGCGGTTTGATTTCTCATGTGTTTATTTATTATTGCTTATTTGTAAACTGACACTTTGATTTGCTAATAAATCTATGAAACAAATTGATTGCAGGACAGAAATAAGTTGTAAATATTCTTTCATGTGGGGCTTTAATGGTGAGAATGATGGAAGGTTTGTTATCCAAGATTCTTAAGAAAAAATCCTGGAAGACACGTGCGTGCATAAATCAAAATCTCAGCCTTTCCCGACCTCGTAGAAATTTCGATTTCAATTTTGTTAAAAAAATAATCACTGTAGCCAGTCCACTACAGGGTCCACTGCAGGGCCGAGAAAATTTGAACAATTTTGCATTTATGTGGATGAAAATAAATACCTCCCACATTAGTTAATGTTCTCATCAAATGTATACAACGCATGGGATGCAAACAGTTGAATAACATCAGTTTAAAACAATTGATTGACAATTTGCGACATGCTCCGTACTCACAGGGAAAGCGCTAACTAATATGATTTGAGCGTAATATGTTGATGTAATGATGTCTGCGGTAGTTGCGCTGAATGCACCCCTTGCTAGGCCACATCAAAAGATCCACTGGACCCAAGCTCATTAATGCACGCACTGTTGACACGGCTAATGAAAATGCATTCGTGAACAAAGCGACCATTTGGCCAATTGGATGTCAGGTAAATGCGCATTACAATCTAATTTGTTGCAAACAAACAAAGTTAGCAATCTTCTTCAATTGACGTTGACCATGTTTTCCTTGATTTTATTGCATAAGACACTCAGGAATGAAATATTTCCACGTGTTTACATTGTCGGAATGCGTTGCAGATGCATGTTTGAGGCGTTGCGTTATACGCAGATGTACTCTGCATTAGTGCACATAACTGCGTGAAATTCGCCTCGCTGCGCGCCGCCAACTCGATGATGAGCAACAAATTGTCTGCGGCGAGCGCGTAATGCGTTTGCCGCCGTTGCCGCGAGCGAGGCGCGCGTACACATGGTCAACAAATACGAATGGCTAATTTGTCTGACTACACGGGCTGGCTGCAGCCCCGTAATGATTATGCCTAACCAAATAACCAATTCCATCACGGCGAGTTAGATTTAAGCATATTAATCACTTACATTAATTACTCGAGCAGCTACGAGCGATTGCTTAATTAAAATTCTCATTTTCAGCGCTACTACAGCACTACACAACAAGGATTACGCGCTCTCAATGTACGTGCACACAATGTGAAGAGTTAAACTTAACTATCCTGTGAAAATGCCATGGCATTTTTAATATTTACCATATGCCAAGAAAAATATAATTTTTAGGTCAATGATACGATTGGGATACATTTGCTCGTACAGAATTAACTCTACGCTTTTGAGTAAAAACTCTAATTGAAATTGCAATTAATTCTCATTTCGATTACGTAATCAGTGCATACATACCTTTACACTCCCCAGGATGTGCTCAATGTGGGTGTGTTGTTTTCGCGTACTCCACATTTTAATCCTTCTCTCTACTGTATACGATTTGGCTGCCACTGCCGGCCCCGCCGAGTCTATCGACCCGCGAGCCAGAGCAGAATTTCCGGTGGACCGGAAACATAAAAAGAGACCGCAATCTATCCGCTTTGGTTGCCTACTGCGCACTGCCGGCGTCCCTTTGGTTTACAGACCCTTCCGCGGCTTGCCGACCAAAGGGAGAGCGCTTTGACAAATAATAATGTCCATCCGTCTATAAACATTGAAATTTGCATTAATTCCCCTTCAGCCTTCCACTCCCATCATCTCATCCTAGGCATTAAAATGTTGATCATGACGGTGGGTGATCATGGAGTGTCAGACTTAGCACATGACAATGATAGACGTATCGAAGATAAGTCGATATCTTCATCTGCACGATGCAGCGGCATGACTCGCGTGGTCATAGGTCATCGCGGTACCTTGATCAAAACGACAGTCATTCTTCAGAAAGCTTGCTCCAGTAAAGTTCAGAATCTCAATCTCAAGTCACGCGGTACGAGAGCGCAGTGGGTATCACTCGCTGGGCCTCCCGACAAAACCCTAGCTGATGAAGGTGATGAGGGTGATGAAGATGGTGGTTCTCCAGCCACCAAGGGCAGGTCTTGCCGTGATAAGTTTACGACAGACTTCGCAGAACCTCAGTTAGGCTAGTGCCGAGGAGACCCTTTACGGTAAAGCGCTGAGCTACACCGGCACCAGCGTCAATTAGTCAAGCCGCATTTATAATGTTTCCCACTCGCCCTGAGTCGAGATGTCACCGGGTGACGTTTACGATTTCTGCGTATACGCCATAAATGGTCCAACTTGTGCACTGCACAAAATTCAATGATGACTTTCGATCAGAGTCGGACGGATCTCGAGAGCTACTCGAGCATGACAAACAATCTTTCGACCTGCGCCAACGCGAATCACGCCGATTTGAATAATAATCATTTTAGCTGGGGTCATTAATGCGCCTGCACACTCACCTGGTAGTAACACGTCCGGCGTGGCGCAGAGAAATGGATAAACATCTCGTAAAACATTCGAAAGAAAAAAACCAACGCGGCTGTGATAAGAGCGAGAGCAACGGGTTTCCTCGAAGCGCAAATCTGAGAAATCCGCCGGTTAATGCGACCCGCCGCACTCGTAATTACAATCTATCGGGGCGTGTGCCTTAATGATGATGATGATAATCATTTATAAATGATTATTGCATTATATATGAGCGAACCGAACGCGCTGCAGGCGAATGGGAAGCCATCCACGCACAACGCAAACAGCGTGTAAAGCATGTAATCGCGGCCGGCCCGACGAGGTTTCCATCATTCCCGAAAGGACAACATCGCCATCTAGTTACATGACTAATCGGCGGCGATTAAATCCCAACGTGTGCTGCGTGCGCGCTTAATTAACACGGCCGCGGCGCGAGAGCGCTTAAAAATTGAGCGATATTAATCAGTCTTGTAAAATATGGACATATCTCAAAGGAGCGCAACGCATCAAACAACAAACTCGACGAAAACCTGATGGACTAATCAACTACAACTATAGGGAGTAACACCAATTGCTTCAGTGCATTCTAAAATTTGTGAAACTCGGAAGGAATCGACTTGAAATTAAGCAACACCCGGCGTACTTTGCGTAGTTAAGCGCAAGAAGAATAAGAAGAAGAACGACATTTCTCTTTGACTGACTGTCATCGATTTGTACGATGTCAAAATCTCAAAGGAGACGTTTTTTTCTCAGCGTGACCAGCGAGCGCTTTGCATATTGTGCATCAAAAAAGGAAGGTGTTAATGAAGTTGTCCTCCACGGCTTGCAGGGACTTGAAATTTTAATTTAGAAAGTATTTTGTTGGAAATTATTCGAAATGATTGCACAAAGAGTTGAGAATTGTTTGAGCTAAAAATCAAATGCTTCTATTTGCAGTGTCCCATTAAAAGTCTACATCATCGTCAACGCACGCTTCTCATCAGAATTCGCGTTTAATTATGCGAAATTGGTTTATCTGCACGATTTGCATACCGAACGTGTGGCTGATAAAGCGATTCTTGCGCGCGACTGCAAAACGTGCCGTATTTGCTCGCTGCGTCGCTTTCACAGCGGTGATAATAAAGAGAGTCTTGCGCTCGACACGGATATTAAAACGTGAATGTAATACGTTTCTGACGATAGCATATGGGATGCGCACCTGTTTGATGGGAAAATTTCCCAATAATCAACAAGGCAAAGCAGGAAATAAATAGAAATGCTATAAAACCATTTCAGACCATTTCCATGCGTGATTATCACCTAAACAACTGAAATCAATTAATTTATTTCCTTACACATAAGCTTAGGGCTTGGCTTACTGCCAACTCCATCCCTTGCACCACTACTCCATGATCCTAGACCATGCCGTCGTTGCATGGGAACACCTGAAACAGCGCAAAGAAAGCAGTTAGACAACTAGCTGAGCCGCACGAAATTGCTTTGTAAACCTCGCAAATTCACTAAACGAAATACTAAGATGCTGAAACGTTAGGCATGTACAGAGAAAAAACTAAGAAGGTTAATCCACTTTTTGTCCGCATGCAGAGACCTTTTTTCGGTTCTTTTCCACAAGGTATTGCCATGCACGAAGAATTAAGCCGCCTCAAGAAATGAGATGAGGTCGTGAAAGAACATGCCAATTTTTCACATGAAGTGATTTTGCGATTTCAGTGAAGCGACGTGCTCGCAAATTCAAAAATTGTTTTCCTTGAAAACGTGGGAGTACATGAAACAATAATTTCGTTCGAGGTACAGTCAACATGAAATTTCCATCTGCAGGGTATGATTAAAACCACCCGCCAGCATCAAAATTAAAAAATCTGCACACCCTCTGCAAATAAAGCTGCCCCCAAATTCTACAACAAACAAACAGCTGTACATCTTGAAAGCAAGCTTAAAACAATACGCAACTAAATAAAGCAGCACATCTCGAATAATTGTTGTATAAAAACAACCGACATCAGACACTCTGAAATCGTAATTTGAGATCTGAATTAATCCGATTTGTTTCTCTCACATCTAATTCAAGCCTTTCCGCATAAATGACCTCCCATTGCGCAACATTTAAAAATATCGCAGGGCCATTAGCTGCAGCAACAACAATCACAACAAAACGCGCGACGGTGACACCCAATTGACGAGCTGCCATTTCCGTGCGTTAGGATTAGCGTAGGTATGCCCGCGCACCCTTAATTTCCGGTGCGCCCTTCCCCAATTAGGCGCTGACCAGTCTGCATTTAATCGCAGGAAATTATCACGCGCGCAACGCAGCAGAACGGGCACGGTGTGACGGACGACGATGCTCGTACATGTCACGCGCGCGAATTTGATATGATAAATCGTTGGAGGAAAATCGGACACACAAATCGGACTTATTCAAAGTCTACAGCAACCTGAAAGGCAGCACACTCACGTTTGCTCCTGGTACAGGTCTAGCATGCATTGGGGTCAGAATTTTGGTAATTCGAAATCTTCAGCGCTTGAATTTCGTTCTTTCACGCATGACAGCACACATCAAGAGCGATTCGTGTAACCGAACCCGCTGCCGGTATTACCCATCCCATACCTGCGTGTTCTCTGTTTACCTAGGCTATGTTACATAAAACTCGGGACACTTGATGCGCGTGCATATTGCACGCTCAAACAAAGCATTTTCACTAACTGCCGGGTTTTAAGTAGCCGGAATGAATTAAATCCGTCGAGCGATGCGCCGCATGCACATTACCTCCGGGCACCACGTGTGTCAATTTTCGCATTCTACAGTTTTCAGTAAGCACTGCATCCCTCCAGGAGCCGAAGATGATAGAGTGTACGGGCAATTTCATGAAAATTTACAGCGATCATATACCCGAAGCTTGAGGTACTCCTTGCACTGGCTACTTGAGAAAAGTCACGAATTTTATATTACGTGCTATAACAACAATTTACAACGCCAATTTTGTAAGGTTCCAAGAAGAATGGTTGAGAAGAGGTTGAGTATTTTATGATGGACTTTAACTTGTTAAATGCTCCTAAATTTGATTGCCATCCGAAAGAACTGAGAAAATTGCAACGCTTCCTACTTTTACGTTTCGAAGCAAAGCGAATTTGACACATGTCACATTACCAGCAGGAAAAGTTGAAATTAACACGCATAGCCAATGCAATTACACAATCTCCAGTAATATCAGCACTATCGGAGTGGTATCAAGATGTAGGAGTCATTCAAGTTGGGTTTGCGTGTGCCTGATGTCTTTTTCAACGCGTGCGGTGATATTATCACTGCACGTAGCGTAGTAAATCACTCGGCGTGGATTTTCCGCCTTTAGCGTTTGTTCTTTTACATTTCCACTGCCAACATTTCCGAATGCGATGGCAATGGTGAGGGTAAAACAGCCGGTGCGCTCGCATCATTAGTGATTTAGTAATCAGGAGTGTCTACTGCCCGCGGGCGACAGAACAAATGCAATAAGTAAATGTTGATTGATTTTCAACTTAAGGAAAATGCAAATTTAATCATATCAGGTATCTCTATAGGAAATTGTCACATCTCATAGACATTTTCTATTCGCCTACATTAACAGCTAAATTAATAAAGAACGCAAACTGTCATGACTCAAATCATGCAAACACTCTGCTTGCGTGCGTGTGTTTCACCTCTATCTGCATATCCTCCAAGTCTCCAAGCCCGCAACACTTAATTGGATCAGATTATGAGGTGTACATGCACATCGTGTACACACACTCGCAACATAGTTGCAAGCATGAGTAGCACCCCGACGTCGACTTAACATGCACTTTAATTAGATTACACGCTATCGCGCGCTGGCGTCGCGACGCGCTTGAGAGAGTGTGAAAAACAACACGTCTGTTTCAACACCTTGCACACACTTACAAGGCTCCCATTGAAACGTATTCCAACAAATTAATTTAAATTGTACAAGAATGTATTACGTCGTCATCAGTCTATCTAAATGACACCAAAAGCTCTCCAAATCTCCACCAACTTATGTTACTTAAGTCGGTCTAATTTGAAATTCAACACGGTCCATCCAGGTTGTTTTGACACATTGATTTAGTTCTAAGATAAATGAATTAATTCCCCAATCATACATATATATTAGTCGTTTTAGTATGGAATTTTATCGGTACGATCACATCATCGGTGCGTTGTCGAAGGTAAAAACTATCAATATTAGCGTATGGAAATAATAGCTGATGATATCAGGTTAAAACGCTACCGATAGCGTTTAGGTGAAATGGAAGTAGAAAATTCGTACATTATTTCTACAGCTTATATAGTTAATCAATCGATGCACAATCAATAATTTTAAAATTTTCGAATTTATTTAATGCACAGAGAATCATGTGCTTAATTTTGGGGTTATTCATATTGTTTAGCTGCAAATCATCCCTTAATATGTTTCAACCCTTGCCTACGTTTCCACACACCGTCAGGAATGAAGAATGACCACGAAGGAATTTCTCGAACGCGCATTAAATCAAAATGACTGTAGACCACACGTGAGAAATTGAAGCATTCAACCATTAGGCAACAGTGGCCAATATTAAAAATATTGTTCTACAAAATATTACTGCCTATAAGCTTAAATGTAATAAAACGCCTACGAGGTTTCAATGACAATGAAAACTGTGCTGGGCGAGGTAAAAGTGTATTATGTTAAATTCAAGGTGGCTTGAGATGTAGTTGCTATTTTTTAATGTTTGCAACAATGTTTGTCAATGTTGCTAACTACGGCAAAGTCAATTTACGCTGTTGGAGTTGGAGTATACATGCAATCAATAACTTCTCTCCGTTTTCAAAGCAAATTAGTACAGACCATAAATGCAAAAAGTACTCCTTGCTCTACACTAGTTTGAAGACAAATGTGTGTACACAGGAATTGAACTGCCGCTGACGTCTGCAAATTATCACACAACGCAGTGGTTCAAAGTAAGCATTCAAGCACTCAGGTAAAATCAACTTGGCAGGGTTGCTGTTGTCACAAACAAGCAAACACAGTAATATTTGCAGTAAACAATATCAAATTATATTGCAAATTACCCAGCAAGCACAAATTCAGTCGTGGGTTTGAAGAATGTTTGAGTTTGTGATGAGTGAGTTGAGATGAATCTCTTTAGATAGTTTCGTTTGTAGTTCTTTCGTGTTGTGCCTTTGGGTGCTTACATTTTACCTCTGTCGCCGAAATGTCTACCACGAAGGTGACCGCCCAAAAACGCGCCGAGGAATTCCGAGGACCGCGCTGTCGATGGGATGGATGAAGCGTAAAGAGGTGTTCTAGGAATTCCGATTTAAAATTTCGGTTGGATTTACGACGCACCATGCCACAATGGGCGCGTTCGAAACACGGGCGTCGTAAATCCTGTTGGGCCCATAGACATAGACCATGGTTGCGCGAAAGCTGGCTTTTTACGAGCTGTGGTGAAAAATTAAATTGATGGGTACGTATTTTTTGTTGAAGTGGAAACTTAGAAGGTTGCTAGGGATTTTTGCAACATAAGAAGCAAAAGTTGCTAAAATTCAAGTACGAATTAGCAATTGGTCTCTCTTGCTATTGAGGGTGTATTTTTAAAAGTTGCTAAGATCTTGCGTAGTGTTCGAATTGTAGTGTTCGATTTTTTTTTTAACCTCTAGGAATTCAGTTTGTGAATATCCGCTTGGCCTTGAAGCGCGTAGAACTCGACTGAAGCATCATCGTCGCTGGCATGTTTCTCAATGTTCACGTATGCGTAATTGCAGCGAGCTGGCTCGTTTAACTTCCCCCTTTTCAATCAGAACTAGTTTCGGCGCGTATTGTCCTTTCCCCGGCCAACACACCGCCAGCTTCCGACATTACTCCGCGTACATTAGCACACATTTGCTCGATGTGTGCGTGCATTATGCGCGGTGGCAGTTCAAGAGAGAAATATTTAGGGTGAAGGGAGGACACGACCGCTCGACACACCTGGGCATATCGCACAGCTGCGCGGATGCTGTTTTCCTCCGGTGGCCGCATCGGAAAAACGTTAGCGAAGAGCATCATCACGTGGTGGATGTGTGAATGCATCATAAATCACGCCAAGCGCGTACAACCGACAATCATGCTGCTGTTGCTAGTGGCTAGTTTTGTTTACATTAATTTTTCGCTCCCGCATGCTTTATTTTAACCGCTTTTTCGATGAAATTAGGAGGAAAGTGTGTCATTTATCACCGTTGTTAATAGACATGATGCTCGTATAAAGAAGATGTGGGTAATGAACATTTGCACGAAACATCTAACGTGATTAATGCGCGCGAAGCTGCATAAGAAACGAATTTATTCCTATTTTTCCTCACGCGGGTAACGAGTGAGAATAAAATTCCCGCTGATGAACAGACAAACGTGTTAATGATGCACATGTGTACGCTAGTGATTGGCGTAAAAAATGCTATTGACTAATTGCAAATTGCTGATCAATAATAGTGCTAACTACTTGAGCGACTGATTTCTTTCGCAATTGTATCTCTATTCAGGTGGCTTATTCGATTTTATCTCTTTGTTAAGTCAATCGAAACATGTGAAAATACCACGTTGAATTATACAACCTGTGATCGGATGTGTTTCTCCATTGACATCGATAGGAGGAACCAATTAATATTTAATACAAGTGCGTACTAAATCTCAACCAAAATAAGGGTTGCACCAGACTGAATGCCTGCATCTCTCAATAACCCTAACAAAAGCGTCAAAATCGCAATCGATTAATAACAGGCCCAAACACTATTTGCTAGCAACATGGCAGCTTGGAAAATGCGCTTTCAAATGCAAATGCCTTCGATTTTTCTCAACACCTTGTATTTAATCCGCTCAAAGCAAAATGAATAGACTAAGAATGGCTCTTCAAGTACTCATCTTGTCACCTGTAGATGGGATGCAAACTGCACAAGTGTGGAGCTGGTTGCTTCCTGGAAAAACTTTACTCCAGTTGGTAAGTAATCAATGTGAAAATAGTCATGTAAGTAGATTGTGATTAAGTTTAGAGAGATAAATTATTTTTGCTCATGTTGAGAGATTTTTTTTCTGTTTTGATAAAAATGCAAAGAAAATCACTTAAAGTTGTATTGTATTCGATTTTCAATGGAACTGCAACATGCTTTGGCAAATTAAAGAGGTGCCCATCACATCTCCGACAACTTCTTAAGGTGTTGAAGGTATCGGAAAGAAGTAAAAACGACTAAGACGCAAATGAAGAGGAAGGCTTAAAAGCTACGAGGCTATTAAGCGCCTCCGTTTTGCAGGATTCTGGTGAGATTGACGTGTGTGCAACATTATGATGTGAAATTAACTCAGAAATCAATTTGGAGGACTACAAAAGATGGTTTTTTTTTGCGGGGGGGGGAGAAATACTTTAATCAATTTCCAGTTAATTGACTTAATCTGCTGATTTTTACCTGCAATTAATTACCTTCGTGATTTGATGAGTTTATTTATTTATTTAACCATTTTCGAATACATTATGCAACATCAATTGTTATCATTGGCTAGTGTGCGCTAATAATTTGTTACAGTGATCGCAGCATATTTTCGGATGTGACGATTGTCACATAGCGATAGTGCAATCGATGCAATCGACGTTGATTTAGATTACATCGTAATCACACTTGAAGCGTAAGGTGTTGGAATTACCGCCATCAATCGAGAGGGAAATCACCGGAAGTCATTTACCAGTCGACTGAGTGGACTCACAATTATTTGAAAATTATTCTCTACGTTCTATTTCAACAAGTAACTATAGATGGAATTAGCTAACTTTATCACACATGGCAGATGATATAACGTAGAAAATGTTTAAATATTTGAGTGTTTTCAAATATTCACAGAGCGGAGAGTGTTTCTCTGCATTTCCACCATCATGATGCGTAACGAATTGGAACATCCGTGTTCCGGGATGACAACAACAAAAACAGATTTTCATTTAATACGGAAAAAATCCAAGTTAAATTTGGACTGTGCGTGAAATGTTGCATGTTGCATGATTCATTTTTGCGTGCTGCAAACAATTAAATGCTTTAACAAATGATTTCACAAGGGGTTGAAATTATCAATCGGATGTGAACCTCTAAACAGGTGGGCTCCACTTTAAAATCACTTTTCCCACGCTTTGATAGTAGAATCACGCCACATACTTCCACACCCCACGCACAACTCACCCCCTCACAACAATTTGACAGCGCCCAAATCTCAAATCAATCCCAGTGTATGATTTCCGCCTCTCTGCCGTATGCAATTATTCCATTCTCTTATGTCGTGCACGAAAATTTGGAGGCAAACCACCGTTTGCATCGGCTGCATCCAGTGCAATTGAATATAAACGAATAACGCCTAGTTTGGAGTGTTGGAGCAACACTGGAGAACTTGGGCTGGAAGCGTCCGAAGGGACATGGGCTATAATTTCGCTCGCTGCGCGACATGCAATCACAAGTTGACGAGACGGGACATTCAATTAGAGCGTTTAATTCGATTACTTCATTATTTAGCGTTTAATTGATTGTTGTTTTCCACGGATGGGGTTTTAGCTCGAGAGCGGCGGCATTGTTCCTTGCCGACGCGAGGCGGGCCCAGCAGCCGGGAAGGGAAAAGGTAAAGGGGATGCGATGATCGTTGAGGGTTACCGACGACAATTTATGCATACCATTATTACGAGGATATGTGTGTATGAATTATAGAACCTCAAATTATGGTGATTTGCATTGGATAATAATATGCTATTTGATAAATAGGTACAAATTCCTTATTGTACTTTAGTATAAACCAAATGCATAGAAGAACTTGAAGAAGTGGACAAAACGCGTGTAATTCAATGCAATCAAGCACAAAATGCAGCATTTAATGAAAGCAATCATCATCTTGATATCCGATGTTATTGGAATTATATTAAATGTGAATGTTTCAATAAACCATACACAGAAAAAAACAATTATTGATTTGCTGAACTCTTCTAATTTGCTATACATCATTAGTAGATGGGAGATTGGAGCTGTTTGGTTTGGAGGCGGAGTGGCGGCAGATTCGCAAATGCGCAGCACTGGCGCAACGCAGAAACTAAGTTTAAATTTAATAGAGTATTTCAATATTTAGTTATTACTACCTTTATTTTACACACAATTCACTGAAATGAATTATAGATTGAGCTCTTTGATATGACATATTAAGTTGCGACTCACGGCAACTTGAAGTCTTGTCGACTTGAAGGAAAGCGAAAGAAAGCAAGCGGACAAAACGTGTTAAAACGCCCTGATACATGCCCTGATACCAATTTCGTATCCCTATCAGATTGAATCGTAATTACTCAATATGTAAATGCAAATTGCATTATTATAATCAACTCCATCATGCGGAAATTGAGATAAGTTGTAAAAGCACGCGACTTGTGAAGCACAAATCGAAACTAGTAAACTCAACAGTATAAGAATGAGAAAGAAGCCGGTACGAAAAAAATAAAATATGAAATATTCAAGGGTGGTTTCACTTTGTAACTCTGCATCCATAAATTCGGATTACAAAAATCTGACAGAAAAAGGCAAACACGTTCCAACAACATTCAACTTGTATCCAATGTATCAATTTTGGATTAAAAGCAGCCGCTACAACTTATGACAAGACCTGCGCTAATTTGATTTATCCTCCCATCTACAAAGTGTTGCTGGTATCCCCATTAAAAACCACAAATTACTAATTTTTATGTCAAGTTTGGACTTTTTAGACTTTCAACTCTTGACTTAACTGCTCTAAACCCCTTTCCTCTCAATCTTTTTTCTTCCAATTGCGCCCAAAATATTATAAGCGGCTTCACATTAAAAGATTTCCTCGCCGATAAATACGACTATGACACGCCTCGTAAATATGCAGCTTATAATCGTAACTACTAATTAGCAAAACATAAATTCCAGAAGACTCCACGCAGCACCAATTTGTTATCCGCGCATTAAATCGCCTCACATCGGCGCGAATAAAGTCACATTTGCGTCGATTTCGTCGCGAATCACACCAGCACGCGACATTTGACATCCGAAATAACGAAATAGTTGCGCTCGATTTATAAATAAATTCCCAACTAGATTGCGATATGGCGACGTGCGCATTTCAAGCTGTGATTTCGTAGCGCCTTGTTGCGATCAGATATGAAATATTATTCATATTAGCGCGATGGATTTGCACGCGTGTAGCGTGTGCAGTGGCGTAGAAAGAAAGTGCGTGTAGGCGATGGTGGTGACGATTTCGTGTTGTGCGAATTTTCGAATTTGGGTAAACTGGCCGAACGTAGAAACAACACGGTTTGTGATCAGTGACTGGAATAAGCGTATTTTACTTAGCTGCAAATTGAGAGCGCATTTTTAAATATGCAGGAAGAGCAACCTGCGCCAAATAGTTGATGCGATTTGAGAAGAGTAGTTAGATTAGAGTAGTAGATTAATGTGGTGAAGAATATCATGCAAAACCACAATGATAATATTACTAAAGTAGCTATTATTTTAAACAATTGTTGAAATGAACCAATAAGATATCAACGCAAGCAAAACTAAAACTACTTTCAAATCGTATTATACTCTGCACTGTGTTATCAATTCCGATGTCATCCTTGTCTGGATGGTAACTAAATCATACTGCAATTTCTGGTGGTACATCCGTCCACTGACGTGTTTCGTACACGTGAAGCTGTAATTCTAAACCACTATGGTCATGCAACCATATGCAAAGTATGACTACGCTTGAAATAATTGCAGATACAATTTAAATTCCACTTGAATTGATAGTCCCAACCCAAAAGAAATAAATTAAAATGCGTATCAATAATTACAATAATTTACGATTTGCAATAACGTCAACGTGTGAATCGTTGATGGCCATCGTCGTTAACCATCATCCTCGCGAAGAACTCCTTCGTCAAGAAGCGCGTTCGAATATTATCCGCATTCTTATTCATAATTCACGCGCGCATTAGCGTCGCCGCATTAATATCGCTATAAATCACGATGCACAAACAATTTTTATTAGGCGTATTAATCTTCTTCGGAAAACAATTTACAACATATCGGCGGACCACACATTACACGCATTACCTACCTTCCTCTGCTTAAATTCCAAGAGCAATAAAGTGATTAACGCAATAACAAGTTTACATAACATTACGCCAACTAAATGTAGATCGACCTTATTTACAACTTGATTACCGTATGTCCAGACTTTGGTTGCTTTGTTTATTTATTTCTTTATGACCAGCGTTGATTTTTGACCATCGATTGTCAAACTCAGCATGGCCTGGCGAATATGCGTTGAATTGCTTTACAATCCCTACTGAGTTTACAACAGCCATGCAGCGGTAGTAAACCGGTAGTAAACATTTAAATATTTTACAGTACCATAAATAGTGGTTCGACTTTTCGGTTAAGTCCCAAATTCTAAGAGATGACTTGACTTTACTGGCTTGTAAAATTAAAACCGATTGCATATATTAAATCCCCAAAAAGTCCACCACAAATATGGACAAAAACGCCACACGGTAATGAATGATAAAGTAATATGCGTGACCGAAACGTGCGTCACGTATTGTTTTACTAATGCGACGCCGGCAGCATAAAAGGCTATTACCGACATTACCGTATCCTTCCTGCGTCCTGCGTGGTGCGGACGTAATTTGTACGCCCCGCCGCGCGTATTTATTTATCGCCTGCTAAGACGCTGGCGAAGGCAGTGGCGGCAGCACGTCATCATCCCTCGCAAGCAAGACCTATGACCGCCCTCGCTAATCGCGGCCGGGCCATCGCGCGCGCATTACGCTAATGTCAAGCTTGCGTGGCAAACGAAAAGTCTACCCTTGCTTAACGCTTGCTTAATTAATGTGGCTTGCAGTTTGTTCCAGTTTGTTTTTTCATGTGCAATGCTAGGGACGAAGCTAATTTGTGGGATTGAAAGTAGTTGACACACTTGGACGGTGGAATTATGGCAAACAAGTAGAAAAGGGGATTGTGGGGTGATTGCAAGGTGGTAGTTTTCATTGTGAATTTGTTTCGTACATGTCGACATGAATGTTATCAGCGTATCAGGTGAAAAACCCCCCTATTTGAGTGTCCGAAGAAGAAGAAGAAGTGAGCAAATTATTGTCATAAACAAGCAATGAAAGTAAATTGAAGAAGTGTAAATAACCTGGGATGCATGTTTGCATTAAACAATTTCGAGAAAAGCATAAAATACGCTTTTAAATTGTTTACCATGGTTTATTGCTGAATTAGGTCCAACTGCAATCAAATTGCAATATAGTAAACAAATGAGGATATTAGGATATTCTAACCACCAATGGCAAAAAGCCAGCATTGAAAATATTATGCTCTTAATGATAATTAGAATTCAGTTAATAAATGGTTCACTTGAAAGTGACACGAAATTCAACAAACTAAATTCCCATACGTGACCAACTTGTCCTCGGTTCGCACACATTACACCACCATATAACATGTAATCAAAGTAAAATAGATTTTTAAATATCGAGGGGACAATCTGTGTGGCCCCTCGGTCATTATTACCAACTATATTGTATGTACTCTGGGTCACTTGTGTTTTTCCACGCCACAAATTCCCATACGCACACGAAAATCACACATCACGAAAGCCAGTTGCGAGGCGAATTCGTGTAGGTACGCGCACCGCGAGAATGTTTCAACTTCCGGTTCCGGACAGGTGACCGCAATGCACGGCAGCGCACGGACGGATGGACATGCGAACAACGCGCTCCTGGAGATACCGACGGCGGCCGCATCAGCAACCAGATATGTGTTGGGAATATTACGCTTGCTCGGTGGACCGAAGAGCCACCCACAAGATGGGTTAAATGTTGCCAAAGTTGCAACACGCCCAATATTGCATGCAAATGTTGCCGATTAGCCAAATATCGAAAATATTTCGGATTTTAGCAGCGGAATGAATAATCGTGCTTATTGGTATTTATCATAGTGTCGTATCCGTGATGAGATGATATTTTAATTGTTTGCTAACCGGAGAACACACCGTCAGGTTTACTTGACCATATCACCGGTTGCACGCACTCGATCCGGATGTCGGGATCAGTTCACCGTCCTCATCCTCATCCTACGCCACTGGAGCATGCCGTAGTAGGTTCTAATGCTCAAACAAATGCGCGAATGACATCAGCGAAGCCTTATGGTAGTCAAACATATCCAGAAGTAAGCAAGACGAGAAAAACGTTTGAAAAATTCGAGTAGTGTGTTGATCCTGGCACGCATCGCATACTGACTGGTAGGTAGGCTTGGGTATTACCTTCCAGGCCCACTGGAATCCAATCAGGACCAGTATGATCAACTTCAGTAACTCGATCCTCTGTTAAACTCTACAATTACACAAATTCAAATACTAATATTCCTCACGTTTCGGTCATAATAGAAAATGATGAATTTCCGGACTGATGCCATTGCTTGAAATAGAATTTAATAAAATTAGAAAATAAAATTCACGCCTTATTGCCGGACATTAAAACAGCCACTGCAAGTGTCATTAATTCCGGTAAACAAGTCGCGGGTTTGTGAAGCGTGTCGGTCGCAGTGTGAAAAAATTCGGAAAATAATTCCGAAAATAATCCACAGATGCACTACCAAATTACATAAAATATACCAGCGTATAGGGTGTTGTTCTGCACTGAAGCACTCAAGAAAAGGCCTGATTTGAACGAAGGATATCGGGAAAGAAATTGAAGAAGAGAAGTTGGAAAATCTCAGTATAATGAATTTTACTAGCTACTAGATAATAACTGTGATTCCCTTCCCCCCCCCCACCCCTCTGCTATGGCGTATGCAGTTGTAGGAGGTTCGCGCCTTATGAATACACAAAGACATTAGTGCAATTGCGTGTGAAGAGCAAACGGCATTTAATGCATCGCATCACGTGCCGCAGACGCACATGTCGCATCGCGTGCGCCTGAAAACTCGAGCAAACTTAACAAAGACTAATGGAGCATCGCGTTGGAACCAAAGCTTTGAAGTTTCCACTGAAAATGCTCAAATATTTTGGAGGAGCACAGTCATGAAACAAGTTTATCGGTTGCAATGGGAGAGAGAAAGAGGTCCATATTATTATTGTTATTATTTGGAGCGTACTGTTACCTATGCCGGATACCAGCACCGTACTTGTTCTCCACCACAATGAAATTGCATCAACTGCTTTGGGCTATTAGCAGTTCTTGGGATTGGACTCAGGGAGAATATAAGAATATTGATGGACATATATAAAGCAGGATTCGCACCCATATCCACCGATGAGATGCTGGGTTAGACAAAAACGAAATAAATTATTATTATCTAATCAAGGCAATGCAACAATATGAGTTAGTGAGCATCAAAAGAAATCAAATTTCTTTTATAACTTCTCAATCTTTCATATATTCACATTTTTCGTTCCATTGACTAATGTAAACACACTGTACATTGAAATAATCAAAGATTTAAACATAAATCGATATCATTAATATGTACAAAGCATGAATCCTTTAATTTGTGCCACATCGCAGCGTGTGAGAGGAAGAAGAAGACACAAAGGAAACCGGGTTCTTCGTACATTCGTATAGCTTCACTTGTATTTTCATGTTTTCTCTACATCCTTAAACTATATGTACATAAATAATGAGGAATTAAATAGAACTATGAGAAAAACAATAATCACCCAAACGTTTCTGTCAGCAAAGTGTGGTAATCGTCTGCACATGATAACTTCACTGGGACTCGCACTATCTCCACACACACACACACACACACCCACACACACATACATACATACACGCACACACCCTCGCAATAGAAGTAATTACATTATGTTGTAAATATAAATTTCTATAATTAAAATGATATAAATAAAACAATAACAGGCGCTTTGTTACCTTCCTCCCTTTGTGACTGACTGTTTCGAATTGAATGATGGTGATCTTAAATGTTACATATGTCTCTTAAGTGATACAAAAACGCGTTCGCATCGTCAAATTGTTGCAACTTTATAAATATGTACAAGAGCTTGTTAATAATATATAATGATAAGATTTGTTTCCTTATGACACTGCTTAACTCCTGTTTTAGTAGCATTTTTGGTTTCTTTTAACTGCTAGAAATTAGTTTTAAACAACCAACGCTTCGCTTTAATTAGTTCGATAAAGTCTGCATTCGAGGTGGTGCCTCAATCAAAAAATGTCTTCAAGAGATGCTTCCCATTCAAATAACAAAGATACAATGTTGCCCATAATCTTCCTGACAACATTCTACGTTGTTGCTGGCCGATGGTCACTGTCGAAAACACTTTCTGTCCCTTTCGTGAGCAATGCATCACTGTGGTCAGCAGACTGTTAATAAATGCGGCATGATTTATTAGCACTGCTCCATGTGAACGAACATATTAACACCATCATCGCGCTATTGTCGCATGATGCAATTTATAAAAACGAATTCTTACATTACTATAACAGAATATTTACACGGTTCACAGTGGCGGCACGTCCAAGTCTGGCGCCGCAAAGAGCGGTTCTCACATATGCGCCAGCGGCGCCAAGGGCCCGGGACCCATCGTCTCCGGCGACGCACTGTACTGCTGCATATGCTGCGCACTGTCGGTGGGCAGGTACATGGATATCATCTGCCGCAGGTCTCCCTGCGATGGCTGCTGAGGCTGTCCTGTCGTGGAGTATTCACGCTTGATGCCGCCGGGTGTCGGCGTGTGCAGCCCGGAGCTGGGCGACACCGGTTCCGACTTGATGCTGGACCCAGATGGGCTATGCGATGAGCCAGCTTGCTGCATGCCGTAAGGTGATCCGGCGCTGTTAGGCACGGTGCCTCCATAACCGCCATAGCCCCCGTTCATGTAGCTATTGTGCATCTGACTCATATCATACCTTGGATAGTTGGCTCCTCCATACTGCTGCTGGTATGCGCTAGGATCGTGCATCATGTATCCATTGGGCATGTAGCCGTTGGGCATTTGGTACATCTCCCTGGCGGATACCTGCTGCACAGCAGAAGCAGCCGAACGCACTGAGTCCGATGTAGGTAGTAAGCCGGTGGCACCCAGTGGGTACTTGTCCTTCTTCAAGAGGGTCTTCGTCTTGCGGCGCGGGCGGTATTTGTAATCCGGATGTTCCTTCATGTGCACAGCGCGTAACCTCTTGGCCTCGTCGATGAAGGGTCGCTTCTCGGTTTCACTCAGTAATTTCCACTCTGCTCCCAGGCGCTTCGAGATCTCAGAGTTGTGCATTTTGGGATTTTCCTGGGCCATCTTCCTACGTTGGCCTCTTGACCATACCATGAAAGCATTCATAGGTCTTTTCACCCGCTCCAGGTTCTGGTTCTTGCTGGAGGAATTGTTGTTGTTTGGTGCACCAGCATGCGGCGGCTGCTGATGCTGCGACGATTGATGCTGCGCATGATGATTAGGTCCCTGGTGTTGATGATGCATCTGCGGAGATGGCCCCTGATGATGCAGCTGATGAGGATGCTGCCCCAGGTGCTGCATGGGTCCCTGGCTCAATGCGCTCAGGGATCCATAGGCCTGGAGACCGTGATGCGGCGGCATCGTAGCGTGCAGGCTACCTCCCTTGAGGTCTGTTTCCATCGTCAACATGTCTTCCGTCGGCGCAAACAGCTTGCTGGCTTTCACTAATCACACGCACACTCGACGATGATGCACCGACAAACACACGGCGTTTGCTTCGTATATCACCCGGATGACGATACAAGGTTGAGATAGAAGCGCACGAAAGATTACAAGAGAGTTTCACAACAGACAAATCACCTCCGCACTCGCCGGCGTGACTCAATGTTATGACTCTCGAGTAACCACCGCGCGTATTCCTTTGTACGATACCCCTACCACCGCCACCAGGGTACGGAGCATGCTTCGGCTGCGCTATGGCAACCGCCAGCCAATGGGAGTCGGCTGGAAGCCACTCCGGGGCGTAGCACCAGCCCCACCAGCCGTTGGGCCCCAAGCGCCCAGCACACTGAAACCCACCGCAACTGGGAGCCTAGCGGCAGCTCCGCGCATTAATTTTTTGGACTATTACTAATTAGACCTCGCGGGGATTTTTATATCCATCGAAACGAGCATTGCTGGGACGTGTACACTAGTGCAATAATTAATTAATACGTAAGCGCATCGTGCAATCGTTACTGGCGCTCAAGTGCCTCCGTTCATTGCTCGCACAAAGTAGGAGAGCAGCTAATTACGGGAGAATATCGTGAAAAAAACATTACGGCGCAAATTTTGGATTTAATGTTAATTAATCTAAGACCCTCCAACCTTCATCATCAACTCAGAAAATAGCCCCGGATGCAAAAGACATACGCAGCGCAATGCAACCACCCCTCGCAGAAGGGTTCAAGCCAATTACAGGAACAATTACTTGAGTTATTATCAGTAGATACATAAATATCACAGACAATGGTCGCGCGCAGCGGAATGGCGTTGCACAAGCACGATGTGAAGATAGCGCGCCAGGGTAGCAACGCGCTAAACAACCACTGGCCCCATGTAAAAACATCCGCATACCAACATTTTGCCTCATTTCCACAACTTGCGTAATCCTAAAGCATTTGTAACCCCCGTGTATCAATTGCCCTTTATTATTCAATTATTCATTTTATTCATTGTGGTGCAATCAGTAACACCTGATAGTGCAGCATATACACGATTTACTCGTTGATTGGGTGCAAATAGGACCTGCGTGGACAATTCATAGTCGTCGCTCCTCTTTTCATCAGCGAATGAATCTATTCATCGAATGGCTGAATGCAAACACAGGGCAAAAGAACGATTGAAGAATGGCCATCTTCCCAAATGGGGACAAGACCCTATGACCCCTCAAGACTACCTCGCAATTGAAAGGTTCAAGGTCGATGTAATGTATTCGTGTAATGCGTAAAGTTCTCCAATACACATTATGGGATTCATAGTAAATAGTGAGTGATTGATCCAGGTAAGTGGCTGGATTGTTTGCAATCGTTTCGAAAGCGGCAAATTAACGTGCTTGACGACTAGAAGACACATGCTGGTCACACTGTGTTAATCTCTGACGTGTGCAGAGATCTCGAATTTCATGCCGAAGCAAGCTACATAATTGATTTGGGAAATTATTTCTGCGTTCTTTGCTGCACCGGTAAAATTTCGCATGCCCTAGAGATTGGAATATTAGAGAGCCGCGTTGACATCGTGACTTGAATGTGTCGATATGCAGGGCAGCAGCGTCCCCGGGAGTCCATCAAAGATGCATGCGCGCCGCCGGCGTCGCGCTCGGTTTCTTTCATCGGGCGCGGCGCGGAACAATGCGCGCTCGCGGCCGCATTTCGCCCGACACCCGGTACGCTAGGTACACAGCTGAATATTTGAAGCGCATTGCGCCGCACACATGCACCTGGGCCCAACTCACGGGCAATTTCGCCTGCATTGGATGCCATTGTTTGCGCGTGCACGTTGAGCGTGTGTACACACGCTGCCTTGCCGCCCCCGAACCGCCTGCGCCTCTCTCACGTGTTTGGTTTTAATGCATTTTCAATGAACGCGTGAAAGAATGTTTAATATGCACTCTCGGGGCGCGCGCGCTACGCCAATAAAGTATCTTCAGCAGGCGCAACCTCCATCAGCTGAGAGGAAATTCAGAGTACCTTATGCATTATGATTGAAAGCAACTCGCTGTGTGTGTGTGAGTGTGTGTGTAGCAGAGAAAATTAATGTTTTAGGCTTAAAGTTATGATTTTCAGCTACTCTCCAAAATTGTATCAATTTAACTAGAGTAGAGATTAAGTACTATTTGCCTACAGATTAAACCCTGTTTGGATAGTAATTGGGAGAATTTCGTATTTATGATCGTATTTGCCACCGGAGCAAAACTTGTTAATGCCGGGGAAAACCCAAAACAAGCTGCGCGCGGCTTTGTATTAGCCACAATGCAAAACAATCGCCCTCTCCACGGCCTCTAATCACTGTTATTCGTCAAGTCAGCCCAGGCATTATCGATTCGCGGAAAGGGTGGCTTAAGTCCAGATCGACGCAATAACATGCCCTCGAAGTAAACAAAGGCAAAAATAATAAAAATGAAAGCAGCATTAAACAATTTGAAAACAGAATAAAACTTTTTAAGGTCATAGATCTTCCCAGAGAGAGAGATGTCATATTAGAAAAGTAGTAAACTGAGCAGTAAAGCAAAATTTTCACCCAAGTCAAGTGCCCACTGACGTCGTATATTACTACAACTTTTACAGCAATTTTACGAGGGGCTAATATTTGCGCTGCAAAGTGCGTGATAGGATTTTTACATTTATTGCCAGTGCATGAACTATAATGCAATATTGTCGTCATGGCTTTATACTGGCAACTGGTCACTAGAATCCGTAAGATGTCCACATTGCTGACTTGTAAATCACTAGAGGACAGATGACAGACGATAAGTTACGTAAAATCAATCAGTTTACGAGGGCTTTAGTGACAATTCGGAGATACCACAAAATTTTACGAATCTTCAAAACTTCCATTGAATATAGAGGAAGAGACAGGTGCACGATGTGTAGAATTTTGCTCAACTCACGCGAGTCAACACATCAAAGCTATCAATGGTTAGGCATAATGAGTTCGTTCACATTTTGCTATAATTTTTATAGTCCTGGCAACACTTCTTCATCTGCAATTTCCTAGCTCCTCCATGTCCAATTCTGGTACGCAGAAAGTTTAGTGTCTTGGCTGTTCACAGTGAAAACTTGACTCGTAAATTACGCCCAGCTAGAAGGCGTTACAGCGATTGTTTCGTCGCCAAACTGTCTGTTCTTGTTGGTCCCAAGATGTCTACCGCTCCTCAGCCAACGTCTACAACATAAATTACACCCTGTGCTCGCTACCAGTGGAAAAAAAAAGCAACTGATGATGATGATGAAGCCGCCCGCGATACGCTTTTTAACACCTCGCATTCGTCAAGGTAATTCCGAGGTCTTTGCTGGACTCTGCAGCTTATAGCGATGTAGGTTCACTTTACGATTGGTCAAGTCTCGAAGGGATTGATGATGTCGATCGCCGACTTCTGCAGCATCGATGCGGCCTAATAATATCGATGATGATGCTTCTGAGGAAAATTAATGAACCTGCGTACCATCATTAATAAGTCATCGAAAGGTGTGATATTAACTTTTAAGACTATTAATAACTTTTGCACGCTTCCACACGCATTGCTCTTATTATTTTATTGATTACGTGGCAAATCAGGTGGAGGTAATTCATTGACCTGCACTCAAAAATGTGGCGGCATTATATTGCAAATAAATTGGTAGATCAAGGTGCCATTTGCGCTGATTTATGATTTTCTCCGCTGCAACGGAATTTTTAAATGTGGAATTGCAGGCTGCTGCCTGGAGTGCTGATGTGTGGCGGTCTATTTTTCGGCGCTTTTTTTTTTTTGATAAAAATGAAAAAGCACTCCAAATGTGAGTGGTTAGGCGCGCGCAACAATGTCGCGGAGGTTGTGACCGCGGAGCGCACAAAAGTCCCGCGTCCAGATAACGTCATATCCGGAGGTCGAGCTGTCAAATGGCGGAAATAGTCCGCGACTCGGGGCGATTTTACATCGACGCACATTTTCCAAGCGCTTTCTTCTCGCACAGCGCCTATGAAAATGATGTGTGAACATGATAAAAAATACCATCCACCCACCCGCACAGTATGCGATAACAAAAAAGTAATTTTCCTTTGATGCTCTAGCCGGTGCAGTGGAGAAGAAAAACGAAGACTATTGTAAACTAGTTAAAACACTGCAGCTGCAGTCCAAACAACAACAAGTTGTTATCGCACACTGTTTGGGGGGTAGTTCTGAGTTTGATTTGCATGCAGATTTATTTTAAACTCTTGACGCTGATATCGGCGCCCGTTCAAGTCGCCGCCGCACATCCTAGATCTGACACCGGCGGAAATGACGTGTGTCGCCGTCTTCCGACAGCCTCCGGCCGCCAGCATCCGGTGTCCGCTCCTCGCAGATAAAACCCAATGGTTGGCGGCCGCTCCCGGAAGTGCAAACTGTCCGCCCGAGGCGCGCAACTTTAAAATCCATCGCACATATCGGTGAAAAAGTGGTGGATAAGTACTTTTCGCGTGGTATGTGCATTGAAAATTGATAACTTATCCGATTGAAAATCGGGCACCCGGAGTTTTATTTATTTATCTGTAATTCTAATAGACTGCAACGTGAAAATTTTCTTGTTGTTTTCTAAACTGTAGTGAAAAAAAATCGATGCTTTTTGGTCATTGCGTAGTCATGAAACATGGTGATGGCCTCCCCGGCGTGTGCAGCGAGTATTTGCAATGTAAACCCGAGGTCGTACATCATTCGGCGTGTGACAGGCCGCGGTGAAATCCCGCGCACAATGCGCCGCGGCGGTGGTCGGCCGGGCGGCGGCGGCGCTGCTGCTTCCTAATCCTCGCGCATCCATCATCATGGGCATCATCATCATCGTCGCTGAGTGATGCGCTCGCCGCGGCGAGAAACACACGATTTTTAAAACCATTTACATTACCATTCGGAAGGGAGCCTTTCATTACTGCATTATTATCGTTGCACATTAAGGCAACATTAACAGTAATCAATTCTAATTCATTATAGGATTATTACTTGGTCAACGGCGCTCACAATCATCACTTCCCCCAAGCAAGAAAGCGCAACTAAACGCTTCTACATCCTCAAATTCCAGTGGAGCACAAATTGTACACTTTTCGAATTGCGCCCAAGAAGAGTAAGTTCTACCAGGTGTGCAGGTAAGCATCCTTCTCCTTCCAGTAAGCCGCTCAGCTCTGCACAAGGCGTGTGTGAGCGGCGCAGACAGCGGGGAACCAAGGCTGATTGACAGCCAAAGATTTTCGGCAACCTTTGAAAAAATCTCCGCCGATCTCCCTTCAAAAAATGCAGCCGAGTAATAAGAAGCGGAGGCGCACTGGGCTTAATGAACAGGGAAGCAAACGCCGAGGAGGGTTGGGATTATTAACTCGCACTAAGACCACACGAGCTCAACAATAGGCCAAGATACGCTGCAGTATTGTGCACAAAGTTGAGAAATAATGTCCGATCATGAGCCGATTGTGAGTGGGATTACGAATGGGCGAAAGCCGTTTTTACATATTATCGCAATTGCCAATATGTGGATAATCACTGCCAGGGAATAAGCAGAGGGGAAGGTGTTAGATGGCTCACTGATGAGCACCTGACAAGCTTTAAAAAATATCGAGTGATGTATTAGCACCATAGCAGAAATTGTGAACAACGTTTTAGCTGCAAACAGCTTTAACGAAGGATATTACTCAGTATGAGGCAAATCTTATCTGAAATCATCTTCTAGGACCATCTCGAGGAAGCAGTCAATTAGTACCACTATTCCGATCTAAGTAGTTCACCGAAGAGAGTGCAACAGGCATGTGAAAATGTAAAATGACCCCACATCTCTTGAAATCTCTGTAATACGTAAATGTTTTCGCATAGGGGTAGGTATACCTGATCCAGTTCAACTCCCACACGCAGGTAATGGTCCAGATGCATTTTTTTTTTACTTTCCATACAATTCCACGAAACACAAAAATCAGGTACAATTTTTAATTTTCAATGGGGACGCACAACAACAAAAGCTGCACAACCACCGGGTACTAGAAATGAGATGGGTGTTGTTTACACCAATCCATGTTGCCAAAAGTAGAAAGAGACAGAGGACCAGATCAAAGTCCGCCAGCGCATTACAACAATGCCACAGCGGGGGTTCCACAAGCTTCCAGTCTTTACTCCCGAAACCGAAGGACAACAAGCCCTTACCTCTTCGAGTTCCACCGCTTAAGAGAACGCTGAAGCAAATCTCTGTTATTTCATGCTGCATCTTTCTCTGGACTAGTTTCTCATACGGAGCCAATTCATCTTGGTCGTTTGATTTTATGTTGGCTCAAGGTGGGACGGAGAATTAGAAATCGAGAGGTGAACCAAAATGGTATCCGAATGAATGGAGGCTTTTTACGGTGCGCCATTGTGACCGGGGTGTGGATTCCTAGAATTTAGCGGGCAGAGGAGAGGTAGCAATGGGTGGAAATATGCATCGGTTGCAATTCGATATTTATGTGGTGGCGTTATATTACAAGCAAGATGGGTAGTTTGCCCACTGGCGGTTTTCAATGAATAAATGAAATTGTAAAGTTTTGCGAAAGGAGGAGAATGATTGACAATGAAAATGGGTGTTTAATTGTTGATATTTTATGGACTTGGAAAGAAATTTAAGTTGACTTTTAACTTTTCAATTGAGGCCACAAAAAAAAATGTACTGTTGGGGTTATGCAATAGTTGGTTTTGGTTTTACCAGAAGTGATAAACTTCTTAATTTTTGTTGGCAGAATTTAAATTTCAATGCAATAATTCAAAAATTACTTCCTAATCTGCCCTTTCATACACCTTTTGATTTGCAAATGTGCCCTGCACGCGTGCGAACAGGTACCACACATCCCAATCATATTCATCCATTGATAATGCGAATAAATAATAACAGTAGTCAATGGCACCGCATGTGCACTAGTTGCACCTCACACATATGCCATTGTCCTCGCCGCGGTCGCTATGCAGCAACAATAAGATGAATTACAATAAAAGCGAAGCAATTCAAGTACGGCAAATAAAATTGTACACATTTCACGCACTAATGCTTTACCTCCCCTCGACCAATTAATTATAGTCAAGCAAAGTAAAGCCAAATTAAAGTTTCGCATCGAAAAAATCCACCTTCTCACTTGTCGTAAATTGCGAGTCAGAAGAAGCTGTTCTCATACGCAATAGAGAAACATCTCTTCAAACGTCAATCATGTACCCATGTGAATTTTTCCTCGGCGTGCTCACGTATTTCTTCCTCAGGTCGGTATCGGCAGCGCCGAGATTTCTTCTCGTTTTGCTCTGTGCTCGCATTATTCTCTCACACGAGTGCATATGCCGCAGCATCTCTTCTCGCGTCGCGTTCGTGCACGCATTGTTGTAAACCCGAGCCGAGCCTAATAATCCGTGCACGTAGGGCACTCCCGGTCTTCCCACAGGGGACGAGGGCGTCCCTTCGTCGGTGTACGCCAAGCACTGTGCAATGAGCCCCTCTTCTCTCACCTGGCTTCCGGTGACCGCGTTCACACGGCCGCGACGACAAGAGGAAAAGGGTGAATTAACATGCGCAAGCGACGCGGGCAAATCCGATCGCGACACAGCTCTTGCAATTTAAATCGCTAAGATTCATATATATTAGCAAGTTTGCGTGATGAATATAGCCGATTGATGACGATTCGACGCACATCGTGCACCTTGTGCTGCTTGATTGGGCCGCATTCCTAGTTGTCATGATACATCATGACCACGCGCATTTTTTCCTCGCGGGCCGATTAAAGAAGATGAGCAGCATCGTGCATTTCGTTTTGCAGCATGCACAAGGCGGCGAAGGAGACGATGACGAGATGTTTCATTAGCGGCCTTACGTGTCTCTCAGGCACCAAAGAGGCGTTTAAAGGGTGTAAAAATACGACAATTAAAGAAGGATCTCCAATCTCCAAGTGACGACAACACAAATTAATGATCTTTGTTTTGTGAAAGTATTGCTAGAAGATGAGGCTTTTGTAATTGAATTAAATCACAACAAATATCATTGCTATGATGTCTTGAAGGCATTTTTCTCCCACGCTCCACATTTGTGCTCAGCATGCAGCGTGCGCACGAAATCTTTACATTCTGGCCACCGTGCGCCCACTAAACGGTCAAAATTGCTACAAATTGTTGCGAAATATGTTTTCGCAACATTTGCGCCCGGGACCCACAGCATTTCGTGGTAGTAATGGTCAGGTAGTTCAACACATTATTGATACCTGAGCCACTAACAATATGTGAACTCTTCACCGGACCAAAGTGTGTGAAACCTGTGTCGTTCAAATCAAGGAAACGCCGAAATAACAATCATCGTGGCGCTGATTTCGCATGCAAAGCACGGCAAATTATGCTTGGAGGCGCAAAAAATGTAAAATAGCGTCATTGGCTGTTAGCAGCTAGTCTGTTAGCAATCATCTGCCATTCGCGCTGCTTGTTTGCTGCAATTATTCAGATTACAAATTACGTAATTTGTAATATTAGTAATTTACGTGGCTAAATAACACTAGTGCGAAATTCACCATTTGGTGAAAGTATAGCGTTCACACGGGTAGACAACCCTTTGACAATGGAGCGCCATCTATTGGCCACTGGTCTCACTTGCGCCATCCACCTTGTTTGAACTGGAGTGATGGAGTAACAAGCTGAGACAAGCGGAAGACAATTGGAACCAGGAATCTTTCACAAAGCAAGCAATGTAAATTGCGCGTCAATGTCATTAGCGGTCTAGTAACCAGCTGTTGGCCATACGACATGTACGCCAGTTTGCCAGTTGGCTTACAACAATTATCACAATCAGGCTGATCCGTTCGGCACCGTTTGTCGCAACTCTGCGGCAGCGATCACGGTGGCATCGCTCATCTCCGCGCAATCAGTCCGTAAATGACATGCCGCCGTCATTTGCCGATGCTGCGCACACAGAGCTATCCATCAACGCCGCGATGCATAAGTAATTACATGCTCCGCAATGCACACGCATTGGCCATGCTAAGTAGCTGTGAACTTCATTAGAGCACCATTCAAGCCGTGGGCACAACATTTCACATTTCCCAAGAAGCGCGATGATAAAATCGCCACAAAAGTTTTATAAAGATTGCAGAGCAATTAAAAAATTTAAGCGATCGTTTAGTTCCTGCACTAGTGGCGGATGATTGTTCACTCTTTACTGCAATGGGTTGACAGTGACTTTTGTGTAGGTTTAATCGTCGATTCGCGTTTTTCCGGCGCCCATTGTGTGCGTTTTACTAGCCGTTATTAACATTTAATTACCGAAAATACATAATGCACATGCGTTGCTTTTTTCGTGCATCTCTATGCCACCTCGGTGATCTTGGCTTTTATGAGGCGGCAGCTATTCTGCGTCTCATTATCCGCGGGGATTATTTATTGCCGAATATTTTTAAAGCGAACGTGCGTGCTACCTTGGCGACGAGCTATAAAACCGCCCAGTTGCAGTTAACACTCGTGCCGGGTTGGAAACTGCTGCCCCCGCGGGGGAATGCGCTGTAAATTATGTCGATTTGCGTTTGTGACAGTCGCGTTTTGTGATGCCTTTCAAGGAAATACAATACAGAAACCAATCAATATACAAAATAGAAAGTCGGAAGGGAAAGAAGCGAAATGGCGACGAGAAAATTGTTAATAAGTCCTAACATAAATATCTCGTAATCATAATAATTTCAAGAATTCTCCTTGAGATAAATTTCCATCTTGGATTTCTAGTATGTGGTCCAATTCGGCTGTAAGCCACACCTTGCTTCCCTTCTTTAAAATATATCCATTACAAAACCCTACTATATTCAAAGTCAACACCATCATCATCACGGATGACAGAGCCACCACCACCACCACCACCACCAAATCAAAAACGCATCCTCCAAGTGCATGTCGTTGACACGCAGCCTCGCGCTATGCCTGCAAACGAGACGCACGCACATTGCCCCCTTGTGCGCGCCGAGGTGAATATTAAATCAGACAGTTGATTGCCGGACCCGCCCCCGTTATTACATCATGTGTCATGCGCTGGGCGAGTATGTCACTGGCAGCAGCGGCGTGTAGAACAATAAGACTGATTGAGTTGCGATTAGTGCGGCCGGGGTTCTTGCGGCGCTGTTGCTGTCCGCCACCGCCACTGATGTTGGGAAAGGATGAGGAAGCACCAGCCGAGATATGGGTTAGTCCTCTTTCGATCAAGCTGACTCGCGTGTGATGTGCGCACAATGTACACGCCGGCGATGTGTGCCTGGCGGTGGCAAAGACACTGGAGGACTCGGCAGGACACGATGGGGGATTGCGGATGAAAGGTGGAAGACGACGTCTTATTTCCGTTTCACGCGTCAATGTCAGTGTGGCCTTAAATATGAGACGAGCTAGTTAACATGCTGCGGTGTGTTATCAATGTCCCATTGAGGAGGCAGCGAGTGAATCATGTGGAAATTACATTTGAGTAATTTTTTTCTTTCTTGCCAAACCACATTGGGACGCAGAATCACACAGCTTCCCTCAGACGTCATAACTCATCAAGTTCATTACAATTAGAATAGTATTCTTTAAATATAATGAGAAGCAGTTCCGGGTAAGCTTAATCCCAATCAAAATGCAGCAAAAAACTGTGTGCTCGTAATACAACACAACCTTCATCGGTATCTATGTGAGAGTACCTTGTATTTTGCAATGAACTAGTAATTTCCACATGTTTTCACACTCAATATCAATTTTAAGCCATTTCCCTAGCATATCCAACATGCAGAACATCAAAGTTTAAATTCCCCGTGTGTTGCAATGTGTTCGCACAGATTACTGCCAAAGCTGATTCCCTGCTCCGTGCCCCTTGCATATTGCCTCACCGGCTGGTATTCATGTTCCCTAGACATTCCGTCGTTTCCTTGACGTTTTCCCTTGACTTTCTCCGACTTTGTTCATACACGCACACATTCCACCACTCCCTTCCCTCACATCGGATGCGAGCTTTCTTGCCATTTCTCAACATGGCAACTCTTGTCCCCATTCCCCAAATCACTTTTTATTATTAATAAACGAGCTAATAACATCCAGCGAAGAAGGAATAAAGCCCAAATTCAAATTAAAAGAGGGTGCACTCGAATTAACTCTTATCGTTCCGCGCCGCTCCTGGTGCAGGACGTGTTATTCTGAGTGAATTAGCGCTGGGAGTTATTTATAAACGCATCGGATCGAACGAACCCAGCCCGAGGGACAGATAAACGAATTCCCGTCATACACACGCGTTAATGCCTCACCGCTCAAGCCTGCTGACTTCTCCATCCTCACAGCCGCCAACCTCAATCCACCAGCCCACCCTGTACTAGTTGCGTCCTGCACCACGAATAGTTGGCTCGCAGGCATATGCTATTTAAAATAATTCAATCTCGCTGGAGGACGCACGACTGGTGCAACTTAGGGGATGGCTGGCTCGATAAAAGGATTAGTGTCAAATCAAATCCCATTAGAGTGTGCGCAGAGAGTTAAATGGTGACTTTGAAAGAGTGCCGAAATTTCAATTAGCCGCCAACCTGATGAAAATTATTACATACGCTTGTAGTAACAATTCAGCAATGTTTATGGCTATGGATGGCTACCGCTAGTTTAGAAAAAAATAATTGCCCATCCTGATAATTAGTACCTTTGCGTTGAGTTCCTCCATTGCTCTGTAAAATTGCATGCCCATTTTTATCTACTGGACTTAATTACATCCAAGGTAACCTCAATCATACATCACAACAAAAACAATAATTCCCCATTCGCCCGTGGTACATTGCATAGCCAGCGGTGGCGGTAGGAAACATTATTTTCCAAGATTTACGACATCGCAACACCCCACGATCGCATCGCATGAATCTCGCCTTCAACGAGCACAGTATAATCGGGACATAATAAATTGGACAGATCCCAAACAGATGATAAACTACGCTGCCATTACACGAATGAGGAGTGCGCACGGATCTATATGCAGAGAGCGTGCATGTGTGTGAATGATAGCCAGGACGAAAGGACGCGCGCTCAGATCCAAGCAAACCTCTCTTGCAGCAGCCTCACATGTGTTTGCTCTCATATTATTTTAATCCCTCTGCGATGACAATTTGCTTATTACAGGACAAAGAGAGAGCGAGCACGTTGTAGATGCTTGTTGGAAGCATGGTGCTCAGGTGTCGGTAGCAACGTGCAAAACGTAATTTATTTCGTGTAATAATTACATTGCGTGACTAGGACCTTGCGAGGATTTTTGATTCGCGCCGCGTGCCTTGAATCTATATCAAACCCACCGTCCGTTGAGGGGTTCTCGCACCTCACGTGCGCACGTTTATAATTCATTAATTCGCAATAAATTTTGCCCTCTTTGCCACTACCTCGCTTTCAATTACGTTATTGATAACTTCGAAGCACGACATTTGGAAATTATCACTTGCAGAAAATCCAGCAGTCTTCAAGCTGGCATCCACTTTGCATAACTGGTATATTCAACGAGATTGCAGCTCCTGCTTCTGCTCTTGCTATATGTACGACAGCATCAGTTTGACAAACTCCTCAAACATCTGTTTCGTTTTACAACAGTCTAATTATCTTTTTCCAAGCGTGATTGCAGATTTCCGAGGAGGTCCTCTGCCGCATCTTATCTGCACCTCGCGGCGGGAGCTCTTCGAGGGCTTGTGATCCGCAGCGGTGATAAGCAGACAACAAAAACGCCACCCCAAGCCCATCATCACCCTGCTAATCTCGCATTGATTACATACGCAATATTAGATAAAGCCACCCCCGGCGTCCACAATCTGCGTACGTCTCATGCTCCCGCAGTTTAACACCTTGCACTGCATGCAGATTTCGGGATGCGGCGTTGATATCAGAGTTTGTCATCACCCTTTCGTGTTTGTTATTGTCATGAGTGTATCAAGAAAGGAAAAACGTAAACATTGAGTTTGAGTAATATCCATGGAGACTGCTTTTATGGATTTAATAATTTTCCATTGCTATTGATTGATTGACTGGTGTCTTCGCTGAGGCAGGTGAGGTCATAGTTTGATGCTTCCAATATTGCCTGTCGCAGGGGTGACTTTCATAAAAATTTATTAAATGAGCGATAGTGTACATGCGCTGATATTGGAATTCCAAACGACGCCGTTGGTGTAATTAAAATTGGAGCCCGTCTATTTCTGTTTGTCAACTATATGAAATTCATCAACTTAACACCTTACTCTTCTCTTCTGTGTAATTTTACGTCAAGTATGCGTTGCTCGCAGGAGCATTTTCTGGATGGTGTACATTTTTCATGTGTACTTTGTGTCCAGTCACATTCGCGTCACTTCTAACGAGCCCGAGGGCAGCGGCGATTGACCATGTTATGGAACACTCTGCGGATCAATTCCCACCCTAATGACGTCCGCAATATCAACAAGCATCCACGCACATTCTGTCCCTCCTGCTGAAATCTTCGGTTTCACTTCATAACTCACCGCGGCCGTGTTCTGGTCATTTATTTTTGCATTATCCTCCCGCATTTCGGGCTGATTCAGGTCTTTGTATGGACGCACATTAAATGATACATGAAACCTGGAAATTTGTCACCCTGTGTCGCACACTTAGCTCTTAGAAATCTGAGATGCACCGGGCCACAAAACAAATCAACTCCAATTAGAAACCAACACCACCTCAACGATGACCATCGTATGGGTAGTATGGGAATGAATTATGTAGAAGGCATTTTTTGGATCGCGAATCAAGTCAAAATACCACGGATTAAACGTACATTAAGGTTCGACCCGACCGCCCGCGGTTTGGCAATCAGAAAGCCATTAGCAGTCCGAAAACGATCACCACTACTGCAGCCAGTCACAGCAAAGACCTTGACCAACCAAACTGTTATAACCTCATCATGAATAAATCATTGAATATTGACCACCCGGGCTTTAGAGGTAGTTGGAAATAAAATGCCAAATGCAGAAATTCAAATTCATCCTGGACGATTTTAGAGGCTTAAGATTCTTCGAGTGCTTGCACACTTGTGGCAGTCAAAACCACCAGTCCACTTACGGCCACAGCTTCTACTGATGGTGCAATATAGTTGAATTAGATAATTTGATTTGGGGTCGGCTCGCGAGTCGACGAGCGTCTTTTGTGCGCGGAACTCTGGGAACCAGCGCAACTGTCGCCGGAAACGTGCGCTCAGTGCTCCCGTTGCTGTCCACTTACCAACCGCAGAAACAAACTTGATTATGTTGGCCAGCAGCAGGTCCAATAAGCAGCCAGATCGTATTACTCTCAATTGGTTACTCAGAAATCATCTCAAAATGTGTACTACCACAATAAACAAATTAATGAGCCCCATCTGCAGTTGATTAATTGTTGCCAACAGATTTGCGGTGTTATTGCAAAATCCTCGTTGGTTAGCAAGTCGTATAATTCACAATTCTTTTTTCCAGCCAGCGGCAAGGTAGCACCATAGATTAGGCGCATCACAGCTCAGTCATATTCAGACGCGATGTCAGGTGCTAGACACTGATTGATGATGCGCTAGTGACGAAGTAAATAACACCTCGTAGATGTGTGTGCGTGGTAAATAAACGCTTTTTGTACCAGTCAGAGAGTACCAGTGTATACCAGACACCCCTTTCGTGTCCTAGGCAATGAGTTGTTGCTTTCCCTTAGATAGGAAAAACCTCCAAACCACGCAAAAAATTACAAAAAATAAATAAATATGTTAAATTTCTGATCAGTACTAATACTCCGAATCCAACGCTACAGCGTTGTTCCTGCTGTAAGCAAAGCATGGTTCCACACTAACCACGTGATTGATGAAGGGATTATTGAATTACGCGCCTTGGAGCGGAAGAAGAGCGTCCGCCTTTGTCTTGGGAGTGTCTGTCTTCGATCCGCGTGTGCTCGAGCAGAAGAACCAAGGCGGACGAGCTGACGGACCCGTCACCATGGGGCCCACATTTCTCTCTCCTCTGTGGTAGTTACACACGCCTCAATTGTGGCCCGAGCCAGTCGAGAAGAAACAGCCAAGACACAGCCAGGACGCTGGGGCCAAATGCTCGCCATCTTCGCCTCCGCCTTCCGCTACACCTCCCCCAGCTGCCGCAAAACGTGCCCGGCATCGTTAATTCGCCGCTTTTTTCTTGTTGTTTCATGCTCACGATCACGAACGAATCTCACGATGTCGACGTATGCCAGACACGTTGGGCATGTGAAGCAGTGGCAATGGTACGTGATGTTCGCGCAGCTACGTGCCAGAGTTTACTTTCAAGTCTTGGAGCTTTTTCTGTTTGCATCTTGTTGGTTAGATTGGACATGTGAAATAAAAATGGTCACAATGGTGGTATATCGTTTTTCGTTTTTTGATAGCGACCAGTTTGGTAGCTGGTCCAAAAAGGAGCAAATTACAAACACTATTAAGCGTAAAAGTTCGTTAATCATCCGCAACGATGTACGAACTGTGCGTGGCGGTGTCGCAATGATATATGATGCCGCCAGCGGCCATAAATAACAGCTACATCAAACATTATTAAAGTAAACTTTCAAATCAAACACTCACATGAACTCTGCCATCGGAAACCGTGCAACTCATCAATATCGCAATAATTTTATTATGTGTCCACACACATAATAAAGATTTTGCCGAGGGAAAACAATGTGCGTTAAAAGGCGCATGTTGGTGCTTATAAAATTTTCATCACCTTGTAGATGTTGTGTGAATATATCTTCCCCACATTTCGGCTCGCATGTCATGCCCGATTCGATATGGCGGATGCATATTAAAGCGTGAATATATTTTATAACAACGTTACCGTTGTACATCATACTCGCATATGATACTGGAGTCGTCGGTGGCTGCCGCGGCGTGCTCATGTGTCAGTCAAAAATATTTTCCCTGCCGCCGAGTGCTGTTTTCCCTTTCCGCCATCACGCCATCAACGATCAACGCGCGCTCAAATAGAAATTCATAATTTAATGTAGCATACACACCAACGCACACACTGTGCAGCGATGTTCACGTATGACTAATGGATAATAGCGAAATAACGTTCCGCGCTAATACCGTGTTTGTTTTCCATTCAAATGGCTGCAAACGAGAATTAAAATAAAAGTCCCTCTTGGAGGCAATGACTATGATGATGGTGATGAGAAACCTGTGGTTCTGCCCCTGCGCCGGGAAGCAAAACTTGTACTCTGGTTGAAAAGTTGGGGACGCGCCGTGGAACATAATCTGAACAAGAATCGTCCGCCGGGAGTGACGATATCGTGTGATATAAACGATCCCCAAGTTTTCGCTTTCGCATTTGTCGGCGGAGGGTAACGCTGGCATCTCGTAATGACAGTCCGTGGACGCACAAAAGGCTTTAATTAAGACGAGGCGAGAGATAAGGCACGCCGCTCGCAAAAAGTACCCGAACGAGGCAATCCTCGTTCCACATGTAATATTTGCGTTTGTTCCAATCTGTGCTCCGACACGAAATTACCAAACCAAACTCCTCCTTACGCCTGCTGCACCCTCAAAACGCCCTTAAAATGATGAAGATGAAAGTGACTCCGCTAGGGTTTCGCGGATCACGCATAGCATCAACGAAGCCATCAAATTACGATTGATGCTGAAACCATCAGCAAATTGATTTTTCCGACGACAGAGGCATACAAATTTTAAAGCTCAGGAAGTGGGGCAGTTCGCTGAGGAGCAATTATGACCATTGCATGAATACCCTACTGACTAATCACAGCTATAAATATTTATGGATAAACAAGTCTGCTTTTTGCACTCGTTTCCAGTTGTTGGTCGTGTGTCGCCCGGATGCGCCGGATGACCCGTTGCTACTTTGTGCCCAGCGTCCAGAAAGGGAATGATGGACCATAGCGATCAAAATAATGGCGCGCATTACGACTTCCGGAAGTGGAATTACACGACCGCTGCCCGCTCGACTGGCGCGTATTTTTTATTGCGCGCATGGAAAACTCGACCCCTTCCTTTCGCCGCGACCCTCTTCGAAGGAGCTGAATGGCCTTTGGCATACTTCCTCCTTCCGTACGTCCGCAAAGTTTCGCGGGGTGTCGGCGCGAATAAATTACAGCCTTGCATGACCATACCACGAGGATGATTAAAAACTGGTCATAGGCTCGTTGGTTTTGCATAAAATGCCGCACAATAGCCATGCTAGGGTGTCGCCGACGCGTTGCAGAGGGTGCCAGATGATGGCGATGTCATTGTACAGATGAGAATGAAAAAGTTACATCAAGACCTGGGGACGCAAGGACGATAACGCCAAGGCCGTCCATCCAGGGAGCGGATGCATTAGACGGACTTCCGGCGTCGAGAGTGCAGACCCGATCGGGTGTAACAGCGGACTAAGACTGTATGCCTCATGCATATACATACGGTCTCGACTTCCGGATGTGATGTCATGTGTGATGGGGACGCGCATCCGAGTGGAAGGAGGGGATTGTGGAGAATGTCGATATGCGCGTCGGATGATGATGACTTATGCTTTTCACCACACCACGCCATATCGCACGTCGCACAGCGCGAGGAAAACTGAAAATGTGCGCAAAGAATTGATTTTCCGACAATGCATCACAACAACGCATCAGGAAATCAGCACTAGTTACTTCTAGTTAGTTGTTAGCAACATCCAGGAATTCCAGAATCTACTTCTAAGATGCGTACTTTGCGTGTGGGGGCGAGGTAATAAATCAAAATGTCTGCAACTCCCAAGAAAGCAACAATGCGAAAAAAAAAAAAAAATTGCACGAAAAATAAAGCGGAGGTTATTATTTATTATGCATGCATTTATTATTGATGGGTGGCGAAGGTGGCGGCAGCGACGTCGCTGAAAAGGAGTAAATAAGATTATAAATTGGGCTGTCATAAACGACGTTGCAAGCCCAGAGGGTAGGTGTATGCCTCCGCTTCAACCTTTTCCGCGGCGAGACCTAAGTAAGAAACAGGGGTGGCAGTTCGTATTCAGTCGGCGATAATGAATCAGCAACTCATTTGCAACTTGGCTCCTTTCTTTCAGAACCAAGTCATCCACTAATTTCTCCGCCGACGGCAGCTTCGCCAGGATTATTAGAGGCCGCACGCTGTTGGTCGACGGCGGTGGCGTCGAGCGCAGCGCTACGGGTTCGCGCGAAGAGTATCGGTGTGGGTCGCCTGGCAACACGTCGCCATGACGACGGCCTCTCTGCCGCCGTTCACTGGCAGTGACTCGCAGAGAGCCAACTTTGTTCAGCAGCATACAGTCGCTTCCAAGAAACAGGAAATCGGCATTCCAGTGGAGTTCTTTGCGCGTTGTATGCAAGCCGGAAAATGCAGAGAAGATACAAAACTAGCTGGCAATTAATGCATTGGAATCTTCAGTGTAATGGACATGATTTGCATTCGGAATCTGAAGAAATTGAAATGGTCGGATACTTCCGTAGTGTCCGGATACTGGCTGTATAGGGATTTCAAAAGGGCGCTGATTCCAGGCACGGTTTGCCGTCCACGTTTGTTAGCAACCACTAATGTGGGTTATTTTCCGGCGAAAACGCACTTATCGACAAAGTGCCGCGCATCTCTAAACCAATCATGTTGCTGTCCAACACCAAGGACCAATACTCTCTCTTCCAACAAACCACTAAAAAGGCTGCTATTTTCCTACGGCGCAAAGAAGAAATTTCTTTGCTTAATAAATTGCAAATAATCCACCCATCGCCACATCATCACGGGAGTGAATTTGCGGTCCGAAATGAGTCAATTGCACGTGCGAGGGAGTGTCGCACGTGCCCGAGTGGGTGGCCAATATTGAAAATTGCATAATTTACAATCATCAAGCGCGTCCGCAGCATGCTCTTAAACGCAATGCACGCAGGCCGGCGGGGGATTAGAGATTCATTATTGAAGCTGCATCCCTCTTAGCACACCCACACTTGGCTACCACAAGAGTGCACTCAATCGCCTCATCCGCCGCGCTCGCCTGACAACTATCAAAGTGCGCGCGCCACGCGACGAAAAGCCGATTGTTTCACTTTCAATCAAGCCCGGGAAGGCCCGGGAAACCTTGGCCGAACCAGTGCCGCAGTCAATAAACTAATTTAGCTTTGATGTTAATGATATTGAAACGTGTCTGTCGCATACGGCACATGTATCGATATTAATATCGTAATAACCTAATGCTGGCCAGCTCGCAATCCGGAAAGTGTGGAGAGACATTAATTACTTTAAGTAGAGAGTGGAATGTACACGCAGTTAACCAGCAAATGCTTATGAAGAAATGAAATGAATTGCTTTAGTTTTCGTTAATTATTGCAATTTAATATTGGATACTTGAAGCGTACGCTTGAACATCAAACAACGTAACCGGAAGCGCGCGGAAGAGATGAAGTAATAAGCCCAAAGATCAGATAATCCAGAAATGCGAGTGGGAAGTAATTACGCAGCGCTCTTCCGCATGGCAGTCCGGTGCTACATGGTAAATCATCGCGATAACCCTCCCGAACTTATTCCCTCCATATTCCCGGAATTATCATTTATTATTATATGATTGCCGGAATGCGCACTAATCTTCAACATATTTCCACCAATCCTCCTCTCCCAACCAGTTCCATGCCTACGGATTTAATAAAAAGCAAAGCCTTCCCTGATAAATTCAAACCATCACCTCCTCCATTCTGAAATAAAATATTTGCCTGTTTATGAATCGTTTCATAAATAGCGCTTATCGCATCCCGCGCGTTAATGAATCGTAAAATTACCGTTTATGCTCGCGGCACGTAGGAACACGTCTGCGACGCAACAAGACGTCGATCGTCAGCTAATGCCGCCTCCGCGTATAAATAATATCGCCGGCAATTCCCGCACGAGGGTGATTTTCGAGCAATCTGTGTGAGTGCCTATTATAGGAAACTGCTTTGCATAAAGATTCAATACCGATAGCGCGCAGAATACGGAATATACGAAATGAAAATGCGGCGGCAATGGCACGCAATAAAAATCTGCGTCGAGTTATTACGCTCGAATGGCGCGAGCGTCGACGAGGAGAATAAATAAATCGCTGAAAATTGGGCAATCAAATAACGAATTGAAACTAGCATCGATTCTGTATATTATCCACTTAAAATCGACTGTCAACTCACCAATGTAGATAGAAGAGTACACCAGAGAATAGGGACAACAAAAGGGGCAATTAGGACATTATTACAAAATAATGCAACAAGTAAATGAGAATCTAGTTGGATTCATTTGCGTTCGAACTACTTGTTTTACTACTCCAAAATCTACGCAACGCAGAATGAGTGCAGGTGAAAGCAGCACCTTGTGGACCCATCTTCCAGGAAAGATACGCCATGCTGATGTCTCAATGCACCTCAATTGACTACGCTCGTTGCAGCAAATTCATGATCTAGTCACACTACTAGGATCTACTCCTACTACCTCCTATCCACTTATCTACACTCTCGGCGCAGAGAAAAATCTTCAACAAGCACAAGCAAGCACCTACTCATCTCCGAATTAGTACCTAATCATCACATAAAAGTATTATTTCGCAACAACCATTGGTACTTTTTGCTAAATAATTTAAAACGTAATTCAAACACAAATCTAATTGATTGTAACATATTGCGCACACATATTTAGCCACCCTTGGCTTGTGTAAACAGCCACGGCATGCTGTTGCACTTTGCGGGTGCAAAAGGTGCGCAAACAACAAGTTGATCAAATTTGCATTGGAAATAACGCGCAAGATTACCCCCGCAAATATTAGTTTTAATTCAATCAATATCCCGAAAGTCGTCGATGTGCGAGAAGAAAGGGGGGCACACATTGGGGCGGCTGCAGTCAGTGCAAGCGGTAGACAAATCCCGGGTGATCGCTTCTGGTAAATGCGGACCATATTGCTACGCTCATCAACTGCCAGCATTATAAATATGCAATGTGATTGTAAACAGAGTTTTCAGCTACCCTTCGCTCAAGCCCAACTCCCTCCGGACATTCAGCATCAACTTTTCACTGTTGCAAGTTGGGGTGACGCGAATTGTGATATGAGGACGTTTCATGGATTGAGAGTTAAGATCATGCTTGGGAAAGAAATTGATAAAATGCGCGAAAATAATAGACACTTGCTTGAATTTTGTAGACTAAAATTTCCGGAAATCTAACCCGACAATGCTGATCGCTTGAGTTCATACCAGAGGCTTCTCCTTATTTTCCTAGTTTGCTTTTTGGTGATTTTGATGATTTATCCTATGACTTGTTGAAATTTGCCGAGTAAAATATTTTTACGTGCACACTTTGGCTTTACGGATGTGTTGATATTTTTCATTCCAGCATTCCCCCCCGGTGGAAGGAATCACGTCAAGATGGATCCACCACATTGTAGGACAATATCGCCGAAATATTACGGAAAATCGCCGGGATATAAGAAGATATACGACGCGTGTAACTTGTGCGAGGGTAAAAAAATGTCGCTGGTTGTACAACATGCCAGTTGAGGGGTGTGCGCACAAGTGATGTACACACGACCTCCACTTGTACGTCGCATTACGAGGCATGTCGTGTTATGAATTTAGCGCATTTCATCGTTTTTTGTTTCGCTCGCCGTCTCGGGATTCGAAATTAAATAAAACGTCCGCGGAACTCTCGCCGCCATAAATATCCGGAACCGGGGACATGTCGACGCGTACATTAGACGGATTTTAATGTCCTGACGCGGAGGCCTGAATGCGCGACGCGCTGATGTTAAGTAACGTAATGAAATGAGACGTCGCGTAGACGTCGTTAAATTATGAAAATGCGCGCTCGGACGCTGAATGGAGCGCACGAAAGCCATTTATTCCCGAACTAATCCGTGGCGGCAGATTTTTTCACCCAGCGCACATGTTTGACTTGCCTACAGAGCGGTTTCGAATCGGCGGAAAAATGCGCTTCAAGGAAACGCGCATTCTGCCGTATTTCACCGGGTTTTATCACATTTTATCCGACTTTATCGCCGTGCGTTGATTGAATTCGTTTATTGCCAATAAAAATCAATACCTGCGTGCAGAGCCTAAACAGCGCCAGCCGCGTCACTTAAACTGCGGCTAATGTTGCAACAAAATGTGCCCGGATGCGTCCGGAATTCGGTGAGAAAAGAGCGACAAGCATGCGGGATTTACGAGCTCACCATCTGTATAATCACACTTTGTTTGCGGCGCAATCAATGAGGAAATAAAGCAAAAGATATAAAGAATAAAGCAAGCCGGAGTAAAATAAAAATGTCTAATTGATTTCGATAAATGTCACATTTCGGTAGGCGCATTGTGCACGCAGTGTGCGTCAATTGGTGGACAATGAGCGCGGAAATGCCTCCTTAAAATTATTTATCGTTTCATAGACGACGGTTATTTATAGACTGGGCACGTAATTATCATAATTGCTTCGTTAAACTATGATTTGTGGTGGTAAGAAATTATATCAATTTCGCCTTAGATTTCCTTTTAACTTTAACTGCACGTGACTCGTCCTCCACTTCATTATGCCACATCTTTCTAGCATGGTTATTAGCATTTACTGGGCCCGGATTTTGCGAGAAAATATGTTGTTGGATTTACTTCCCAGGAGGATTCGACTCTGTGTCTATACGTTTCACTATTGCTCGTTACAAATATTAAGAAGGAAATCCATTTTCCTTCCAGCAAACTCCGTTAAACTATGACTAGCATGTCAATTTCTAAATCGATTTGTATCCCACAACACTTTCAAATTGACAATATAGGGTTGTGACCCTCGAACCGCAGACCCGATGACGGTAATGAAATGTGTATTAAGCAAAATAATTCCGCGTCCCAGCATTATGCCCCATAACCACGGCGTTAATGAACCCTTTTCGACCCCTCTCACCCTTCCCCCACGCGCCGCATTGTACACACATAATCGTGACAAAAGTCACAACAACCCCTTCGTATCAACGCAATAACAAAAATATGAATTAATTGATTTTCCTCAACTTCCGGCACTCGCTGCGCAAAAGTCTCCTAAGCGCAAAGTAAGCAAGTTGCAAAGTGCGGCGCAAGTTTTGGGGCCGGAGGAAATAAGGGAAGATGCCGCGCCGAAGCAACGTGCCGCTTTTAGTTGGCTGGGCGCATGTTGGTTGCGTGTGTGTGCGCGCCCTTTTGTTCTAGCCGGTGATTGGTCCCGCGCGAGGGTTGGCACACTTGCAGCCGCTCTGGGAGTGGGTGTAGTACCTTGCTGCTACCCTGGACGCGCTCGAATTCATTCGCGGCAAACTTTCGCCCCAGAGCGTGCAGGAAGCGCCGGCGTGGGTAAAACTTTGCTCATCGTGACTTGTTACTTCGTTAATTCGCAAAATGCGCGCAAAGTTTTGCCAAGCTGCGCTGAGCAATTTTGATTTTTGTGGAATTAATTTGATTGCGTGTTAGAAAGTTTGTCACATGTTAGATATTCCAAACACTTGAAGATGAAAAAATCATTGAAAAGGAAGAAGAAGATGCTTATTAAAGATGGAACGATATCATTTTTAAGTATCAACAAGGGGAAGGTATTTTTTGTTTGATGACTGAATGACAAAACGAGCGGAGAAATGAATTTATTCAATTTAAAACACTCGATCAATGAGAAAAAAATCGTATGGCCAACAAAAGCAAATATTTGGAGTGTTTTATGCATCGATAAAGAT
>JAODGC010000001.1:3192509-3205407 GCA_027574925.1 Ecitoglossa quadriceps | reverse complement strand
CCATCTTGAAACACCAAGAAACCCTACTTAAAGTCCTCAAACACACAGCTATAATTAAATTATTGACATTTCTCTCTTACCATCCTCATATTATTCCAATTGAAAACAACAAAACTTCTCTCAACATCCAGTGGCATCCTTCCAATATAAAGTAAATTCTCTAAATTTCATGTCCGCATTGAAACAAATTATATATTTCTATTTATCACTCCTATTTTTTCCTCCAGCGGCTGCAAAATAACGATCGCAAGTCGAAATAAAAAAAGCAATGTATCAATCATGATGGCAGGATGAAGAAAAGCAGGGTGACATTGGTCGAGGGCAGCTTCTTTACCAGCCACTTGCCGTAACTAATGACACGTCCAAGCTTGAGGAATGAGCGCAGGGTAAACCTAGCACACTACCATCATCCAAACGTAAGGAAAAAAAAACGCAAAAAGAATTCACAAACACTCAAAGCATGTGATTTTCAAAATATCACATCATGCTCCAAAGGCAGTTAACAACACTAGTTAATGTCGTCGTGCTAATGACCAATGTGCTTACATTAGGCGCAATTTGTTGGCTGCTAATGCGTGCGCGATTGTGATGATAATGCGTTTCTTCGAGTTCAAAGACAAAGAAACAAGAAGTATGCTAATGTTGTTGCTCGACGCAATTTGCTATTGGGCATAATTGTATTGTATTGAATAAATAGGGGTTGAGATTGAAGGAGGTAAACATCAAACACTCTTGTCGTGGAAATAGTGTCAGAAGTCACTTTCCAATCAACTTCGAGTGTTTACTTGGAGAAGTGTTTCAGCCACTGCCCATTATCAGCATTCAACTTTACCAAACACAAACAACAATTAACTTTTTTTGTGCAGCAGGAAAAAAAGTATAATTTGTGCCATATTCGTGGCGCTACTGTGACTTCCATATTAACGAAAATGATTTTTTTCCGGCTCGACGCCGTCGCTCAAGTTGCCTCACGCTGCCGGCGCAGATAGTGGCTGGCGGCAGCGAAATGAGAAAAGAGAGAAGCTGCTGTCTGCGCGAGATATCGCGAATGGCGCCCGCGCGCGCTCTCCTGAAAGCCCCGATGCGAAGGGGGCCATTTCAAAAGACTCAAAATTACTTTCGGGATAAGAGGGATTAGGCCCAGGGTGCGCTGCTTGTTTCGCACGCGAGCCGCTTTTCTTTTGTGCTATTCACTCCAAAACAGAGCGCACATTCACCACATCCACCATATGTATCCTACTACTACATTTCTAGCCCATGTAAAAATCTTTATCAATACCCGAGCATGATTTTTATTCCGATGAGTTTCGACGAGTGCAGATGAATTCCCCTTTATATTTATTTCCATTTTCTTTATTTTCTCTCCTCGGCAGACAGCGTGGTCCACAACTTGCAAGTCATCAAATGATCATCACGTCCATAATGATTACCAGCTTCGATACGGCATCGAAACCTCGGCAGCGTGCAATTATCCGAGTGTAACAACGCCTTTTTAATCGCCGTGCAGCACTGCAGCATCACTATTAACAAATCAATGTGATTGCTATTAAACAGTTACGTCCACCTTACAACGACGCATGAATCGTCAACGCACAAAAATGTTAATAATGATTGATCATCATCAGCCGGAGGATTTTCTTAGCGCTTTCAATTGACCGGCAGCAATTTTCTCTCCGACGCCGTAATGACATGGTTCTTCATCATCACTGAATGGACGTGTCATCAGCGGACGTGGACATGCAAGCGCGCTAACAACCATGTGGAAATTATTCCCGAAGCTGTCAGCCTTAATGTTTATTTTAAATAAAACTAACTAATCACTGTAATTTTTATTTCAGCTCTGCCTTCAAGACCTGGGCTGGAGGCATTCCTGGAGGTTGTATTTGCGTAGGTGCAACCGAAATTAATTCCCACCGCGTCCATTAACAAGCTTCGGCGGGGCTGACACATGAAAAGTGTTAATAAATTATGCGTCAACCCAAAAAGGACGGCTGGCACTGGCGAACCTCCGCATGCATCACTCAACCGCGATGAATTTCGGACTGGGCGACAAGACGAAAAGGACCTGGAGGTATCGATCATTCAATACAAGCCGGAAATACGCCCTTGAGTAAAGCCTGCGATGTTCTAACACTACCGACATGAACTGCACAAAAGAGGATTTTATTTTCATTGGGTTGCATGCTAAAAAATGATTCTAGCAGGTCAACAAACATTGTACATATGATCCAAGAATAACCTGCCAACTAATTTAAATTTTCAATCACCTATTTGGAACACAATAGGATAGGATCATAAAACTAAAATCTAAACCTCCCAGATGCTTGGAAAGTGGTCTTGGTCCATCAACACTTTTCGAACATCTAAAACTTCTGTTTTCTGAGGTAGAAACCATATGAAGGGATTTGCTACTTTCTACTGAAGCCTAACAAACATGGTAATCAACATCAAGCAATGTCCTTGCTTTCCTACCCATTTATTGCCCATTAAAATCTCTTGAAAACCAGAATCAGCATCCAAGTTTAGTTGTCATATAAAGCCTGTACATCTACTCTTGTCCTGCTAATATTTACAATCCTCAAACCAGCCAAACTGGTCTCCGCTCCTGCAACATCATTCATATGTATATTTCTCGACTGGCCACCTAAAAAAAGCGCACATTATTAAATCAACCCCGGTGCGAGGTTCGCACGCACGTGGCTTGACCCTAATTTGAATACCAACTGCGTCCTGCATTCCTCTATCTTTCTTAGCTACAAAACTGCAGGGGGAGCTGGTCCGCTCCGGGCCGTTTCCTTTCTTGTGCGCGCCGGAAGCAATTAGCCGGAACGGGCGGCAGGCCCCACTGACCCATCGGTATCTTCGATCAACCATAAAAATATTAGCGGTCGTGATTCCGGGCGCCGGTTATGGCCGGCGTTAGTGTCACCCGAGGGGATGTTTATTGCCCGGCTATGATTCTTCTATCCACTATCTGCTATTTACTATCCCAGATCCTGCGGTTCATATTTATGGCAATGAGGTCATTGAAAAGGATTCGATTTCAATCTGCTATTTGCTCTGGATTGGCATTTGTCGGAAAGCGGTAAATATCAAAGCAAATATAATACAGAAAAAATTAAAGGAAATCATGTTGCATCCGTTTTTCATTTCTTAGTTTCCACATTCTTCCGCACGTGCCTTCCGCATTAATTCCCGAAAGAAGAAGATCCCGAGGAAATTCACGAATTTTCCTCGGGAAATCAGTGCGCGTGCCTATGCATTGTGTGCGTGTGACGCGGGAATTTATTTACAAATGGAAGTGGGTGTAATCTGAGGTGCATGCTGATTGAAGTCGGCGGGGGCGACGCAAGCAGAGAGAACAGGGCGCGACACGTAGCGCACCGATATTTAATATTTGAGCGGCGTAGGAAACAGAAGTAAGAGCAGATTGGGTACGACGCTCACGTATCCGCAACCCAAGTCCAATATCCTGCATTTCCGAAAAACCTCCTTCCTTGCACGTCTTCAATCTGAACGCAAACCGCGGGCGGCACTCCAATGCGATCAGAAAACTGCTCTAATAATCCCCTCAGCTCCAACCACGTGCATTACACGCAAGTGCAGTGTTTAAGCGTTTTTATCCGCGCCAAACAGCAACGAGTTAACTCATCCATCCAACTGGGCTTTGTTGGATTGTTGTTAACTTGTCATCGTGTCGTGAGCGCATTGTCATCCGCGCGTCGGTGTCAGCCGGCTGCCCGTTTGTAACTGGTATTGTCGCCGGTGTGCCTTTGAATGCGCACATTTGTTATGTATATTTTACCACTGCCGCCTCCACCACCACCGCCAGTGCACTGCGTAGTGTGTGCACATTACGCACCACAACGAGAATGAGTGTTGGCATAAGAATGACAATATTATTATGGTAATTTCATTAAAAGGACGCCCAGCAATCGTACAATAGTGCAACCTGTTGAAGTCGCGCTGGATCGTAAATCGAAAAACGATGTGCGCGGACGAGCACCCCTTTGCAAACAACAAACAGGAATGACAAAAGAAGTGCGCATGCGTTGAGGGTAATATAATATCAATAATAACAAATTGCTAAAGAGGCGATAAAATTGAAAAAAAAAAATGCTTTGGGTCGTTGAGTGATGATTTGTTTTTATAAAGTCCTTCTGTGGTGCCTGCGCTTGAAGGTATGGACTATATGATTTCCCCCATTTCCCATTTTCCCGTTAATTGCGTTGATCTCCAGTTTGATGCCTTCGTATAAAAAACGAGCCACTTACGGAGGTAATTCAGCAGTACGCGCTCGCATTCAATAAAAAGCTTTACTCCGCTTCTACATGGCTGATATGGCAATATAAACTGATATTAAAGGTTTTACTTCCTGCTCTCAGCTGCATGCAAGGAGGCAACAGCAATCCAAAAAACCGCTTCGAGTAATTCCTGTAAATTGCTAGTTGCCCGAATGACCGACCACTGCGCTACTGTAGCTGTACGAGGCGTGTTTCAGGAAAACCGCCCTTTAAACTAGGAGTGGCTAGGAGCCCTCTTCACATTTCCTACTGCTTCTTACTGATTTTACTTAGAACCATTGCTACCAAGTAAATTTAGAAACAATTCGCTATCAATTCAATCAAAACCTGGATTCCTTCCAGCAGTATTTAGATTGGCACTGGTGCTAGCAAACGGAAAGAAACCATTAAATATTTTATTGGGCTGCATGGGTGCACGATGTCGACAGTTCATGACTATTCACGGCGTGGAGGGTTCCTGAACAAAAGCATTCGACGCGGCAACCCTCGCCAGAAAACCCCACTGTGCGGCACGAAATCGCCGAATATTTGTGCACACCTGGGCATGCCAAGGTTGAGCAGCGCAATTTTAACAGAACCAAATCATTACTACGAAATCTGAGAAAAAAACAAAAAAATACAGTCAGAATAGTATAAACGTGGTCCTTGGGCCAGAAACAAAAAACTATTTAATAAAAATCCTCCTTTAGGTATGGAAAACTTATCAATAAGGAACTGCCATTCGCAGTAATCGATTACCAATAAATACAAAACTTTTGCGAAAGTTTCAATCGCTTGCGATACAATCTCCCACTACCCCAACTCTCCCAAAACTTGACAAACAATTCCCAAGGACAAAAGTTCAAACAAATATGCGGTAACTTTAAACAACTATAGATAATCTCCGAAAAAGTATCGATTGCAAACCGCAAATTTTGTAATAAATACCACCAATTCCTCTTTGGTTGCATTGACCTTGCGATGGCACCCATCGTGGAATGCAAAATCAACCATGACAAGGCGCCTTCGTTCCTCAAAAACATAGCCACGCAATAAAATTACAACGCGCAGTATGCCATATTGTATTTGCGAATTTATGTCGGGTAATTAATTCCATCGAGCGAGCGTTATCATTTAATCTTTAGTGCAGCGTCGCCGGGCAATTGTTCAATTGAATTCAATAAATGGCAAAAAGACCAACGGCGCATTCGCGTCGCTATTTGCGGAATGCGTGTAGATCGTAGCCGATTGGATATCCACGAATCGATTGTGCGATTGTGTGGACAATAACACTCGTATCTAATGAAAGTATTAATAATAAATAGAAACAAATTTGTTGCTTTTTGGCTGGTCGTGTAGTAGCCGTTGGAGCTAGGAGCTGTTTTGATTAGAGAAGTTGATGAGGTAGGTCTAGCCGAAGCAAAAATTGTTTTCTCAATGAATTCTCAAAAAGGAATCATGCCAGTGAGAGCGTAGTGAGTATTATTTATTAATGGCCAAGACTTAATGCGGAAAGCTTGTGAGCGCTCACGGTGTACGCGTTCTTCGAAAACATTCACACCTGGAACGACGACAGCCACCAACGTTTTTTTACCTCATAAAACGCCAATAAGTCACCTACGCCCAACTATAGCGGAGAAAATCAAGCAATTTTACTCAAAACGTGGTTAAATTCGATAGAGGTGAGATTTTCCGCAGTACTACCAATTCTTCCTCGCACAACTAAACCGATGCATTATACGCCTTAAAACATAATAATACCAGCACAGTCTCAACTCCCAAAGGGCTATATTTTGGTAAATACGAAGTACTACGAGCATATTTCTTACCTATTTAACCTACTCATGTATGACAACCGCGTGAAGAACTCATCGTTCGTTTACCCACTTGAATAATGCTCTGCACTTTGCGCAGTTTGCACCATCAACTTTCGATTTTTTATTGTCGTCACAGACTTTGGGGTGGCATTGCCCTAGGTTGCACAGTAACGTAACAACGCACAATACGCTGGTCCCTGAATGCAGTTGAAAAGAGCGCCGAGCACCGTTTTGTGTGTTACGCGAATCATAATAATGATTGTGCCGCCGAATAATAAGGCGCTTATTATGTCGTTATTGTTGTTGATCTCGTTGGCTTCTCGTTACAATGCAAATCGAAAGTGGTACCTGTGCGCCGGTGCTTTATTTATAACAATACGTGAATGTACCGCGTAAATTGTGTGTAAGGTGCTATTATTTCTTACTTTTTGGTAGTTATTGTTGATGTTGACAAAAAGAGGGACAATGCTAACCTGCACTTACTTAACCTGCAAGTAAGGTGCTAAAAGTGTGCAACATTATTGAAAGCTCTCAATTGCTTCACGAATGTTGCAATGTCACAACAGTCGGTATGCTTGCAACAAAACAAAAATGTAAAACGTTTTAACCTCGGAAGACATTTTTGGACAAATCCACGAATTATTTGATAATAATCGAGCACGCGCTGAGTTGGGGAGATTAGGAGGGGATAGCCATAGAAACCCAATATGAATGAACCCATTTCAAAGAAAAGGAGGTCTTCTTAGCATAATACACACTTGGAAGCAAACGCTGGGCATAATTCACAAAACGCGCTCCTGTCACCGCGAGCCAGGCGCGGCAGCGGTCCAGGTGGTGCCCCGTATTTCGCCGGCATTGTGATGCAAATCATGCCAACCCTAGGACCCCAGGTGTGCCGCGCTCTAGACTACCTTGGCACACATGCCACCAAGGGCCGCAGCCAAATCGCTGCGTCTGATATGTTTACCTTTGCCCAATGACACTGATGATACGCGCAAATATTGAACGGGAGGAAGAAGACACTGCATTGTTGACCTACCCTGAAACAAATAGACAAATTACTAGTACTTGTTGTAGATGGAAACTTCAGTAGGAAGGAGGAATAAATCAATACAGCAAATATTTTAAGAGTGAAATTTAGCGAAGATAATTTTATTCCGCATTGCTGGGCTGAGACCCAGTGGGTTCTAGCATCCAGTGAGTCGCGCGACTGCATCATTAGCACGCGCGCGTTTGCTTCCGCTTCCGGTTCCGTTCGTCGCGCCCCACTCTCGGCGGGATGTGCGCGCGCGGAGGCGGCGGTTGTCAAAGTTTTTGCTGCCGATCGCCACCCTCGAAATGCATTTCGCCCGCGTCTCGCCGAGTAATTCCGCCCGTATTGCGTTTATTATTCCAGCCGCGTGCAAATTAATACGGCGCAAGCTAAGCGTGACAATTTTAAGTTGATTTACGCATTCTTACCCCTCGTAGGAAGTCGCGCGCAAAGAGATCCCGCACCGTGAACCCGCACCACGCGCAGCGGAAGACAGGAAGAATAAAATTTTAATTGATGCTGAAGCATTACTTTTCTCGTCCTGGACTTTCAACAACTATTTTATTTGCAACGCCATCGCATCTCGACTAGTTGCTAGTCGACTTGGGTACAGCGCAAGTTTCTTTAATTGCGCCCGCGCGCAGATATGTGTCGTGTGCACAAAGGCACGCAATCAGGACACAATGCGGCGGCGGCGGTGGCGGCGTACGCCTACTTCACTGCCAGATTCCGGGCACATCCCATCGGCATCGCCCGCAATACGTGCCATCGGATCCATCCCGCAACTAGCTCACTTAATTACCGCCCCGGCAGCGGCAGCCGGAAAAGTTCATCTTCGCGCCCGTGCTTAATTACCCGGAATAATTGTCAGGCCTTGTTAGGCTCATTCCATGCGCGCACAACGAAATCAAAATCGGGACAAATCAACAAGATTGATTAGCAAAGTTGGCACAAGTTAAGAAAATTTAGGTGTTAAAGACCATGGGACATGTCAACATTTTCACTTCCTAGCTTGGTAAACAAACACCCCATCGTCTTCTCCGGCCCCCAGCTGATAGAGTTAGACGTATATTGTCTCCACTCTTGTGACAGCTAACTAAGTGCGTGTCTGTCAAACGCAGCCCAAACTCAGGCAGCTATCGTAGGGTTCCGGACCATTACACTCGCGCCATTGTCTCTGCTGATGGACATATCCATGTCTCCGACGTGCCGTGATAACGACTTCATAATGTATATCTGTAGCAGACACACCGCCGCCTCTGTTACCGCCACCGGCGCGGAATACGTGGCGTGCGCCATGCCGGTTCCCAATGTTCCATCATCATCATCATCATCACCCAACGCAGCTGATGGTGATGGTAGTGAGCTAATCGAATTATGTATTCATTTGCTCAGTGGCTCAACATGGCGGAGGATTAATGAGCATGCGGATCCCAAAAATAAATCAAATAAATAAATATCGCACCCTTAAAAACAACAAATTCACGGAAATTATCCCTGAATACCTCATGATCATGCTCTAAACTCAACGACCCTCAATGTATATTGTACCACCCTTGGAGCGTGTGGGTACTGAAAGTACTAATGAGTACTGACGGTAAACCTTGTGTTCCCACTCGAGATTTTCGTTACGCTGCTACTGCTACTCTGTTGCGACCCGTATCCCGTTGGACCATCGAGCGTAATCCTAGACGGTAAACGGTAACCCTCTTAAACGCGTGTACACCGCCGATGTGCGAATGTATCGCGTTAGTACGATTATCACGCGTGCTCGCATGCGAACGTCCTGCCGCGTGCCGCTCCCGGCTTCCTGATACGCGGCGACGCCCCATCGATGCCCGCCACGCTCGAGTGGGCCGGTGTGCCAGCGATCGCCCGATGGGAATAATGAGATGAGCCAATGTTGTATCAACATATGCACCGCATCGCTTCAAATTTCGGATCGTTTTACGCGCGCGAGGATGGCTGGATTCAATTATCTACTATGGTCTAGAGTTTGATGTGAAGAAGAATGTCAGATCATACAGCATGGATATTCAATGAACAATATCGATTGATTAGTATGATGACAATTACTAGCAGTTGAAATTTGAAACCCTAACCTCAACCCACTAGGAAAATCATGCAAATTTATAATCATTTTACCTTCTGAAGAAGACCACCAGTTAGTATCCAACTTCCTTGTTATAAACAATTTCAATTCTTTGCAACAATCATAGATCACTTGTATCCAAACGTTCCAATCCAACACTAATCCCATTTGGTGCAATGGGCGTATCGGCTGCACAATGTTTATATCGTTTGGGATGCTCTACTAGATTGGAGTGGAGTGGAGTGGATTTAATAAGGGAAGGCTTTCTCGGATTAACGTCACGTGGCCCACACGCGGACATTTTCTATTTAGTCAGGAGTGTGCCACAATGCTCAACCACCTCCAAAGCGATCACAACTCATCATCCCGAATAGGATCATAAATGATTCACAAGCAAATATTTAATTTTTGTTTGTTTCACAAGCTAAACAAGAGAGACAAGAGAAATGTGTGAAAAGTAAATATCATTCAAATTAAATTCTAAAGGGTTCCAGCTTATTTGCTGGGAAATATCAGAAATAAAACAGGAATTGCTTGTTTCGCCAACATCTCCATGTTTTAAAGGTCCATGGCTTGCATCTGCATCAACTGCATCCCAACATAAACCCGTTTTGAAAGATTTCGACTCCCATGATTTGCACTCCTGTGAAAAACTGCTCCGAAAGCATAAAATTTCTCATAAATCTGGCCGCAAACGACATTTCGATAACCAAACCAGTTTCGCGCTTTCACAGCTTCCCAAAGAACCTGTATTTTTTTAAATTTGTAACTTTCCAGTGCTTCCCAGCCAGAATTGCCGGCGCGCAAGCTCGAGAGTGAAAAACATCGGGTGAGTGCATTGGGAATTGATCAAAGGCGACGATGGAGAAAATAAATGCGTTTTTCCGCGCGCGCCGGGTGAACTCGTTTGCGTTTGGCGGGTGCATTGCAGCCTGAGTGCGGAGTGGCGGCCGTGAGCCCGGCAGGATTGCATCAGTCGATGCAGGTGTGTGGCGACGGCCCCAGACGAATGCGTCGACGAGTGCAATCGCCATCGCAATTACACCCCCAACTGGACGAGCACTTTTGAATTACCTTTCGGTACTCATACCAAAGTATAACCTGCTTAAAGTGCACTGGAGAGAATGCGTGTTTCTCTTCCTTTGATTTTTAAATTTTTAACACAACAATATCTCTAAAATGCCAGTGTAATTTGATTGTTAAAGTAGAAAAATTAATCCAAATAGTCAATAAAATCATTTCAAACTGCTTCCATCTTCATTATTCTTATTTCTATTTCTACGCCCTCCAAATACTTAGTAGAATATCGGGTGTACAACTTTAATTTTAAATCTAAAAAAATGTGAGCCATAGAATTGCATGGAGTAAATCCCTGTGTAGTGTTGGCAAACGAATGTAAAACCTTGTCGAATTTAAGAGATTGTTTTACCGACTTTGGGGGGTGCGTACACGCACGTTGTCAACACGCTTATTTGCGTCGGCTCGGAGTAGTAAAACATCATCCCTTGCGCGCATCAAGGCGCTGTAAAATCCGACTTTAATAGCTATAATCGTGCGTAAGTGCTCTCCGCGGTTCCTTCCGCGCCACGGCGATGCGTGCGAAACGCGTGTGTGTTGCCGGGGCGACTAGCCACTCTGCACCCCCTCGCATACAGCATCTAGACCAAGCGTAAAAACCAACCCCCGGCGTCTCATACATCCCGCATTTCATACGCATCACAACATTGCAGCCAAACCTTCATCATCTGGTGAAAGAAAATATACGAAAAAAGTCCAACTGCTCTGGATATCGATATCAGAAAAGTATTTCTTATCACTCTCATAAACGCAATTTTCCAAATGTTCCTATTACTTTCAAACTGAATTTACTCAATTTTAAAACACTAGAAATAAAAATAACTCTAAATAAGTAGAGTTCAAATGCGTAAAGTTGCCAGCAACGTTATGCCAGTACGTGTTGGTTGAAATAACAGCATCAGAGGATGGCTTGGCCCAACCACCTAAAAGGGGTGGCCCGAGGTTGGTTTGGTCGGTTTACGCCGCCTGCATAATGCATGGTCCACTTTCGGTCCAAGCATAGTGTCGAGTTGGCGTTTGCTCCATTTCTACTGTGGCCGCAATGGAAAGTCCGGAGAAAGCAACTTTTCCGGCGTCCGCCTAACGCCCAAGCTCACCCTCCTCCAATACTCTATGGTTGTATCGAAGTTTAAAGCACCCTAAAGCAATAACCAAAATAAATTCGTAAAACAAACAAACACCAAGCACACTGGCGACTTGCTAAAGATAAATAAATAATAGGCAACCCACTATACCGCAACATGTACATGGTGTCCCAGAAAGGATAACCAACTACTAATTAATCCTATCAAAACATTTCAAATACATACGCTGCCATATGTTCAATGTGATAGAATATGAGAATTTAAAGTATCTAACTGATGTGTGCTGCCCTGGTATGAAACGAGTTTGAAAGTTGATAAAACACCAGACTGTGTGAAATTTAAGAGCCTGCGGGAAAACCCAAGGGTGTGTGCGGCAGGGTTGAGCAAACATTAAACTGACAACTTTCACGAAAAATTAAATTTTATCAGTTTGCGCGTGCGTTTGCGTCCGACGCAGCGGAAAACAGGAAAGTTTCGCATGCCTATGCCGCCCCGATAGGAGCTTACACAAAACCAACGCCCGCCACCGACCCTGTATGGAACCACTGCCCACGCATGAGTGTGAATGACGCTCAGTGCAAGCTTGTTTCATGTAGCGGAATGAGTTCTATGATAAATTTATATATTGCGGAGGCAAACAAAAATTCCACCCTAGCGGATACTCGGAGAGCAAACACGCAGAAAAGGTGAAGTCAAAAATCAACACAGAAAAATATGGAGCAATATTTTGAGCGAAAATGTAAAACATGAACTTGCCATAAACCAAACAAGCCAATATAATGAAAAATTCCATTTTCTGTGATTTTGTAACCTCCAAAATTATACTCTCCAAAATCATAAATCCAGGCCCTATTAGCCCATATGTTCCTGCCTAGAAAAACAATTTCGAGCGAAAGCATGTGTTGATTAGCAGCGGCTCAACGCAGGACACTACCCTGGAGAGGTTCGCGTGTCGCCAGATTCGCCCCAGATCCGATTATGTCGCCGATCACGCTTCATCGTCCTCGAGGCTCTGATGATGCACCGAATGTCGCCCTTGTGCGCCGATATGATATTGGACTATGATGACGGTTAAGCGGCTCAGTGCGAACTTAATATAGGTTTTGCGAATCCCCGAGGATGCCCGCATAGTGTTCGGATTACGCCGCCTCTCGATAATACCCACGCTAGTTTCACCACGACCCAGCAGTCGCAGGCTCATCCTCAAAATATCCACAAAAAAACCGTAAATTGAATTCGGTGCTTGTAGTTACTCTCTTTGGATTACCAACTTGGATGTAGAAAATCATCGTGATTAATTCATTCTGCTGTAGGTGCGACAGTGAGACAGGCCCAGCGGCCGTTTACTCGATTTACCTATTATGCAGCTAATGTATTCCAATGCGAGCACAATCGTCACAATAAAACCCCCGCCGACGCAAAATAACGCACGCATGTGGACCTCCAGTCGCGTTATTTATCACCCGAGCCACCCCTTTCGCTACTGGCTTATCCACGAGTATCAGTATGCT
>JAODGC010000001.1:3179343-3192409 GCA_027574925.1 Ecitoglossa quadriceps | reverse complement strand
TATTCAAATACGACTTGCACAGTTTTAAAGTATAAACACCTCTGATTTAATTACCATTGCAATGAAATTGAGCATTGCTTTAATTGTAGTAACCCTTGGGGTTTGTACTGTTGCTACACCTCTGGAAAAAGATCATGAAGGTAAAGAAATCACTTGAACTGAAGTACAACTTAATGAAAACTCATGGAACATTTGATTCTAATTCAGTATCTTTTTATTAGGAAGCTTGGTATTGTCCAGGATGCGACGTGTCACTTGTGATTTACTGAGTGTTGACACTCCTTTTGGATCTCTTAATCATGCTGCTTGTGCTACCCATTGCCTTGCCTTGAATGAAGGATACAAAGGTGGTCGTTGTATTGATGGGGTTTGCAATTGTCGTCGTTAAATAATGCAAATTTACTTATGCACTTTTAATTAACTAGACAAATCTATTGTGACGCATTTCTTAGCAGTGCAGTTCAAGTGAAAAGTTGAAATATGTTGATTTATCTTTCAATCTTTAAAGGTGTTAATAAACTCTTTGAGTATCGAGTTTTTATTTTCAATTTATACATGTTTATCATAGAATTAAGGATGCAATTGGTAACTTGTTTAATTGTAGCAGCGACAATATATGTGAATATTTGGGTGGCACTGCAGCAGGATTTCCTGCTGGAAGTATATATCCAACATTATATATTCTTGTTGAATCCAGTCATGATCACTGCTAATAACCATGATAGTTGATGCTGTAGAATGAAGTGGAAGATGAGTCCAGTGCCTGTTTGTACAGACCTGAACACCAGTAAGTTTCAAATAAAAAATAAAATAATTACAGTTGTTTGGAAGGTGAAAAACAATATTAAGCTGAATTGAATAGTTTAGTACAGTTAGATTTTAATTAGCAAGCAGTATTTGCTAGAAAAATAAATATTGTACTGGGTACTTTGGCCCCATTTCAAATTATTGCTACAAGTAAATCTGGATTTCACATAAGACAATGAAATACTCGTTGTTTCTTCAGATGCAGTATGTGATGCTTGAAACATGCGCTGATTACTGCAAAGCAATGGTGAGAGAATGCTTTCAGAAGGATGTTGTATTTCGTTTTCTCTTTGGTTGGGCTTGTCAATATATGCAACCCACTATACAATAATAAAATTACTTTTATTCCTTAATATTCTCGATTTCTTTGTCAAGATTTATCTTCTCAATCAATTGATTCAATAATGCATTAAACATTTTACAATTGAATTACTTTCTTGCCAAGCTCAATATTAATAAAGAAACTTGTCCTCGGTGAAGTCTACTTCCCAAATAACACGTAAATGTCGACAGGTCCAACGGTGTGAGATACACACAGCACATTTGCATAATTTAATTTTAAGATGCGCATAAAGCATAAAATTATCGAAAGAATGCTGGGCATCTTCATTGTGCTCGTGCGTTTGCCACACAATGATACGGGTGGCGTTATTTATTTTAATGCCGCTCGTGTTGTTTGCGCTGGCTGCCAGCGGAATGGCCCAATTAGCATTTGGCATTCTTGTGCATTTACGGGCTGTCCGGTTGTCCATGGGTTTTATTTGTTTGCAGTGTCGTTTTGCATTTTTATGCCGCAATGTGCATGAGTTTTGCTTTTATGGCATTATTAGTATCTTTGAATGCTTAATCTTGGGAGTGTGTGAAGGACTATGCGAAGAAGATGAAGGTGGAGGATATTTACGATCGTGATGATCAGTATAGCATTGTGTAGGTTTTATTTTACGATGCAAAGGATGCATGCTTCTTGGTCGATGGGGACCTGGCGCTTGGGCATGCAAATATGATGAGGGAATCATCATTTTGAAAAAGTTTAACTCACATAAAAATTGTTATACAAGAAATTCACGCACAAGGAGTTTAGTTAAGGAGGGTAAAATGATTGGATGGTATTAATTTTACGTTAGCCAAGGCAAGAAATAGTAAGCTCATTTGGTGCTCTTAATTGATTTAATAAACTTAATATCTCCTCATCTCTCTAGTGCCCATTTCTTCCTTCTCGACATCAACATGAAAGCCTTGCATTATCTCACTTATATCTCGCAATACCAGTCACGTCTTCGCCTGATCATCAAGTACATTGTTTTGTTCTTATTTACGCGCACGCGGGATGCCAATTATTTATCTCCGTCGAACCAACCCGTGCCAAGAGGTGGGCAATCAATACCATGTTGATAATGCAGCGTTTAATGTTTTGAAGGACTTTTCCTACTGCAAGATTATTTTATTTCAATCTATTCTAACCTAACCTAACCTAACCTAACCTAATCTAACCCAACCCAACCCAACTCAACCCAACCCAACCCAACCTAACCTAACCCAACCTAACCTAACCTAACCTAACCTAACCTAACCTAACCTAACCTAACCTAACCCAACCAAACCTAACCCAACCTAACCTAACCCAACCAAACCTAACCTAACCTAACCTAACCTGTAATATACAACTTAAAAAAATTAATTTCTATATTGGGTTTCTGACTACTGGGTATCGATAGTGGTGATTTATTACATTCCACGTTTTCTCTTTGTTTTCAATATTTATCTTTGACTTTTCACTTTTAAACCTACCTCGGACACTTAATAACTTATAAATTGTAAATTATTTAAATCATGTTAGTTTAGTGTGGTTTCCAGTGATCATTTAGTTTTAATTAACACTCTACAGGCTGAAATGTTCAAATGTCAGTCTAAAGTGAAAGGTTTTTTGCTTTCAAGAGTCATTTGTGTAAGATAAACTCGGTTATAAGGTGTTGCCGATGAGAAAATAAACAATGGGATCATCATACTATAAGTCTATGATGTATTATTCTATAGTTTGCATCGTAAATTGAAATTATTCCAAATGAAATAACGATCGATACACCAGAATTTCAATTTCAAAAATAATCATCTTGAGCTTTATAAAACCAAATGCATTCTTAAATAACTAATGACCATTGATTAGCGTACATATAAATCTAAATTACTCTCTTCTTTAGTATACTCAGGGCTAATTACAAGACATGACTTGATATCTGTACATCTTACTAAAGTAGAGATCTTGCCATGTAAATATTTGTATTGAAGTCGTGCCATGATAATGGCAATTTTCTCAGTTATCGCAAACACTGTGCGCATTTCTAATCGGATTAAATTTCCAAAGTGGCTTTAATCGCTTAATATCAGTGATTGGCATTATTACTGACTAGCATTCAACTATTTATCTATGTTAGCTTCACAACTGTGTACCACAAGCGCATCGTCAAGTATTAACTACTCGAAATCACATTAAACGTTCTGATCAGCTAGTCAATGATGTGGAACAAGATTCAAATGAGTCCTGCATCATTTTCTTCTTTCCGTAAACTATTAAGCTCTCGTGAGTTAATTAAATCAACATTTTATTATTCATCTGCTAAACACATCTATGATTAAATCTTCTATTGACAACCATCTCTTCGGCTTTCCTTCTTGCAAGAAAATAGAAACCTTATCAATTTTATTTCTGCTTTAAGAGCTGGCAAAACATCAATTTCAGTTCCATAAAATTCCAGCGATGCCTTTCAGACATCTGATCCGTCGCTTTGATAACATCCTCGCAAAAGTCACCTTTACAGATTGTTAGAACAAGAGCGTCACATTTAAGGCAGAGGACCGCCGAAATTAATGTCTTACCACAATGCTAATAATGTTTTACAGTCGTCAAGTTATGCGTTGACCCCAGAAGCATCTCCTTTTTTTTTTTGTTCTACCTACATAGACATAGGACAAGGGTTACTTGAGCGGCGGACCGCAAAAGAACGAAAAGAAGGAAAGACATCAAACACGGTTAGCTAATCTTATCGGTGCGTTGAGATCTACCGAAATTGTTCTTTATTAATTTCTTTTGGGACTTTTGAATTTTTAACAAGACAGTCTAAGGAAAAAAAGGGAAATAAATAAAATAAATTTTAGAAATTATTTATTTATAATCTTGTCTTGGGTATGGTTTTTATAGAATGATTCAATGTGCTGATGAATCAGCACATAAAAAGCATTAAATTATGAATCGAATAAAAACGTTTTACAAATTGTTTGATACGGTGACACTTTTGACTTTTCCAAAGGGTCCTCAAAAAGGGTTTGACTCTTTTCTATTTCAAATTTTTATGTCAATGCTTTATGCTTTAGATATTTCCATAGAACTTTTAAGAATCTCGTTTATTTGTTGACTTAAAATATTTTTGTTTTGTTTTTTACTTTGGCAGTGCAGTGCAGCTAGTGTTTTAGTGTTTTTAATTTACCATTACTATTTTACGAGTGTTTTAACTCATTTTTGACTTTGTTTTGTGGTTATGGCAGTGTGGGATGCTGTCCCAGTCATTTTTCTAATATTTATTACGCTTGTTTGTAAGTCGCCTGAACTGATTAGCATAATCAAAACATTCATAATCCTGAATTACATTTCTAATGCGCTTTATTTATGCGTATGCTTATTTTCAGATGCTATTCGAGGAAAAAAAAAGTTAAAGAGGCCATTATTAATTTCTGTTAGAAATTATTCAAATTAAGTATAAACAAATATCTCTTTTAGGCTTTATTTTCTTTCTTCGGCAATAGTTTGGTGTTTTACTTCAACTTTTAATCCTATCTCTGTTACTTCCAAACGTATAAATAAAGAAAAAACGTAAATTATTTATTAGCATATTTGTTTGCTGTGCTTGCCAGTGATTAATTTCAATTAACGTTCTACAACTTGAAATATTCAAATACCTACCACTCTTGAGTTTTCCTCCAAAGTGTAGACAATCATTTGTGCATTTTAGGCACGCTTGCTTGCAATGCCTTGTCGATGATGATGATTCGTTTAATTTGAACGGGAGACGATTAGAAGAACCAGATGGACGGAGCCCCGCCGCGTTTTGAAACAAACGGCCCAAGCAACATGCACGTTGTTGGGCTGCATTGCGTGCTTTTCGACACGCAAAGACACAGCAACAAAGGACTCGTAGCATGCAAGACTGCTGGCGAATGAAGAATAATGATGGTAAACACGACGACTTTAATACTTGGCTTTGGGAATATTAATTAGCTGATGGGAGAAATGGTAGGAAATTTGAATTGGAAATTTGGGGACTCCATGGAAAAGAATTAGTACAAACATATTCTTGTTATTAGAAGAAGGTTTAAGTATTAAAATTTCTTTAAGTTTTCATCATAAAACACTTGATTTCAAATCAACTTTTTTCATCTCCTAAGAGTGTTATTATACCTTGAGTTCCACAAAATTAATGTTTTACAATGGACCATGTTTGTTTGTCTATGGTTGTGGTATGGACTTTATACACCTTGTACATCTTGTGTATCTCATTCAAATTCCATTTCGGATATTACAAGACGTATCCTGGAACAGTTTCTCTGCATCTCTAAATGTTTGATTTATTGCCGTCGTATACCGGGAAGGCTCACAATGCCCCACGTAGCAAGAGGAGTTCCAAAAACGCCCGTGCGATGATGATAAACGCGCTGAGAAGGTGGGCTAGCAAGGTGTCTAGTCAGGAGAATATATTGCAAAGTAAACATAGAAGGAAGAAGTTTGGATTTACAGAAAAATCAGTATAAATATTGATGCCAGTTAAGACAGTTGGTGCATACTGCAAGATGACTAGAAATTAAGATATTTTCCAAGAAAACTGAAATTACCATGTCTGAAATCAAAGTTCATCGGAAGATGATGCGTTTGAGGTAGCCGCTCCTCTATTGTATTGCAATTCGCATTACGCACTTACTTAATTAAAGTCATTTGAAGGCGATGCCGACGGTGCGTCTGCGCACGCAGATCGCTTACTCACGCTGAGTCGCGCCGCGTTTGATGCAACCGTAATTGCATCGCCGGTTCATCACAATCAACACTTCACTACACCTCAATTAAAAGCACACAATTGTACAATACGCCTCTTGGGCTTCAACTCAGATGGACTTTATTGCTTTCTATACAATTTTAGCATGGGAGCGCATTGTTACTTTGGAAGTTATCGCTTTAAAATGTTTCATGCGGTTGATATTAATTAGTGCAATATTAAAGTATACTACTATCTACATCTATTGCCATTTGTGGTAATTGTAAGAGATAAAACCCTTAATTGCATTTGGGGATTAGGTTAAAGTGGTAAAGTATAGGGAGGTATAAGGGTTAAGGGATGTATTTGTAATGGCAAGACTAAGTGTAGTAAGCAAAAAATGCGATTATGAGCGACACGTCGCGCTGTGTTGAACAGCGGGGGCGAGAGTGCTGCTAGCAGTAGAAAAGTGGAAGCTTAATGCAATTTTGTTAAGAGGACGGTAGTAAATTCACCACTGGTAATATAAGAAACATTGTTTACAATGATGTGGTTTTAGTAAAATTTATTTGGATTCGGCCAGAAGTACTCTGCTTAGAGTTGAGTGCTGATTTATCAAAATTATGACAAAATTCACTTACCACCAACCAAGTGGCACTCAGGAAACAAGAAGAACACATTCAGAGGCTTCAAAGAAAAGAGAAATTAAAAAGCCTTTAGTTTGATGAATGGAGGTGTGCAAAGACATGAAGTGGTCCGAAGAGTTGGAATGGCTGTGAGGAAATTGCGTGATTAATCTTAGTCGACAGACTGTCAGGTGAAAAATATCGAGGTACTAGCATTAAATTACAATCGACACGTCATTGAATACATGCGCCATACTACCTACTAACTAGGTCACTTCAAGGGATCTAATTTAATATTAAGTAAAGCAAGTTGGTCTAAGTGAAATATTGTTTCAGCGCATGTTGAATGTTATTCGTCCAAAAATGGAAGACAGCCACGAGAAGCAATCTAATTTGGCATCTGGCTTCACTGGTGAGTTTGTTTGCAACATGTTTTGTATGGATCTGCAAAGATTTCAAACACTTTCGCACCTATTTATGACATAATTCTAAACTCAACAAGTATCCTAATAAACGTGGGTTATACTCTCGGTGGGTAAACTGTACCTGGCGCGATTGGTACAGCGCACACCAACGGGAGACCCAATGTTTTCCGCGATCCAATAGCAGGAGTCCTCGACGCGGACCAATCTGGTCTTTGCGCGCCCCGACGCCACTCGGGGGGCGCCCCTGCGCAGCGCACCGGGCCCACCGAGTCTTCTCAGTCAAGCTGTGCCTGTCGCTTGGTGAGGTCACAGAGGGACGCACAGCTCGCATCTCGCGTTTGAAAATCGTTAGACAGTCGCCCTCGAGGTGCGGATCGGAGCAGGTCGAACCAGTTGGCAAATCGCGTACAAGACGAGGGCTTCTATTCCGCGGATTGTGTATGATTGGTGTTCAGTTTAGGACTTGTGACAATTGTGACTGTTTGTGATGATGAACACGGCATTTCTAGACGGTGGGCACCATCACCACCTGGGAGGGTATGGTCTCAAAATGAGTCCAGGGCATCAAGGCAGTACTGGTATACCATCTCCACACCATCAGAATCCAGCTGCTGCTATGACACCTCCCGAGCAGAACCATCACTTCCAACCGAATTATGGACACATGGGACATTTGAATCCACATGCTGGATATGCAGCGAGGGATTTCCTCTTGAGGAGAGATCACCATGATTTTCCCACTGCACAAACAGCACCCAGTGATCCAGTTCTCTTCCACCATCATACAGACATCACCTCGCATCATCAACACCTCGCGCCGCATCATCAGATGTTGTATTCGCGCACGGCGGATCATCACGCAGCAGCATACCACGCAGCGACTCAACCCAATCATCAATACCTCAATCCGCACATGCCCCATATGCCGCACCATCCTGGAAATGTCCACGGCGCTTTCTTTCGGTACATGAGGCAACCCATTAAGCAGGAGATGCAGTGTCTCTGGGTGGATCCAGACCAACCACCACCGAGGAAGATCTGTGGCAAGCATTTTACCAGTATGCATGAGATTGTCACTCATCTGACGGTAGAGCATGTTGGTGGACCAGAGTGCACGACGCACGCGTGTTTCTGGCAGAACTGTGTGCGGAATGGGCGGCCGTTCAAGGCCAAGTACAAGCTGGTCAATCATATCCGGGTGCATACGGGCGAGAAGCCATTTCCGTGTCCGTTCCCCGGTTGTGGGAAGGTGTTTGCAAGGAGTGAGAATTTGAAGATTCACAAAAGGACACACACTGGTAAGTTGATAATCAATTTAATCATGTTGATCATTGCTGAACTTATCCGACGGAGAGTGTTTCATATACTTATCCGACGGCAGCTGAAAGCTTCTTTTTTCTACACTTCATTTTCTATCCCATTGGTAATTTGCCTCTTTTCTGCTGCTCAACCATTACAGTTTGAGTAATGGTCACAACTTTTTGGAAAGACCTTGCGTCTAGGTTTATCACCCTGAAAGTCGAAAGTCACTAGTGTGCCATTGTTCGGAAATACCTGGAACAACTATTTTATTGATATTTATACGACCTGCCTCTGAAATGCAACGAGCTGCTTGGGTCGTTTGGACGTTTGTGGATTCAGAGTGGTCAAAGAAGTTAAAGACTATTTGATTTGTGACGCAATTCCTTGCCTTTGGTCACATCTAGGTTGAACCCCGGAATTGCCTTTCTTGTGCGTTTCTTAAAACTACTCAAAACTAGATAGTAAAAAATTGGAAATTGGTGGAAAATATTAACATGTTTATGGCGTCCTTCAAACGGATTCTAAGAAGATAATAAGTGTAGGTTAATTAATTAGAAATTTCTACCAGACAAATCAATTTCGCTTGGTCTTAACCGAATTAAATGAGGCTGCTTTCGGCTTTATCTCAACATGTCAAACATGAAATTTCATTGTTTTATTGAGCTACCATTCACTACCTAATTGCACAACCTCCGGGCATGTGTGGACCCATCGCAGCTTCCATTTTCGGACCGTGTCCGGTGTTTTACTGCGCATTTACTGCAAACCGCGGGGCTTCCACCGCCGCTGAAATATTACACCCGAGGAACGCCCAAATCGATCAATTAATTTATATAAGACAGTGGTAAATAGCCTTTGGCCCTTTTCGAATTACATCGCTTCCACTCTTCAATTCACTTGCTTTTGTTTCGCGTGAAAAACGCATCCGCACAGTGTCTGATTGGCTATGTTGTGCCTTCGATTCCATCAGCAGTTGTTTACGCGAGATAAATTACCCTGCACGAAATGCCCACACAGTGATTAAGCGTAACAAATTGATTAGTTAGCAGCTAGAAATAGAGAAATTGTTCTATTTGCTGTTCAGCTCATTTTATTTATCCCCGCTTGTGTTTGGTTGTGAGCATTGAGCGAGTGCGTTAAGCGTTGTCTAGGGAGCATTGCGGCATTGCGCGTTGTACAACCAAACCCCTCTGGAGGGAACTAATCATGAATAAATATTTCGCCAACACATGCTGCATTGTATAACCGGCACTAACAGCCATTGACTGCTTTTTGTGCGCGCTGCTTTGTGACGCGTTCGAGTGCGCTACAGAGCAAGCCGCAGATTGTCAATGGGCACTTCTCAACCCTGAGGCATGCTTATCCTAAACGAGCTGGAGATGTGCACGGAGGGTAGAGATGTGTGAAAATAAGGGCGGTGCGTGAATGAATGCTAAATATTTTTATATTGATCCAGCTCAATATCAACAAAGCAAATTGATTTCTCTTGGAACATCCAAAAACGTTGAATCGCAACTTAATCCTGCGTTGATTTATTTCCACAGTTTTTTCTTCTTGCGATACAAATTAATTTCATTCTTTCTCTCGTTCAATGTTTACTACACTTTACCCTCCTTGAATAAACGCTCGAGTTCAACTCGAGTTGTATTTTTCACCGCCCGTTCGTTGTTCACCATCAGCCGAAAGAGAAAAAGGTACCAAAGAACTCCTCAGTACATGCATTGCTTTATTTCCGCCACGGAACGCTCGTATAATGAGTGCTTTATTCAGATTATTTCCAACAACCATTGCTACCGGCATTACCAGAATATATCCTCTCTTCTTCTTGTGCCACTCGCCGACCGCAAATCCTCGTTTCTCGCACGAAATAAACAAAACACAACGTTTCCATACACTATTTCAATTCGAGTAGTGCTACTAGAGAAGCACTGGCAATATAATAGATTACAAACTAGCAGTTACCATGTGCAGCAACACCGTACACATAAGAAGAGAAAAAAAGGAACAAAATCCAAAGAAACTGAAGTGGAAACCAACAAATATTTACTTTTCTACCTGCCTACTCTTAATTCCCTTTACAAACTTTACTACTAGTATATTAAAAATAGTAACAAATCAATACATGTTGAAGTTGTTGCACGATGCCGCAGCAGTTCTTTGATGGAGTGAAGAATTCAAGCTGGACGAGTTTGGATTATCCCTCACGCCGCTACCGGCGCATCAGTGCGTAAGTAGGGAGAGAGCTTAGCAGCAGATTTCGATCTCAACGTCTCCGCGCACACACGCGGTTTGTGGATTTGGAAGTTCGGCTTTTGACGCTTTCACCAACGAACAAGCAACAAGAGTGTTTATTATATTCAATATTACACTCTGAGCTTAAGAGATCTTTACATCTACTACATTGCCAATCATATTGGTTTAATGCGCTTAAGATGGTATCTTAAGTTTTTCAGCTTAACCTGTGAGGAGGTTACTTATCTCATTTGATCTTAACTAGAATCATAGATAAAGGTGTAACTTGCATAGATTCAATTTAGATTTGTTTCGAAATATTACAGGTTTCTGTAAAGAATTTCATGTGTTTGCTTCAAAACTATTGTTTGAAGAAAAGCTCTGTACATTAAGTCTTACTCTTTTTTCTATTCATTGTTTGCTTGTCTGCTCGTAGACTACCAGTTTTGCTAAAGCACCCAGTTTGTAATTTGCTGAGTTTTTTTTTTACCAAAGTGGTTTTCTGTTTATTCCGAATTTTTGGGAAGTGATTGAAGAATATTGAATAGCTTTCAACTAGTTAAGCCATGTTATTGCGTTACAAAACTCTAATGTTGTGTTTTTACATTGAGCTCATACTCATCAAGTGTCATCCCGTCATGTTGTCAATCAATCGTAGGTTGGAAGCCGAGGAAGGCAAAAGTCATTTTGACTACATCGGCAGTGAAGCCGTTTGGCACACAGTGGCTTCAATCTGTGTTCATTTTGCGTTATTTCCAGCGAGGGTGCGTCAGTCAAACATTTTCGGGTTATTTACTTTGTAATCGGATCGGTATTAACTCGTCACTTGCCATTTGCCATTTGCCGGCTCACGAGAAAAATCGATGTATATAGTATTAGCGAAATGCCAAGTTTTTTTCTTCAAATGTTACTCTTTACTCTCTGAAAGAAGGTGATTTAGTCACCACCAGTGTCGGCCGTAAATGTTGTGATTGTAAAGACTATAATCCCGTTGGTCGTTGGTGCATCGATCGGTGCATATCCTTAGTCCTTACACAGCCTACAGGACAGCAATGTTACGTGCCTGCTCCTTGCTTCTGGTGTTTGTCCTCGATTATTACACACCCTACGCTAGCAGCCTGCGTAAACCCTGTAGATTGTAGGGTTGTCGCCAGCAGACAAAATGGCGCACGTTGTGCGCGTAAGTCTGCAATCAAGCAACGCACACCAGCACGTCAATAATATCCTCATCATTACATGTCCACTGACTTAGCTCTAAGATGTTCTAAAGCTTTATTCACTTTGATGGTTGTTAACACAAGCTTCTGGATGCGCATCTTGTCGCGATGCGTCGCTTATTAATTAACTGGCGCCAGTCGCTGGCAATTTGATAGCAGTTGTGACAAAATAGCTTGGGCGTAAAGGAATTTCCATTTACAGCCTGCTGCTCGTCTCTTCGGTGGCGTGCGGTGTTGTGGGTTAATGTTGGCGAGGTGAAAAATAAAAACGAAGGACTTGGGAAAGGTCGGCTTTGTATTTACATGAAATTTGATATTGATATTGCTACCTCCGGCTGAAACCAGTAAACATTCCAACCAACGATGCTGGCTTGTTATATCCTTGACTGCTTTAGTCAGAGCTTTAATTCCAACATGGCTACTTTGTAACCCTCCACTGAATTGATCTCTTTGCTGTATCATCAATGCGTAAAAAGCAGATACGTTAGCATTATGATGACATGATACTCACTATAGTAGCGTATTACAACTCCATTGACAATTTTTCACAAATCCTCCAGCTTGCCCCATTTGCACCCCTAATCTCGCCCCATATATTCCATATTCATACGCTACTAGCTACGTCTTAATCGGCGCAGACAACATCTGTCCGTCAACGCGTCGGGGGCTCATTGTTTGCATCAACCAATCGCAAACCGCCCCTTGCGAGTGCCATCCGCGCGGATCCTCTACGAATGTGGAGCGTGCAACTGTAAACACTCTAAAACCACCCCTTTTGTATGAGCGATTATAAGAGTTTAATCCTATCGTCTGCAGTTGGAAATTTCGAGTTTAGAGAAAGAGGGATTCATTTTGAGGACAATGCTTAAAATGGTTGAATTCAAATTAGAAAAAACAATGTTTAATCAAACGAATGTTACATCCGCGCGTTATGTTTAAGTAGTTATAGCTTTGATCTAAGTTGGATCAGCCCATTTCACCACAGGAATTCTCAGAGTATCATGTTGCTAAAGGAAGCGCATGCCAATTAGAGGGCTGGGTAAAAAGAAAAAAAAAATTGAATTCACCTGGTGATCGATATCTTGAGAATGAAGTGCGCAAACCACAGAAACACAGCGAATGAAACGTTGAAATGGATCTATCTGATCAGAAACAGGAAATATGCTTTAAAATCTAACAACAGCACAGTAATAGAAGATATAACCATCGTTATTTCCTCTAAAAAAATACAATTATTTATGTGAAGAGTATTACCGACTTTACAGATTCCTGTAATCTCAGCTTGTCTGAAATACGTGAAAACTGAAGCTAGCATTTGTGCCGTGATTACGTGTGTAGTAAAGGTTCATGTCACGTCTTTCCATCACCAATACCGGCAGGACTAATTACTCCAAACCATAATTAGTCCGCTTTGCTATGACAACACGCGATGCTGTCAT
>JAODGC010000001.1:3137193-3179243 GCA_027574925.1 Ecitoglossa quadriceps | reverse complement strand
ATCACCAATACCGGCAGGACTAATTACTCCAAACCATAATTAGTCCGCTTTGCTATGACAACACGCGATGCTGTCATTGACGTGCGCGTCGTGCCCCTGATGGGGAGGCAGTCGCAGCGCGGTAATTGCGATTATCTTCGCGGGTCCCCACCCGCCGCGTAGAACAAACGCCGCCATTACGAGCGCAATAACTCAACATCCACCACCACATTGGATTCACGCGCAATCACAGTGGTAATTGTGTACTCTTGCATTCGTTACAACTTAACAACTCCCCAGCGCATCAACAATATAATAATATGATGATATGGACAGCAAAAAGATTCTCCAAGTCTAATTTTGTTAAGGTAAATCGCAGCAGAGGGTAAACTTGAACGTGATGCAATGTTTCCCATACAAGATGGCCGCTGTCGCGTCAGTTGTGGGATCGTTGCCAATGTCATTACCATAGAGGAAGCTCTAAAGAATAGGAAATTCTTTTTGGTGTTTTTTATTTCATTGTTTGCACCCTGTGTCGATGGATATCCCAATATATCTCGGTGTTTGTATGTGTGCTCGTTTGTTTCATTTCCTCGTGTCATTTATCTTCGTGTTGCCGCCACCTTCAGCTGATCATCTGGGCTATTAGTAGGTAGATAATGAGAGCGCATGTGTAGGGAGCTAATGCCGCAGTTGAGGACCATATATCTGGATTATTTGCCCGCGTGGAAACTGGAAATGAGATCAAGCTAAAGAGGAAATGAATGATCCAAAGTTGTAAGCATTACGAAGTCAAAATATTTGCAGATAAACAAAGAGATCATTTTCAACTGCGTTTTATTTATTTTGATTTAATTTTTCGTTGAAAGTGAGCTTTTGATTTAAATGTGGACATTGTTCACTTTGGAGTGTTGAGGATACTGCATGAATATCACATTTTAAAGACGCAATTTATCAACTTTTATGCCCATGACAAGTTTTATTTGTTTGCACACAACGCCATGCGACGATTTGGGTGCTTTTGTCGCAACGCACACATGGAATGCCTTTCTGAGGCTCGGAAAGTCTGCAACTTCCATTCGAGCGTCTCTACCTAAAGCAAAATGCGTGGAACTGAAGGAGCTGCAGATATTGTGATATTGTGTATTCTGCCTTTATATTATGCACCCGAAAGCGGATACCAAACACGAAAAGAATTGCAGCGAGGGGACGACGCGCGTAATATAAAGATATTGTCACTTCGTTTGTTACTTTTACACTGCGAGTGCAAATAGAAATAAATCGTTCCGTTTTCGGTTATATTTAATTCGTGTACGTTGTTGTTCTTGTTGTTGATTTATTTTTGCCATTGCGATTGCGATTATTTTTATGCACGTCATATGCAATTTCCTCAATTTATTTATTTGCTTCGCGCACGACTTGGATGCGCGTGATCAGGTTAGGATGCGCGCCACAACAGAATATCATAAGCTCCATCAATTTAACGTGTGCCCGATTCACAATGGGCTCATTATTCCCATACGTCTTCCATTCTATTCGAATGTCCCGATAGTCATTTGTCATGATATTATAATGGGGTGGGGCGCAGTGCAGTGCAGACTATTTGTGAAACCCTCGATCGGGTATTGCACATAGGTTTGTACTTCTTTTTGCCGCCTCTCGCTGGGTTTTTTGAGGTGCTGTGGAAATATGTTCGTGGTAGGAGAGGTGTCATCACATTTAAATCCTAAATTTGTTTTGATTGATTCTGCAAAGCACTCAGAGAGAGAGTAAGAATTAAAATTTCTGCTCAGATTGTATGTGCGTGACCTCTCTGAAATGTGAAAACCTCAACAAAAGAACGCATTGCAAGTGAAACAATGCATTGTTCAAGAGTTGAAGTGAAATATCGACGTAGTACAATGGTGCACAAGTGACATTTTTCAAATTTTCCCTCTGTTTACGTACATAACTTGCAAAACCCTTTCAAAAATGTGCACCCAACGCATTATTTCTACTTTTCTAATAACAAGTTGAGCATCTAATGTTTTCATTTATTTGACCAACCAGCAAAGAACTCTGCTCTTGTTGTATTGAGCTTCTTGTGGAAATTTCTGCGATAATTTTCTTCAACTCCCTCCACCATTTTGTTTCTCCACTCAAGCGCATTGTGGCTCACCATCTATTCTCCAAACCCACCACACTCCAACTTCACGCATCGCCGATTATTCTTCTCTTCTAATAAAACGCATTCTTTCCTAACACATTTTACTTCAACTTCTTCTCTCAGACTTTACCATCCGGTGACTTGGGTGCAACATAAAATTGTAACTAGTTCTTGATTGTGACGTTTATACGCGCACGACTCTCATATTTTAGACACTCGTTAAGCGCTGTTTAGCTATTTCGATTCCTCCTTGGTCCTGATGCTTGCTTCTTCACGTGGATCATGCGCGTTCGATGCGTTTCTACCTGACGTGAGGCTGACGCGCTCTTCATGTGGAAATTAACCGCTAGAACTAGGCTACGAGCTAAAAAACAACTATTTCATATTTAGAACCACATTTAAACAACGTTTTACATGTGTTCAACATAATCCGTACAATACTTCTTGTTAGAATCTTCAGAATGCGAATGTAGACAACCAAACTTACACCTCCAATGGAACAAAACTTATCACTTTTCTTTTGTTTGTAGGTGAGAAACCCTTCAAATGTGAATACGAAGGCTGCGATCGTCGCTTTGCCAACTCCAGTGATCGCAAGAAGCACTCTCATGTGCACACCTCTGATAAGCCCTACAATTGCCGCGTGGCAGGATGCGACAAATCTTACACTCACCCATCATCTCTTCGTAAACACATGAAGGTCCATGGTTGCTCTGGAAGGTCCCCGCAGCACTATGACAGCGACGGGGAAGAATCCAACTCGTCATCCGCAGGCAGCATCTCGGTGGCGGCAAGCCCACACGTGAGCATCTCGACACATGCGCAACCAGCACCTACGTCGCACGTGCCAGGCGCTACCGCCATCAGTGAATGGTACATGTCCTGCCAACCTACACCTCCTGCAACTGATCCCCTTGGAGGTTTGAGTGCTTTCGGGCACTTGCACCATCATGGCGGTGCTGCCACTGCGTACTAACTGCGTTGTTCAAGTAGCAACAAGATAACAAATATTCAAAGTGATATGATAAACTTAATGTAACAAGAGTAACGGCAAAGAAATGAAAATATTGTAATATTGTACATAGCGCTTTATTTATATATTATAATTAGTTTTTGATTTTTGAGAGAGAGAGAGATAGGGGGAGAGAGAGAGAGAGTGAGAGAGAGAGTGTGAATCAGTGCAATTTACGTGTAGGTAAACTTCGCACATTTTGTGACGCGAAATTTAAACGCATTCTAGTACAATGAAACTGCTCATGTGCGAAGGATGTTTTTAAATTTCAATAATGCACTTGAGTGAATTTACTATTGTATATATTGTGTAAATAAAATTAGTCTGTAATCACGTTCCAAGTGATTGAAGCACCGCGCATGCGTAACAATCTCAGATTATAGTACACACTCGGACAACTTAAATCTCTTCAGGGATCTCTGTATATTTAATAAATATATTTCAAAGGATATATGCGCGCACACGACGAAGTTGATTATAAAATTTAATTTGATGCCACAAATGACAAACAAACATTTGAATGCAAACGAAAAATAAAGTTGACTGATGTATAAAACCTAACAACACATTTTACTTCCTTCCTGCCATCCTTAAATTGTTAATGGAATTTAAACAATTGCTTGGAAGTGTGTCAAAATTGTCGCTGTTTGTAAAGTAACCTTGAGTGACTTGCACTTCCTAGATTCGCGCAGCTGCAATCGGTCGCGCTTGTTCTGATGATATCTCGTCGCGATCGCTGAGCGAAAGAATTCGAAGCGTGCGCTCACAAATTACGATGATAAATAAGTTATGGCTGTTGGTTTTTATGATTAAAAATGAGGCGAGTTGTTACCTGTGTGGCTCATTAATAACGAAAAGCGCGTGAGAAAGGCGACGGCCGTGCGGTGCGAGACGATACATTCGCCGTGTGCGTGCGAACATGGCCACAGCCGCCGCCACCACCACATCATATCACACAAGCATTCAGGTAAAATCTACATCGGCTGTTGTAGAAACAACGTGCATGGAGATCCTGCAGATGACCAACGTGGATGTTACTCGGTTAGTGTAATGTCCTTATAGCAGTCTTACAATTTTGAAATAAAACAAGCAGAAACAGCAGCGGACGTAAAGTGTCCCTAGGAATAGATGAAGCAAGTCAAGGACATCGAAGGAAAGCAAGTTGGAATCTGCAGAGTTTAGTACGCCCATTATTATTTGATACGTTTTCAGTATGCAATTGCGTTGGTCGCTTACAATTTGCTTGTGTTCCATTGGATTTTTTTTTTCTTTTTCTTGCTCGACTGCAGAAAACCTAGATAGATATAGTATGATAAATTTTGCGAGGGACGAATCGTCGACGATTGTAATCAGGACCAACTATCAGCTGACTATAGAAAAGACCATGGAAGCATCTATACTATAACCATACGGCATCCGAAAGTAATTTCATCCATGAGGAGAAGATCAGAAAAAATTGTGATTCCACACAAACACTTCGTTTGTTGCAGGTAAAGTTAACATTAATCTTTGACGATCTGTTTTTGGTATTTGTCGTGATTTTCAGCGCTGTAGCTTGTATGGTGGTGGCGACTCTAGTATATTCCTGTTTCTTAGCCCACTTGGTATTTGGCATCCGCACACAATTTCAACGCGATATTCGAATGCCGCTGCTGTCGTTCTGTTACCCTGTGAGCACCATAACCATTGAAGCGTGAGTTGCGCGACGAATATGCCCCGACGACGCGTCACAATGTCTCGTAACAGTCGCAACATTTACTACAATCTCTTCACCACTAGTTGCACCAACAACATACACGTATTGCTCGCAGTCCTGCGGCTGCGAATGTGTGTTATTCTATTCCTCCCATTCCAATGAATCCAACTGGATGGAATAACAAATGCCCGCCATAAAACAAGGAGGTTTTACTAGAGATGACTCGCGAGACAAATGCTGGGAATAAATTCGCTAGGAAAGCATAAGTCAATTGATATGTAGGGATTCGGAGCCGACTTGGGATAAAACCTGAAAGGATGTTACACATAAAGTTCAGGAACTTGCTGGTTGTGTTTAAGGTAGTACAGCTTCTGTTTCAGTTGTGCCGATGAGGTGATTGTTGTTGGTACGAGTTGGAAGCAAGTTGAGGGAAATTTATGAAGTAGCGATTGGGGGCGTGGTGGATCCTGCCCTGGCTGCCCCCAAGCGACTGAAAACACTCATTAAGCGGACTATTTATTACGAGAGCCTTCTCTCTGCATGCCTCCTGCTTACTGTTTCTTTGTTTTACACATCCAACTATTATCCTCCCATCCATTAGGTATCTATTTATAACAACATCCAATTCGCATCTCACACATCTTTACACATGATCTTTGCAAATGAGTAATTCTGTGCGTTGTTGTTGTTGTTGTTGTTTTATTCGGATGCCCTTTTCAGCATGCGGATTTTTCAAAGCTCGTGGCATTTAAAATATTTCACATCGTCCAAATTAAGCCAAAACCTACGCGTCCGCCGAGAAAAACGACACACAATTACTTACATCATAAACAACATGGTTTTCGTTGCCGTGTGGCGTTTTCTTTTTGTGAGCATCTCTCGACTGCGCCGTGGATGATTTACGGCGGTTTGGTAGGGCGCTCGCGTCCCGTGCGCTACGGACAGAGCGTCTGTATTCAGATCTTTGCCCATGCCCTCAGCGCTTGGCTCTTGGGAGCCGGAGCCGCGCGACCGAGACGCTGGACCCGACTGACCGCGTCCCGGTCGCCGCGGCCGCGGAACATTATGTTCTCGTGGCGTACTGGCGCGTACCGATACAAATGATTTCTCAATAAATATGTAATTGCTCATAAATAATTTATAGTCGGGCAGCCGCATGGCGGGATAAGCCTGCAATGCGCGGTGTAATTTACGATTTCATTTGCTCGCGCTGTTGGTTGCCGATTTTAGGTTTTTGCCACGCTGATGAAAATCGTAAAAGGGTTGCAGGATTAAGGACAAACTACCCGATAACACGCGAATTTTAATAGAAGCCATTAAAATAATTCAATTTGTGCGCGTTGTGGAATTCCTGCGATTTGTTGTGTGTGAAGAGTGGAGAATTATTTTAAGCCCAGTGCAGGCAGATACCTCATTCTCAATTACTAAACGACTATCGTTTTGCTTTTTAAAGGCAGGAGGGATATTCGCTTGCAAGTTTATATCCTCATTGAAAACATAAATGTTGTGCGACATCGCCTTCGCTTTCTGCCGAAAGATCGTTTGCATCTTGCGTCCTCCGAATCGAATGCAATATGTATGAGCACGCGGTGTGTGTGTTTTAAACCAGCGCAGGCCTTGGGTCCATAACTCACCTTCTATGTGTGTCCTCCTCACGTGGTCTCGCTCGTGGTTGTTTTGTTGCGTTATTGTTTGCAAGCAGCAATGTCGCGTAAATCCTCCTTTTTCTGAACGAAATGCCAGCGAAATTTACTAGAAACTGACGATAGGTCAGCCGTAGGTAGCTTAAGTTATTTTCAATTTGAAGATGGGTATCTTCCCGAATCAAAGTTCTAGCAACTTGCTGGAAGTTTCTTCGAATCGCCGGCTAAAATCTCGGAACAACTTTGATACAACGCTGACCTGCATGACTTGTAGGCGTCGTTGATTTCCATGCCGGCGCATGCACATCGCATGGTATGGCATGGCATGGCATGAGTGGCACACAAACCCGACGAATGCGCGCATTGCCGACATATTTCGACGTCTTCTTGCTGGAGCTGGCGAGATGCGGACGGTGAGATACGCGCATTATGGATCTGGGCAGCTGGGGGGACGCGAGAGACACGAGAGACGCCAGCGCAGCATTCCGGAGTCATAATTTCGAAAATATAACCAAATGACCACAACTGAACATTTGATTTTTGGGGCAGTGCGCGCCATGGTAATTACAGAAAATGTGATGCGGAGTTGGACACAAGTAGGAAGTTGGAGTTGGAAGAGATACAAGAAATAGTGTGCACGAAATATGTGACACATAAATGAGACTAAGATGAATAACACTCAAACTCATTCATTATAAAAAAAAAATTATTCATTCAGGACTATGTAATGGAGCGAACGGAATTTAATGTTGTCTTGTTGTTTGCGTATTTAAAACGCTTGAAGAATATTTGAAACATCGAAAAACACATTATACCCATCTTAGCCAGCGTTATACATTATGATTTTATATTTTATGCATGATTTCGTGTCGGACTGTGCAGCACGCTCGCTTATACATCACGTTCGTTATTAATCATCAATTCAGAACGACAAATACGGCTATAAATCAAGCAGGGAAATAGCCTGCGTCTGCTGCGCCCAAACCCTCTGCAGTGGCCCTTCTTGCACCACACTATTCGTTGTAATGTTGGTATTGACGCTTCTTCCAACTACTCCTTCATCTTGTTAAGCTTCTTGCGCTGAACTTAATCCGTGGTAATGTGTCTTAAGCAGACGTGATTTAAGGGTTCAATTTTCTTTGCCATCGGCAGTTGCCCATCATCCTGCTCCCGCAGCGCAGTAAATAAAATAGATTACCTCCTTTCTCGCCATGTCCTTTTATCATCACCTACAAGAAGCTTGATAGAAAAGCTCCAGCTAGGTCTATGATAAGTGTGGTGGCGGAAGTTATCGCTTAATGTAGCACTCGTGACAAGATGGCGGTTGCGGCACGCAGCGCACTTTTCTAATAATTCTCATATTAGACCGTATATTATGTGGGAAATGGGATGGCGTACGTGTTGAGGGTGGTTTGCGGCGATGGGGGTGTTTCGTGCGTGCGCTTTGCAGGCGTGTGAAATGGCGCATTGCACATGCTGTGCTGCCATATTTCCTAATAGATGATTGATAACATCTGCGCGCTGTGGGATAATGTAATAAAACATACTCAACCACCATGGGCCAACCACAATCGCACAAGGAACGCAAGACAGTTGTTGGGAGTTTACACAAGTCGTGCTTATGTTCGTTACGTTGCGTACACAGAGCACGAATAATGTGGCGATTGACAAGAGAGTAATTTCCTGCTAGACTCGGCCATTTAATAATTGCCGAGTTGTTTATTTCATGTGCAATCTCACAGCATTTTGCTTTGTGAGTATTTCGACAATTCGTGGGGTTTTCTTCAACTGACCGCTGCCGATAAAAATTCTTCACATCAGATCTCGTGGGCTGATACGTGACGCTCGTCGCCGGCCGCATGAGCATCGTATTAATTTGATATTATTTTATTATGACGTAACTCGATAAATTTCCGACCGCGAGACGAGAGCGAGACTACGATCGGGCACCATAAGCACGCTCCTCTTCCTTGCTCGCAGGCGTGCAGGAGCGATGGAAGCCGGGCGCGCAGCGACGCCGTGCAGCGATGAGACGGCGCCAGGACATCGGCGCCAATCAGAAATGCCCAATTTTATACGCGAGCCTTCGGAAGATTCACCGCGTATAAAACGCTTCAATTTGTGTGTGCTTAATGTGGGGACTATCCTATTAAGCAGGACTGGCTTTAAGATCCTGTAAATTCGGATAAACTACGCTTCTCTCCTGCGCAGATTGTGGTAGAGCTTGCGCAAGATGCAATCCTGTTTCACTTGTACTGTAACTTAAAACCTAGCCATGAAAACAGTGCTTAAACACGTAAACAACATGCGCGTTTAAATCTACACGAGAAGCCTGAAAATCCATGGACGTTGTGTGTCTGAAACTGAGGATGAAATAATATAAAGTGTCGATACTTGGTGGTGGGCACGCTGGATTTTTATATTCTCATGACATTCGCTCTGCTCCTTGTTGGATATGCTTGCATTTATGCCGTTTAATATACGTTTTAATATTTTATTTTATGCTCATTTGCCGTTGTGTTTTCGTGTTTGAGGTGGAACGAGGCAGAGAAGAATGTCGATTATCGTCGTTACGCATAATAATATTTAAGTATTTAATTAGGTTATCAAAATGAAATCTTTGCCTGTCTCATTTGGAGGCTGTTTATTGCGTGGAGATTTTATTCACTGCATTTATGCATTCCAACTTGTTTCTCTCCGAATGAGCGAGATTTACATCTCTATGGTGGGAAATGCGTATAAACTTATTAATTGGACACCAAACAAAGTGACCAACTACAACAACTACAACAATAAACTGCATCCTTTTAGGGATAGATTCGTGCAGTGTGCATATGATTTATCTGCTGTCGTTGCTTGATTCGTTCCAACTTGTGCTTTTACCTTTCCAGTGACCACCAGCCTCCACCTGATTTGCACGGAAAGAAGCAATTGTTAGTCACGACACTCTTGCGCTAGGTTAGGTTCAGTCGTTGCGAATGTTGATTCGTATTTAACATTTTCTGCATTAACAACCATGCCGCGTCGCGATCTGAACGGACTTTGGGTCAGAGGTCGGTCACACACGAGCGATTACCAAGCGCGAATACCCGCTTTGCTTCATTTAATCTTGATGAATCCTCGGATCATCGTGATTATTGGAACGATTTTATTTGGAAAATATCACAAACATGAGTCATTATTTTGCAATTTTTTCCTAAACTGCTGTATTTTAATTAATTGCAACTACATACTTTCTCATTTCATCTCTTCTTTAGCAGCGTACTTCTTTAGCTCTGTACGATTTGTGACATTTGTAAAATTTCTCAACAATTGCGCAGTTTCAAGACGAAACACTAAATACTAAACATTTCTTATGTTTGACTAAGTAGGCATAATCTATCCGCAATTAGTTGCAATTTATTTACAGTGCCACAGTGTGGAATGCTGATAATTGTAGCAACTGTTTCATATGCATACATTCTACTATTGAAACATTGCAAATCGATAGTATAACATTTACAAATGCTTGCAAATTACTTGATCAACCTATTGAATTTTTCATGCACACAAAGTGCACTTTAAACAGACGTTAGACTAATATTTTCAGCATTTACATTTAGGTCACTTCAAATCAGCATACCATTCTGTTAAGATACTGCCTAATTTTATTGAGTTTTACTCAGTATAGATGGTTGCCTACTTTCGTTAACCTCCGATCTCTAATAATACAAAGAAAATAATTCCACGGATACGACAGCTGAAACTCCAAAATCCAATCAAAACCTTCCTAAAATGAAGTTTATGTACCATGCTATGCTATGCTAAGCTGTCTCTCAGTTTTATAGTGGTCAGGAAACAACCCTCTTAAATCTGTAAATAAGCTTGTTTTGCGCCACCGCAGTTCACAAGAGTGAAATTTCTTGTCTCACATTTTAGTGGCACCCAGATAGCAATCGGGTAAGGATATCTAAGGATATCTAAGTAATCGCCACGTGTGCGTTCTTTGATTATCGCAATTCCACCCCAACGTCTTCGCACACCTGGTCACGCTCAGCGTGAAACTGCGGGTGAGAAACGGTCAAACCTATGGAGAAATCCAGGAATATCAAGGTGCAGAATTGAACGATATCTCAACCCTTATGTTCTATAAGATGCCTTATGTTGTGCCCAATTCGAATGCCAAGAATTTGAATGTGATTAATCAAAACGAAGGCGAGTGTTTCCAGACAGCTACGGTATGTTTGGACCACCCTAAATGTTGCATAGTTTAGCATAATTTTATTGCTGAAGGTTTTCAACTATTGTTGACTTTACTATTGGGCTTTTGAGTTAATGGGTAGATGAATTAAGTCATTGTGACTCACCTCAACTTAATGAACATCATAAAATTAGCATACGAACAAATTTCAGGGTTTCACAATCACGAAGGGAATTACAAGTTTATTATGTAGAAAGTAATTGTTTGTCTACTTGTTAATTATGCTTCATATGAGTTAATTAATGAGCAAACAATTGTACAACATGAATTTGCAGAAAAATTCGTAGAAATACGTCAAAAGCATTTAGGCTAACTTAAGAATAAGATATGTTCAAATAAGATGAGGCATCTTAACATCTTCCCAGCTGAAGATGGTTATTAGTGTGGCTTCCACACGCCCACCATCAACCTCTTCACGGCGCGTCTTGGCAAAGTGGTGTGGATAAATTGAAATGCACCAGCTGCCATAAATTCTATCCACTAATCATGTATTTAACTACGTAAAGCTAGAAAAGCCAACTGTACGCTTTACTAGTTTTTAATTGCTCAGTTGTGTGCTGTTGGAAATAATTCCCTTCTTGTTTTGAGATTTACTTGGATTTTGATCAGTTCAATGGTGATTTACAAGCATCTTGCATAATGTGCAATGCACAGCAATCTATCAGGTTAATTAGAAATTGAACCGAGCGCGGTAGGAGTCCCGTGCGGACGCATCCAGCGCGCCCTAGGGATCCCATAATGCGCGACGATATTGCTCTCCTACCCATACCACCGTCTCCAGACGAAAGCCTACCAACTTTCAGACTCCGGCTACTCTCCCATTTTTAACCAGGTTATAAATTAATGCGTTTCCAACATAATTCACTTTGTGCATCGCTGGCTAACTCACAATTAATTTCTTTTTATACGCACAGCAAAACATCAGCCATAAGCTGAAAATAAGGAATACTATAATCAGATAAGCTACCTACCTACCTTAGCATTTAGATGCATTAAAATTTCGATCAAGTACACGGAAGGAAAGTTGAAACACTAAACGTATAACATACAGTTGCATAACACATTCTTATTGCTTACTATAAAATGTCAACTCGATTAGAAACATGAAATACGCCTCCAATTGCTGTACTTACAACGCATATTAGCAGCATTTTCCAATGTGATTAAGAGCAAAGTAAGTGGAAATCGTAACGTGTCACGTAAGCACTTTAGGTTGAGAAACGATTTGAAATTGAGTGTTGTTCTTACTATGCGCAATGGCGTCAATAAATAATAAAACGTAAATATGATGGTTATGCCAAGCTTTGATCTCAAAACACACTTAGCGCCCGCTGCGTTTTCCCTTCGTGGAGGTGGGTTATTATCGGTGAGCCCCGCCGCGATGCATTATCACGCGCGTCTTGTGCACCAAGGGCAGCTACCACTTATTTTATCCTGTGTGTTGCTCATACAGGATTATAGTTGACTTGTGCGAGATGTTTTCAACTGCCTGCATGTTGATAATTCGCCTGAAAACAGTGTAGTTGTGACTAAAAGCAATCAAGTTTCAACATTAAATCGTAATCAATCAAACTCCTTCAGATCGATGACAACTTTTAAACGTAATGTAATTTTTACAATTTTTAACTTGCTATAAACTAATGATTGATTGCTTTCATCAAATATCAATCGAGAATATCTTACACAGTATAAGTTACCCTAGCGCTTTAGGCAAAGCACATGTGTAGTATGTTAATGAAACTAATTAATTATCGCGCGCGTAGAAATTTACACAATTTGCACGTTCACAATAGTCACAATTCGAGCAGCTGATAATCAGCCTGTTTGACTCTTGAAACGGACGCACCTGTACACCTTCGAGCCACATGAACTCGAAATGCTATCAAACTAACCTCAATATCTAGACGCAAAAAGATTAGGTTCCTATATTATTAAAATAAGAGTGCTGAAGGTAGCGTTTGATATGAAATCGACAAGTTTGAAAATTTTCCTATTTTACTTTTATGGGTTCTACGCGCATGCGTACATGACTTTCCTCTAGCAATTGATTCTATTCCAATGCATTAATTCGAAAACGTACGATTGGCGTCATTGTTAATTGCTGGTTATTTATCGACGATGACGATGCGATTAAAATTTTTCAAAATTAATTAACAGTGGAGTCCTACCATCATCGTTGCATCGCAGCGTTGTCGATTAGGCAATGAATATAAAAATTAGGTATGTTCGGCCAACAGATAATAAACATTTGACTTAAACGCCACAAACGTAACCAGCCAGCGCGCCCGTTGTCACGTTTCCAATTCGTAATCAGCGGGAAATTAAATAAATTTATCTCAAACAATACCACACTGCTATTACTTTGTGGTTGTTTGTGGTTATGTTCTAAAGAAAAAAAGCAAATACTTGAAGATTCGGATATGTCCAACTCTATTAATGGTATATTTATAAAGGAATCATATTTGGGGTTACTTTTAGGGAATTTTTCTTCAGAGTGAAATTAAACTACCGTGTGTAACATATGAAAACGCTTTGCAAGGTTGAAATGTAGTGTGATTTGAGGTATAATTTATGTGACACGACCTGTTTCGAATTTGAGAAATTTCGTCCCGCGCTGGAATTCGGAATGCGTCGGGGATGCACTCGGCGCGCCGTTGAAAACAATGCGTGGAATGTCCGATGCGCACGGGGCGCGCATTAACATAATATACTTATTACGAAAGCTCCAAACTGGCCACGCGACGCTCTGGACGCGCGTGATTAATCGATGCCTCGCACTGCACTAGTCTTCTTTTTTCACGTTTTTCAGCTGTAGACTTTACATTCACGCTGAACTGCAGCAGTCTGAAATTAATATTTCCAATAGGTCATTTATAATGCTAACGAAAATTTACATACTATTTCGGGAAAGTATTCCAAACCAGGACAAGAATAATTATTCTCCACTAAGTCAACATTTCACGCAAGTAATTTATTGAACACATTCTCGCAGTAATTTTTTTATATGAATTACTCGTCTGCTTTGGATCGCACATGTAATCGTATTTTTTCTAGCGCAGGTCACGTGCTGCTTCTATTCACAAGGGTGTCGCATTCGAAGTGGTGGCGGCGGCATCACCATTAATATCGCAAGCATCCACAAGCATATTGAAGCGTTTTATTGTTAGCGAGGGAGGTAATGATTTGGAAGGCAATGCGGAGATGCTCCGCAGCATCCCCCAAAAGCTCATGGGCCACGCGTGTGGGTTTTGCGTTGATTTGAGCAGTGATAACGTGCGCGCATCGTGTGCACAATTGCACATCATCGGCGTTACGCACCCACTTGCCTCATAATTCATAAGGGTATAATGTGACAAACGATTAAGTGCTATGGCTCTTATGGATTTTGCTATGGGGCTGTATCCTGTGGGCATCGTACTTGAATACATAGAGTGACGCAAATCATCTAAGTCAATGGTCATTATAAGTATTCATATTTTTGGGAGATAATGGCGATGATTTCCTGTTTTATTTCTGGGATTTAGGCTTGTTTTGCTTTCGGGAAAGTTTGGAAGTGGTGGGGGGGGATGGTTAAGGGTGTCAAGCAAAAGTGTTTCCAAGAGGGTGCTTGGTATTCCTTTGGGAGTGAATGGAACTCAAATTAAATCAGAAATGCAATTCACACATTCATTAATGTTTGATATTGGTATGTTTGAAAACTAATCCCTTGTGGGATGTGCACAACCCGCCGTTCTTGTAATATTAATCAGACGTGTGAATTTTGAATTAACTTCTGAACTTTTATTCTCTCCTCTGTATTCAGAATGGAGCAATTTGATCTCCAAATGTTGACACGAGCCCAACTCACAATGCCACAAGTCCACTGCGCGACACCCAAATCGCCGAAAACAACGTGTCGCTTCTCAGTTATCTTGTCCGCATCGCTAAGAACAAGATAACAATGGCATTAAGTCGAGCTGACAGATCGGAATGCTTGGAAGTCAGACGGACGCCTACGCCTCGATCACAAGCTTAACATTCATCGAATTTCACCAAGCTGAAAGAGTTAGTGCTAATTTATTTTTGGGTTTACTCACGATCAGATGACCGGCAGTCTAATTTTATACGCACATTATGCTATGCCAGCAGTGTTATCCTAAGCAAATTCAAGTAGATAAATAAACCATGTGCCTATCATTATTGGCTCGAGGTGTAAATTTAGTGTTAGTAAGTGAAGGTAAAATTTTATTTTAAGACGCGCAGGCTATTTATAACGATGGAAGAGCAATAACTTTACGTGAATCCGATGAGGAGTTTGAGAAGCACTGGAATTGTGTTTATGTCAATTGATACCTAACAGATCAGTGTAATTAGTAGAGAGATGTGAGGAAAATAATCCAGCGCAACTAAATTAGTTTTATCAGCTGAGAATGTAGAAGGTCTAGAATGTAGGGTTTAAAAGACAACTTAATTATCAACATTTAAATTAGTGCGCAGTCAAAATGTGATTTCCGGTACGCTATACAACTTAATCTCTAGCATTTCATTGTGGAATAGCCGTGGGTGTTTGCTTTCCACCTGCCACGCATATGCGTTAAGTTGTTGGAGCGTTTTTGGTAGCAGGACGGTTAGCGGATGGCGGAAGGCCGTTGTTACGCATCACGACCGTGCGGAAAGAAGTCCAATGCCAGAGAGCGCGCGCACGCGTTTTGCGCGGGTGGTGCCGGTTGCGCCGGGGGCGTGCGACTGACACCGACGTCGGCGGGGGGCGCAATTGCTTTATATGTTTCGGAAGGAAGCGCAAGGGAGGCGAGCGGACGGCCACCGACCAGGCCTCATCAAACGCATTGAATTCTATCGCTTTTTATCACCGGTTTCCATCTTCTTCCTCTTGTGTATATTTCCAACGTGTTCTTCTTGCAGATGAAACTCATCAAGAATTGTGTAAATCAGTCAAATTTTCTTTTGGTTGGCTGAGGTATATGTGATGCATATTTTTCTGAGAATAGGTTGTTCATAAAATGGGAACAAAACAATTTTAACGCTTGTAAAGCAACAATCTAAACTACAAAAACATCTGAGATTCACAACAAAAACTATCTTAGGCAAAGCACAAGATAATATTAATTCGATAAATGCCAATTTTCCGCACTAATGATTCAGCTGTTTACTGCATCAAAAAGCGTTTCTTTTATGATGCTCATGCCCATTTTTCACTGTCAAAATTTCAACTTCCTAAAGCTTCTATTTGCACCTCTGCAGCGAGCAAACGCTCAACACACACTGGTATTCCACGAACAAGCTGGAATGTGTAGAAATATAAAAATTTGCTAAATCATGACAATTCAATTATCATACCAACATCTAAGAATTTCAATGAACCATCTAATCATTATTTTCCTATAACTCCAAAATATCTTCATCCCATTTCGTTTTGTGTTGATGAACGCAAGATTTGGAATCTGGATGGATGGAAAAATCCATCAATTGTTTATAAAGCACAAAAAGAAATAACAATCTTATTGCGTTGGGTTTGATTTGGTTTTCAATTCGAATCAATCCGTCACCTCAAGACTACATTTTGCTGCGTTGCTGGTAGATGATGATGATGATAATGCACATGTGTGCGTGTGCGCAGGATGGACGACGAGATGATCACCACCATCAGATCTTGAAGGTAACACGACGTTTTCCTCTGTGCCTATAGAGCCAAAGCATTGCTGATATTAATTGATTCTTGTCTTGTCTTGTTTTTATTCAACATCTACAACATTGGCAGAATCAATATAATTCTACAAAGTTGATGAACTTTTTCAACTACTTATCGTTTCCTGGAGACTTAACTAACTGAGATCTTAATTACTAATTCGAAAATATTAAAAGAAGAAGAACAGAAAGTGGTGGTCATAATATCCTCTTCGTGTTATAACGAGAAACGTCTTTTCTCCCAATTAAACAACATGTTTTCTCGAACAGAGTGAAATTCATGGCAGTAATAAACAAAAATGAAGTTGTAAACGAAAACGCATCTTTCATTGGATCTCTGCTGACTTAAAACTGGTTGTAATTCTCTGAAATTGATCATGTTTAATTATATCAACGTAGATTCCAGCTGAATGAATTCTAATTAAATAAGTGCACAGCCACTAAGTAGTCTGCAGTATTGGTGATAAGGATTGTTTATGAAGACGACGATGATGAAGACCTTGACACGAAGCATTGATCGTGTACAAAAGCAAGGGAAAATGATTTACGAGACAGGACTTTTTGTTGGAACACTTTTTTATGAGGAATATTTTACTCAAAGCCTAGTTTGAATTAATTAACGCTGAATTACGATCGTAGATATAAATCAATGTGGTTATCAACGCGTAGTTTATAAAATCGTAAAATATGCAAGTTAAAGATGATATAAAAAGTGTTTTTTGGCCTCTTTTACGTTGTAAGAATTTAGTGGCTTTCACGTGAATTTACGATGTGTCTATTGTTTGTTGGCATCCGGAACTAATTAAATTAAAGCAAATTGGATGCATGTGCAATGTACACGTTGTGCTGTTGTCGTAACCTATTTTTATATCTACAGTACAGTAATTTTATTTAATTCATGTTAACCGCTACAAACGTAGATATTTGAACAATTTGTTAATGTGGACTATACTTAAAAAGCTTTTAAAAAGTGATAAACCTAATCACACGTTGATAAACTAGGATATCAACGCTTTTATCATAATTACGTTGATAGGGCCAATTATTATGTTTGAATTACATTACAAAGTGCTTTGAATGCAAATAAAAAAAAAAAACCAGTTCATTTGCATCTCACTGGACATCAGATAGTCACCCTCATTTCGCATTCCTCCAAGCTGTAGACAAGTATTAGCTACATGTTGCACCTCAGAGGTGGAGTAAAGTGGAATATCTATTCAATATCCCAACGCATCTTATCGTCATCATCATGCCATCGAAGCACAATGTAGCAACAACACTTGCCGGCCAGACCCGCAGAAACAATAATAAATAAAGCGCATTGTTCGCCGGCGAGGGCCATTTTAAATTCACAGAGGGACTATTAGCGTTATTGATGATGTTGCGGCCAGCCGAGTATTGATTGATGATCGATCTGCAGCGTGTCAGTGGTAAGAACGCACAAAGAGACACCAAGAGATCGAGAGAGAGTAATAAGTTGCGTACAAAGTGAGCGCTGAAAAAATGAAATAGAATTTTAATTAAAACACTAGCAACATTTAAACTTTCCGAGAAAATAGTAAAGGAAATTTTCGATTCGAAACAGTGAACAAGTCAAGCGTAGAGCTTAGTTAAATTGTGCAGCAAGTTTTGTGAATTTATTAAGGTGAAAGTTCAACTGTCGTCACTTCCTTCTCTGATCTTTGTTACCAGCAAAGAATCGATTTGCTCGTATCTTCACTATCTCTGATCATTTTTCTCCTCTTTGGCGCAGCCTCAGCCTAAAATCATATTTATGTAAGATATGTATGCCGCACCGTGCTATATTGGTGCGGCACCCAAAGACGCGTCTCGTTTTCGTCCAGCGTTTTCTTCCTTCAAACTTTCCTGCATCGCTGCATTCGACGCCGCGCCGCGCATAACTCGCGCGCTGTTATTTGATATATGATTGCGGCGGTAATTAAGTTTCACCTCGAAATTATTGCTCGGGAACTGAATTCCACCGTGGATCTCATCGGATAAATCAAAGAAAAACCGCGCGGCGCGCACAAAACGTTCGTTTAACGCATTCAACATATTCATGTTTAGCGCAAGCGCAACATGTTGAAATTACTTGCGACTTCAACTAGCAACAAATTCTTCCGCACCATGCCATTGTAATTGTGACGGAGTGCGCTTAAAGTTTACAAAATATGTTGGGCCTTTGTTTTCAGTCAATTGAGTGTGGTTAATGTGTTGTTTGCTCTTGTTTCCTCCGGTTTTCCGCTTGTTCTGTTCTAGTAAACGTGCTAAATGCGGGCTGATTATTTCGCTTTGGTTACGCAATGATTTATTGAGAGTTGAATGGTTTATTAATTAGGAACCAGGCGTGAATTGTGCTGCCCTGCTTCCAGATCCAATCGTAATTTATCTTTTTCTGATTTGTCTTCAGTGGATGGATACAGTTTAGGAAGGTATAATTAACCAGTGCATTCAGGGTGGATCTGTGAGCAATAGTGTTCGTTCGGAATGTGTAATTAGCTTGGGAATTTAAAGCTGCGCATGCCACGCATGCTTTCGAGGTTGCAGCTCGTGTCTTCTGGCCCTGTGGCGATGTTCGTGACCAATCGGCCGGTAACTCACACCAACTTCTTCTCCCTAACTTGGACTTCATCTCTCGAGAATCTAAAGCAAAGAGGAATCGAAGAAAATACTTAAAATGATCAATAAATATAAAATATCTTCAATGTAGGCAACTTTTTTCTCGAACAACGTATATTGTTGACATTAGGCAACCATTTATTCACTTCATTCTGCTTCCTTGCCAGATTCCTATGCCGATAGGAGGAAGAAAAGAAAGTTGGCACTGATCGCAATCGAAATAGAGTCGGTAGTGTGATAATTAAAATATTAATTACCTGCGCTTATCATCACCAGCTGTAATTTATTGCTGGAATGATCTATCGCGTTATTAATAACACCTGTTCGTAGTAGCTGACTGCAACTGGAGCATGGGCACGATGGGCACATATTGCCTAGTGGTTGGTGGGTTTTTATAAATCGTTTCGACATCTCTGCAGCACGGCTTGACTTTTCGACTGATGCATCCTGACTGACACCCTGAACGGCTGCGATGTTAATAGATTCCGTCCAATAATAACATGCATAAAATAACAATCACTCGCGATTGGGCTAATCCGTCAAGATATCTTTTTCAATATTTCGTTGCTGCCCTCACAAGTTTAACAAGCTGAAATGGCATACAATCTGTCTCCAACTATATATGTACAGAAGCATCCAGACCTGGGACTTGAATTCGTTAAAACAGCCCTGGGTTGTTTGAAAATGGCCATATTGTATGCAAGGCAACAACTACACTTGAGTTTTTGGTCATGTTCGTGTTTGAGGGCATTAATCTAAACGTATGCGTCGCTTTTTGCTCGTGTAGGAGATCCAGAGTAAGAAGGTACAAGATTAATGACTGGCGCGATCTGATTCGATAAACTAATGAACTATTGTGTTTAAAATAACTTACTCGCATCCTAGCGCATGCGTCGAAAGCAACCGGAGCCCCTCAAACATGAATATGGATCAAAAAACTCCACAAAACAAGGGAATCAAGACTAATATCATCCATACAGGTATACAATGCGTTTGTAAAGCAGACAAATGCTATTCTACTACACTATAGATGCATTTTCCTACAACACTTTGTATCAGTTAAGGATATGGACATGGTCGAAGAAAAATAGATGTTGTGATTGAAGATGGTAGATGTTGGCGGCCATGATGATGCGTATTGTAATGATTATGCAATGCGATCGAGGTTTAACTAATGGAAAGCCGACTTTATCTGATTTCAATTAGGATTTTCAATTGCTGTTGCAGTGTTGTAATGCAAGCTATTATCCAACTGATGAATAGAATTCAATTTTATTTATAGAGATTAAGCGCAATGTACAACTTTTTTCTTCGTTACCCTCAGCTTGATCTCTTAAAAAGTGCATTTCTATGTTGTAATTTAATGTTTTCTTATTGAAAACTTCGTGAATCCAACAGGGTAGTATCTAAGCATCACCCCATTCCCCCCCCCTAGATATCCCACGCCGGGGGGCGATACGGCGTATTTGATGGTTTGATATCGATTGCTCCACCCCCCCTGCTGGGAACTGTCTCCATGGCTACCGCGACATCGTGTACGTACACCGCGCGGCGTATTGTATGCGGACTGCGCGTCGCCACCACCGCCACCGCCGCCACCGCCAGCACCCCTCCGTAGAGACGTCGACAATGTCGTGTGTGCGGATAAACGCACATTGTTATGTCTCCATGCGACCACATCAGCGCCATCGCGACACAAGAAAATTAATTTTCTCTTCAATCGAAGCCACCACACCAACCAACGCAGCTGCATTGTCACGCATGGTCTACGCAAGCGTGACACATTTTATCTGCCTTACACCTCGCACATTTTCCACACATATTTCTGCCCGGATGCAAGATAACGCATTGCTTTTGTTGGTAATCTCGGTAGGTTGGATGACGTGTCCACTGCTGCTCTTGGCAGGTTCATCTTTTCTTTAAAGCATGCCAAACTAAACACTTATTTCATGCAGCGTCGTACTTGACTCGTGTAATAACAGGGTAACAGTGCAAATAGGTGGCATGATGCACGCTCAATGCACATGGTTATGATCGCGCGCATTTGATTGTGACAACGGGCCCTACACCTCCCTGTAGGGTTTCGCGTCTCTCGATCAAAGCACGGTGCGCGATGCCTTAAAACTAGGTGGGTGGAGGATGATTGTTTCGTCCTGTCCGACGCAGCAAGCCACGTGCCGCCTGCCGCTGAAGTGTGTGCACACGGTTTAATGAGGGGTTTTATCCGCGGCGCGTGTTATTACGCTGGGAGACAGGAGCGACTTACCGACTTTCAGCCGCAGGGTAAATAATTACAAATATTCCATCTTAATGCAAATATAAATAAGGAAACCAACGAAGAATGCTACGTAAAACTCTGCGTCCAATTATAAAATTCGAGGAAATAATCTATGCGGGCTAACAACATTTTTCAATTTCTATTCCTTTATATTTTATATGAGATGGCGTTCTTCTAAATCTCATCTCCTCAAGATGAACTCAAACGATTCGTTGAGTAGTATATCAGAGGACAATATATGGTATATCAACCATATCCACAAACATACAGCAGTAAAGGATCCTGTATTGGATATGGTGGCGTGTCCAAACGCAGAGGAACAGACCCAAACCGGCCAGTAAATTAATATCATACATTCCCTAGTTATTTATATCTTTCGTGTGTTGGCAATATGTTACATGTATTAATCCAATAAATAAATATGACCGCCATAAATCGCCGTCCCAGCCGCGTTTCTCCGAGCACGGACTAGTTGTATACTGGGCTGGGCGCATCAAGAAAACATCTTGCAGAAATTAGCTTTATTTTACAATCCTCTGCAATACTGTCTGGCAAATATTTGCTTTCAGTTTGTTTCTATGCGGAAGTTGAAATAGATTGGTTTGGAGTTTCGTTGTATTGTGAGTTTAGCTGAGGTTGGTATGGATGATTTCAGATGGGTGTAGTAAGGTTAGGTTTTCCATACGTTTGCATTAGTTTCTAAAAAGTATCCCGCTCGGTATATTACATAAAGGCCAGTGCCCAACTACGTAATTTATAATCCAATTAAATGGTCCTTCCGACGCGACGACTTTGCCAACAAAAAGATTAACGTCATTAATAACAATAGCAAATGCACGATCTAAAAACAGATTATTTATTGGTGATTTAATGTTCTAATTGACAGTTCAATCAATGCCTAATAAAGCACATAAGTAAGGATTCAATCAACGCACCGTAGCTTAGAACAATTTACCAAATAATCTCAATCCAAGTTTTTTAACTTTCAATTCAAGTCCTCAATATCTTCAGATTTCTTGAGCACCTGATTGGCAGGTTTCTGTGTCCCGCCACATTGCTGAGCTCAAACTGGCTTTGACTCTCTACCATCCTTGGTGATGGTGATGGTATACACGCCCAATGGGTTGTCTTTTGTTTTAATTCCGTCGCCATTGCTCATCACATGTTAAACTCTTTCCTGCTTGTGTTCATGCATCGAAAACTGCAGCATAGGGAGTAAACATCCATTGTTCGGCTTTGAAGATAATCAGATTAGTTAAGTTGATCTAATTTGTGTGCATTGAATCAAGATCATTAGGCACGTGCAGCATATCAGGAATGCAATAACATTAGAAGTGAATTGTGATTATCTGGGTACAGGAGTACATTTCAGATTAAGATTATTTGCCACATTATTAAATCAAACCCTGTAGTCCTTTCGAGAGTCTGTTACTGCAAGAGTTGGGGGTGCGGAGTTACTGAAACTAGGGATTCCAAACTGATTGAAATCGGTGCGAGTTTAGTGCTTCCTCCTATCTTTATTACCCTTGTATACCACAACGGAAATTATATTAAGGACATCCAGGACTACAGTTAAGTTATTTTTCATTTGAAGTAAATCTTCTTCCTTCATTTTTTTCAGATCACTGTCAACTTGTTGTTCATGCGTTTAACAAAAGAAAAAAAGAATGAAACACTTGTCGTAGACACGTTGTTCTTCACGCTTTGCTCACTCTGAATTATAAACTCTTCTCGTGAGACTTCTTCTTCTTCTTTTATTACATGTTTGTTTGCTTCCTTTCTTGGCGTGTTACAACCTAGATGCAACATGTTTGATTTTTTGACGTTGCTCAGGTATCACCCCGTCAGCAATCCACCTATCTCGATGTAGTCGTGAGCTAAATATTATCCACTGGGACAAAAAGCAGTTGATGCTTGTCACAATGTCAAGAAGTCGACCGAAGTCAAGTTGACGCATCATGACGGTACGTGTTACCTGCAGCAAGTGCGTAAAGTTAATCTTGAGTTGAATACAAATTGAGTTGATTTCGTTTAGACCTAAGACGACTTGAGATACACCGTATGAGATTAGTGTTCCTATTCTCGTCGGAGGATGATAGAAATATTGAGCACATGTAAGAAGATCAAAAGAGTGTTATAATTAAGTCCATAAAGGAGCTGAAGTAAGGTTGAGTTTTCAGGAGATGATAGTGTGATGATGCGTTTTTGTTCATTTCCATTTGATCATCTGTTTTATTAGCTGCGCTGCATTTCGCTTGTGTAGCGATTGCGCACTCCCCCATCGCGAAAGCAGATGTTCCCGGTGTGCATTGTTGTTTCCCTGTGGGAGGGCATTGTTAACCCTCAACATCCACACCTCAATCGCCTACGCATAAGTTCTTCGCGCCTTGGTGAAAAATCTGCAAGGATTTTAGACAATTTATTCACGTGTTTTGTTTTTTGTTTCTTCTTCTCCTTCCCCTTCTTCAGCAATATTTGAGGATGAAAACTTGTTTTGTGGTTTAATTTCATTTTCACATGTCACAAATTGTCATCTAGTGATTTATCTCCGAGTGATATTAATGCGTTTAAGATGAACTTTGTCCATATTTTTCATCGCACAATACTCGCATTGTTACGCAATAATCGATCGGATAATATTTTCGAAACGTTTTTTATTGTGTACACGTCGTGCGAGGGTTGCGCCATTTTTATAATATATTTTCTTTTTTTGTCCCCTGTCTTTCTCTATCGCTGACGGCGACGCGCAGTCATCCCACTTTGGTTATCCTTTGAGGGTGCTCATTTGATAAAGCACGCGTTTTTCTATACGCGCTTCGATTATTTATTATCCGATTTCAGGTATTAGCATGGACGACGCCCCCGAATCAAGGGGTCTATTGTCATTTTAATAGGACGTCAGGTGAGCGTGACATCTCATCTATATCTATGAAGGCGAGCAATGGGAATATGAAAATGGGATAAAAAAAAAATAAAGAAAGAATCACGTCTCACCCTGTTTGATAGTATTTAGATTAACACAAGTTGACAAAATGCTGGAAAACTTTGGGTATAATGCACGAATAAGGAATGGACAGTAAACAGATTGAGGTTTAATATGCATAACGAATTTTATGTGGCTGAAGGTTTATTTAAGAGATAATGTTAGAATGGAAGTAATAAATTAGTTCCAATTGTTGTTACAATTTTATTAGCTCATGTTTACTTTTGAGCGGAATGTATATCATTTAATCGAAGTGAAATTGATTGGCTACATACAATTGACAAGTTTAATCAAAGAAAATCTACGTTCATTACTTTTTTCTGCTTAGAATCCAATTTGTTAAACTGCTAAACATCTCACACCCCTAAAATGTCATTAGTAATGCATGGATTAATGTCAATCGGAAAAGCAAGCTATTTTATCATCGTCATCCCTCCAATTCAACACACCTCATGGAAGATTGTATTTTTTTTTTGAGAGTTGTAACCTTATTGCTTTTTATTTGCGTTCTAGTTTAGCTTGTCTAGAATTTCAGCAAGAGTTTGAAACCAGGGGAGATCCATTTTGATTTAATTAAATTATTTTAACGCGCTGCAGGATTTAGCAAACGGATTTGGCGACGGGTTTGCTGTATTAGAGGGGTTGAGTGATAGATAGGCGCAGCTCCACCCATCGCACCAATGTTGATGTTAGACTGCTTGCCGCAACATCACCGACGTGACGCCGCCGCCGCCGGCGGGAAAGAAGCGGCGCGCATTAACGAGTTATTAAGTCGATATCACCACGTCACGGATTTGTCGCGTGTTTAAACAAGGGTGCGTGCCGCGACCAGCTCATGAATGTAGTGCGTGCATGCGGCGCACGAGCCGGGCTTTATTAAGACTTTAATAAAATGGTAATTCGAACGCATTTGGCTTGAGGGAGGGTGGAATTGGTATGGCATCGGTGGCTGCACGTGTAGATTGCGTAAGCTTGATTGTTATTTTGTATGTAGAAGCAGAGAACACACTGAAACGTAAAGATCTTGAGAAGGTGACAGACACAAAGGTGCAGTTTTAGTATGTTGCTTTATGATTTATAATTTTTGTTATTGATCATTGTAAGAGAAGATTTCTTGGTTTCACTCACTTTATCAACTTCAGTTCATTTTTTTTTTTCTTTTGTTTGTGTAACAACGCATGACGACCATATTGGACAAATATTGCATGCCTGAGACCATTAAATAACCACACTCGCAGGAAAGGCAAAAATTAAAAAATCCTCCGCGCCGAACCAATATCTCCTCGTCGACGGCGCGCAACGTAGCCCAAGTTCCAATCTCTGTCCATCCGCAATTTACAACCACAGCCGCCGCTCGAAATTGCCGGCGTGAAAATGGCTGCTGCCCGCCGCCATCGCACGCAAAACAAAACGCAAGTCCAACAAGGCAACGAGGACTTAAAGTGATTACTGCCTTGGACGTGAGCATGCAGCAAAGGTGCAGAAGGTAAAAGAAAGAGTGCAATGCAATTTTCTAGTGTCCAGAAGGAATTACTAAGAGGAATCTTGATTTTTATTCTCAACATATTTTTATTTTCATCCGTGTTCAGGTGAGCTTGGGTGGAATAAGTTGCAGGAATTTCAAAGCGTGGAGCAAAACGGCATCGACCTGTACGCTCGTTGTTCATTTGTTCATACTTCACGAACTCGGTGAGCCGTATCGCACGAATTACGCTCGAATCCGTCATAAATTTGAATGCTAAATTGCCGCGGCGTGCGACTGTTATTAATCTGCAAGCCGCTCACTCGAACGTGGCACACGTAATATATTGTTTCGAATAAATTCTGTCGGTTCCATTCGAATAAAAACAAAAGCGGGTTTTTTACCGATACAAATTTGCTTAAAATCGCAATGCTAAATGTGGAAAGTGGTGAAATTCTAATCAGTAACTGAGGAGTCAAATACAATTATGTGGAAATTAATTCTTTCTAATTTCGAAAGGCCTAAATGGTTGCTGATGTCAGAGAAACCAATTGGAAATCATTTAAATTTGAAGATTGTACGAGATAACAAGAAAACACCAACATTCTTTGTGATTATTGTTTGAGATAACATCATTTAGAGAATCATTCGTTACACTCTCGAATTCTTTTGCTACGCACCCCATTCAGATGAATTTTGTGGAATTTATTTAGCGCCCTCAAGTCTAGCCAATCCTCCAAACAAAATCCACCCAATTCACATCATTTTGCATCTCCATCAGAGAGGTGGTCACCTCCTCGAATGAAACAAAACAGACTTGAGAGTTTATAAAAAACGCATCAATCTCGATCTGTAACCCCGACCACAGCCTGTTTGGTTGTGTTGGCCCAAACAAAAGTGCACCGTAGCACAAAGTGAGTCAATTTTGGTCCACGTCTTAGCACAACCTTCGAGTCAAGTTGTTTTTGGTTTTCTTTTTCAGATTTCTAGTGGTGTTTTCGTGCCGCTTGCCTGGATTGAGTGCAACAATACGAGAAATACACCTGTAGAGGACCCTTGAGAAACGGCAGGGATCCCTTAAGACAATTTATCACCGCACACACCGTATTCAAAGTGAGACCGGCGCAACAATGGCAAAACGGGCGACGGTGAAGTCAAGCGTCGCGGGTGAAAAAAAGGCAGCTCAATGATCGTGCGCCGTTTGTGTCTATTGTGCGCCGTGCTGGTCTCTGGGCCCAGTTTTGTTTTCTGCGATTTTTTCTTGGTTCGGGAAAACGCATCACGAGTGTGTGAAAGTGCCTCACGTAGATAATAAACGATGCACGAGGTTTGTATGGCAAATGACAAATCAGAATTCAACGATTTATCTTATTTCTGAAAACAGTTTATCGGTTATGAGTTACAAAACACACCTCACACGTATCGCATTGTGCGTTGAGTTGCATACATTTTTTTATAGATACGATTTTCCAAGAAGCTGAATTGTGATGCTTATTGCTGAGCTAAGTAAAAAGTATGCAACAATAACAATATTTTGTATTTACTAATTTCATTACTTACTTAATTTAAGCACAATTTTAAGTTAGGGGAGTTTAATTAGAAATTGTAAATCATAATCAGCTTGAGGTCGTTTTTAATTACTTTGTATTAAAAGCGCGCCCCGTGTTAGACGCCGTTATTACGATTCTTACAAGTTGTTTGCTTAGGAGGCGGCGCGATTACACTCAGTTGTTGCGCTGAATTCATTAGACGCGATCGCTCCGGATGGTGCCGTCGGCGGCAGCGCAATTAAAACAATGCGTCATACACACGCTGAAACTTAACGGCGGCGAAGATGCTTCGTAATTTGTTGATAAAGTTGCGGGTTGCGCTAATTATTGTAATTTTAATTTATACGCGTGTACTTTGCTGCTAAAAGACGTTAAATTTATTAAAAGCACAGCGCGCCGTTTTAATTGAATTTGCGCGCCGTAGGTTTTCCATTTTCAATTTCCATCTGTCGTCTTCAGTTTTCTTATGGGTGGTTTCCTTAGAAATTATGACTTTAATGTTTTAGGTATTGTCTAAATCAAATTTTATTTCAATACCTTAAGCAGTGCAATATATTTAGTCTCATGATTTCAATAATTGTAATGAAATTTCTCTACTTTGCATCATGCGTATGACAATGCTGACAATGCAAGTATGGAAGTATTTTGATTTGCTCACTTTTTCGAAAACTGCAAGTATTTAATTCCATCTATGACCACATTGCTGTAGCGGCGCTCTACACGACAACGAGATCGACCGAAATTCAAAAGAAGCGAATGCCGAAAGCAATACGTTGGTGAGGTTATTACAGAGAGGTGTTGGTTTGTTCTATCAAATAAATTAATGCGGTAACGGAGATGACTGAATGCGAGATACCAGTAATTTCTACTACCTTAATAAAAGGTAAGATATCTTACCAATATGCGAACGCATTAAGTATATAATGCCCTTTCACTTTTTTTAGGCTTAGCAGATGCTTTGGATGATGCTCCAGCTATAGATGAATCCTGTGAGTCAATATTAGCACTCCTTCCATCATATGATGAATTTTTCAATGAAATTGAAATGCAAATTATCAAAGATGATAAATATGATGCACAGAAGACAAAAGAATCCCAAGCATTACAACAGCAAAGATGTGACAAGGTGTCTATGCTAATTGCCAGTCGGTTTGCTGAGCTAAAGAATTTAACTACTCTTGTGGAGCTGAAGTCAGATTGCAATGAACTGCTAATACTTAAACATTTGTTAAATGAAGAACTGTGTGATATAAGACAAAAATATGGAGGTAATGTAACTATTTTATTAATTGCAACATAAATGTACTGTATATTTTTGTATTCTTCTAGATAATGTGCTTGAAATTACTGATAATATCATAGACATGTATATCAATGTATACAAATTTAGAATTGTAAATGTTGCAGAATTAGATAATCATGTCAGTCTATGTATTAAGTTTGTAATAGATGGGAAAGTTATTGCTAGGTACCCTGTTCAAATAGGCATTGAGAAGAACATGCATAAAGTTGTGGATGTTGACACAAATATTTATTCAAGAGACAAGTTGATAACTTGGTTAAATAAGAATAATAGGAATATCACAGACTTGTTATGTAATCTCCATAAGACTTTGATTGATATTTTGAAATAGTTAAATATATTTATAATAATTTTAACAGTTTTTGAGTGTATTTGAGTAAATATTAGTAGATAAACGTATCATATATGTGCTTATCTTTTTATATTGTATACTCAGATATGCATTATAGGATCAGAATGTTATTATCTAAATAGTATTTACCGTACATAATAATGTCGCTGTAGAAAATCGCAAGATGTGATCGCACTACTTATGCCATATGGAATTCTTCAGCGGCAAATGATGAAAGAAGTATTTCCATCCATTATATATTACTTTCGGTTTTTCAACTACATGGAAAATACCTGCAAATAATCTTACCTATTTTTTGTAAAGTGATTACTGTGGCCCTAATAGTTTGGCCATATGGCCTAAAACCGAGTGCTATATATACGGATTATAACGAGTAATGGATTAAACTAAGGAAATGAACTAAAATTGGTCTAAATGGGCGTATATTGAAATGATACGAAGAGAAATAGTTACGTTTAGATTTATAGTAATATTTTTATGAAAAAAGAAGTAAAAATTTGGGTGAATAAATTAGTTTTTGCAGAGATTTAGTTCTTATGGTATAATTATATGTTTTCATGATGTTCCTCTGAATGTTTTGGGATATCTGAGCTCCGTGAGGAATGCTGAAAGAAAAATAGTATTTGGGTATTAGTGGAACGCTTTTTAGGTGTTGGCCTCTACGATCGACGCAGATAAATCTGTTTCAATAGCAGGAAACAAAGTATCGCAGATTTTGCTGCTTTTGCAGATGTCCTCAGTTTTGTAAATTACTCTTTGTTTTCCAGACTTCTACAGATATTATAACATATCTACTATTGATATACAAACCTAAGATGTCTTTACTAGTCTAGCGTAAAGAAATCTTGTTTCAAAACATGAAATATTCAGAAAGTACCAAAGTGAGCTCAATTCAATACAATAAAATATCTATTTTCTTAATTCTTTATTGGTTGGAGAGTCAAGTAGTTTGAAAATATTGCGTAACTCGCAGGTAGACCAGATGACGACATATATAGTGAGATTGTTATTGTTTACATTTTGCGCATAACACTTGAAGACTTCCAATTCACTCGTTAGTTGCGCGTCGACTGTTAGAGGATTCACGAGCAACGCATAGTGTTCAACGAACTTTGTTGTAAACAAGGCCAAAGTATAATTAACTATATAATTCAATTCTTTTACAACTGATCTTTGTGGGGCATAAAAAATTACATGCAGAAATCTATGGTTTTCAGTGGTCCATCGTGCGTTTGTGATCTGCATCTTGTCCAATTTGGGATTAATCAAGTCGAATAGATCATCATCGTGCATGTACCACAGCAGCGGAAATCTATTTGCACATTATAAAAGATTGCAATTCTTCAAAGTTCAACACTACGATCATCAAAAACACTGGTGGGCGACGCATATAGCGTGGAATCGCTTCGATTTCCCTAAATATTTTTCTGCACCTATGAGGTTGGTCGATAGTACCAAATGATCAGGGCATCTCTTAGGGACATATGGTAAGAGCCATTTAATACTTAATCCCGTCGTGACCTTGTATAATTATTTTGTGCAAATTTTTAGAGCCTGGTGCTAAACTGAGAGGATCAAAGTATTTGGATTAATGCGGAACGCTCGGATAGTAATGGACTCTTTTTGCCCACTAGTAAAACACTTTTCAATTACTAGATAACAACTATTACAGATTTTTTAAGTTTTGCAGATACCGACCGTTTTGCATATTTCTGTAGTTTTGCAGATTTCTAGGAACAATAAAAGCCATGTACCATCGTAGACTGAAATTAAGATGTAGCCAAGTGTTTTATGAGCGTTCCCCTAAAGGATTTTTTAGTGCAATATTAATTTCGGTAAGTTAAATGACAAAAGTATACGCATCATATGAAAAAAATAATAGGTGCCATACCTTTATTTTAATATTGTGAGAGTAAAACGGAAACTGTGTACACATTCAGTTGAATGAAGTTAACTTTTCAGATCAATCCAGAACATGTCCTGCTAATTTTGACATTTTGATTCGAATTCTTGTGTTTGATATAGTTTTGCAGTCAAAATTCTTTGCAAATATTGTATTCAGCAAGAACATCGACTAATTCTGCTTCTTCTATATACATTAATTTTTATAATTTTTTAGGAATAGCTGGCACTGAAGGAAAAACTAAATACACAATTTTGGCAGCATTTTTGAAGGCACTGGAATCAAGATCAAGATGCAAATTGACGGTCTCCAATACATCCAGCATATAAATGGTGCATAAGCAGAATCAATAACTTCTGGCGGTTAATTAATTGCTCGTATTAACTAATTTCCTACCTGCACTTATTTGGAAGTATTAATAACATTACAAGTCACCAGATTTCAATCATTCATTGCAAATAATTTGTAGTGCTAAAGATATTTGATATAGTTCTGAAAAAGAAAAGAAGTTGGAAATACGTAATAAAAAGTCACAATTTTAAGTTTAGCTTTATTAACAAAGAAACTGTTCATTTACACGAAAAAATACTAATATAACAAGAAGCGATCAATCTCACATAGCGCACATTGCACTCAACATAATTTGTTTTAATGCTCTTGATTCGTCTTTGCGAATTGCACATGGCGTGCATTATTTAGTCTATAACCAAACATTCCACAACGCACTGTTCAATTGCTTATCACACATTGTTTTACATCACTAATGCACATTGTCCCGCATCATGTCACACTGTCCAGTTTCATTCAATGTTCAATTCAATCGCTTCAACTGCGTACTTCGATCACTGTCGTCGTTCGTCAGCCGATGATCTACTGCCTCTTGAATTACTAACGACACGCGTCTAATATCGTTCTACTACGCTTGGTTCAACTTCTATTGACACCACTCAATCACGCGTCGAACATCATACTAGTCTAACAATAGCATGCGGAAAACTACCTGCGTGCAATGCATTGCAACCGAACAATAACAAACCAGATGTAAACAACGTAGGTATATATGTTTGAAAATATTAAATGATTATTTCTCATAAAGACGAAACTATATGTTAAAGCCGATAACAAATACATTTAAATAACATAATGAAATAAATTTAAACATGTTTTTGACTTATGCGTTATTTACAATTTCAGATTATAATGCCACAACTTATTCTATACATCACATTTTAATAACGATATTTTAAGAAGTGCGCAGTAAACAAGCGTATACTTCAAAGAAAAAACAATAATAAGAATAAAACAAGTCAAATGTCCGTGTTTCAATATACAACTTTATTCGTTATATTAATAAAATGATCTATATGTTAGAATCAGTTAAAAAATCACACTTACCAATTCTTTGGAAATTACTATAAAAGGAGTACATAGAATATTACATAGCGTATGTTTTAATATAATACGTAAATTAATACATAATCAGAGCAAGGATAGCGCTTTGTTTGCATAATTTGGAATCAACAAAAGTTTAAATTGATAGAAAAAAACCAAATAGATAAATAAAGTCTATGTAAACGCCTGATTCATACCGCCCCAATATCTGAGAGGGGGCGGCTGGCCAGCGCTTCACAATTATTAACAATCTTCCTCACTCCTCCTATGTAAACGGAATTAGTATAACAAAAGAGATATTACAAAAGTGATATTTCAATACAAATATAATATAAATCAAATATATAAAACAGTCTTCATTGCACCATAAACTATTACTGATCGAAAGTACATATCTGATGGCGACAGCGTTGTGCAATGCATTGCAACATTTACGACGTTATACTCATCTTACACGAATACAAGAGAAATAAACAATATCATATAAGTAATTCATTAATATTTACAATAAACCAAAACGACTGAACTGATTTTCGAATAAGTATAACAGCACCGTAAGAATAATGGATATTTTTAGATACTGACATATATTATTCACTACAATTTGCATAATTTTAGTATAAAATTGTAAGACTTTCTCGCTACTTTTCCATAGTAGTGGGTTGTTGCGGGTGCGTAAGATTGCGTGCACACAATGTGAAAAAGAAGAAGAATCAACAAATGTCGGATTAATCAGATAGAGTGCACAGCTGACTATTACATGACTCGTTTTGAAACAAAACATTTCGATTACGTTAAAATTACGCGCATTAGTATATATCTCGTACAAACAGTATTCAAATTGAATGATAACGGCGGCAGGTATTCGTTTCTATTTGTACTATGCAAAACTGTTTGCCATACATTTAGGTATATATAAATATTTCTGTCAAGTATCAAAATTGATAGCATTGTCAATTCAACCACAACATCGTTTTAACGTAAAACAAAATGTTTTGATGGGACTATGTACAACACCCAAGTTAAGTTAATGCGACATTGTAATTCCTTCGTTATAAAAATTGCCTTCAAATGATTCCTCCCCGTATTCAAATTATGTGTTACGTTATGTATACTATTATACAATGTTCAATTTTGCGTTGACCTTAAAACGATTGCATTTTATATGCTATGATAATTGCGTGAGCGTCGCCGCTAAGATGCTGGTTGGCACAGAGATGCGAATCAAGTCCCATAACGTTGTGCATATTGTCAAATCATATACTGATTATTGCATCACGAACCGGGACGTAATGGTAACTGACGATGGAAATGATCAAGTGCCGCGCCACGTGCGTGCCTGTTTCATAGTTACCGCAATTACAGGAGATGTGCGCTAGCTTGTTTACAATTGCGAGAAACAAAACATCCCCGGGTCGTACATGTGGAGCCAACTTTAGTTTACTATCTAAAAAATTAACACCGCCTCAACTTTAATATTCCGTTACCAGTTTGCCATGCCGGGCTTATTTAAAGTCATAAAGTATATTTGACAAGAGGAACCACTCTTTGCGCTCGAGAAGAAGACTTTGTCGTTGCGCTCGCATAAGAACTTTAATCGTTGAGCCTTTTTGTGCATGAATACGCCGTCCAGATGACCAGATTCAACTGAACGAATTTCGATTGCTTTATTGCCCCAGCCCATTATTTGTCCTGTACCTATATATGCAACCGATGTAGGTAATTCACCCCACTGAAAGCAAATTATAAACGATATCAATTATTAATTACAATCTTACGAAAACAAAGAAGGAGAAAACATACCTGTAGGACAACATTTTTCGATATCTTTCCGTACGTATTCACATAAACGCCTTCATTATCATAACATAAGAGTAAATTCATCCCATTACTATTTGGAAGTGTGACAATGCAATGTGGTGAGATGGAGCCTTGTATCTAAGAGAAAACATTATATCCAAAATGTTAAATCAGTGATATGGCGGCGTGCTTACGTGTTTTGGTAAATAAATATTGTAAACATTTGCAGAATCCAGGTCAACGGCATGGAAACCATCACCACTTCCGTAGATCACTTTAAGTCTTGTACCCTCTTCGACGGTGAGGTCAACGAGCAGCGGCCTATGCGTCAACTCTCCAAATGATTTAAATGCCATGAACTTGTGGTATGGTTTGGGTGCCCACGCGTAGATCTCAATACTATCTTTAAGTGCTATCACCAAGAACTTGATTCTTTCATATTTCACTATTTTAAAATGAACTGCTCCTTGCAGATCACCTACGTTTATCCACCCATTTCTTCTTTCTACTTGTTGCTAGAATATAAATAAACAATAATCACAAGTAAAGTGGCCAACGTTTCCTCAAAAATTAAATAAGAAAGCAAACTTACGTCAACTCCATCCGACCGTAAAATTTTGCTTTTGAGCCAACTTAAATAATAAACTCGAACGCGATTTTTCTTTCCAGATATTGTCACAAGAATATTCTGCCCTTCCAACACTTCCATCTGTTGGAATCGCCTTCGTGATATAAGCTGGTAAACCTTCCCTTGCCCACTTCGATCAAGCAACATCAATCCATGTTCGGTGCCAATTAATAGGTTCACACCTGAAATATTAAATCATGTATTAATAATTGATTAAGGATGACAAGAACGGATTCAATATTACCCCAGAGTGCAGCACACAAAATATCGCTGTTAAATCTCTTCTTGTATTTACGAATTTCAGGCGTGTCCGAAGACAAGTCATGTGATGTTGGTGTAACATTAACGTTAACGTGAGACTCACGCCTTGAATTAGCGCTGCCAGCTCCAAAACCGAATGTCAGGAACGAACGTTGCTTCTGTTGTAAATGAAGAGCATGATTACTAATCATAGGCGTACTGGGTGCCATATTAATGTGCACAGCCTGACGGTACTAGAAAGGAGCAGAACGACAAAATCAGTGACTCGCCTATGGATACGTCTCAAACATGCAGACGCAAATCTACTTGCATTATGAGGCGAAAACTACACGACTGCACTATTTCCTGTATGAAACTACGTAACAATGCAGCAATGTTTACTAAAGAATCCACTATTGAGATGAAGACTACTTAAAACATTAACTGTTGGAGAATTAATTACATAATGACGAGAGAGCGAATGTGATGTGTTTCAAGTACCAAATTAGACCTAATTCTTTGGCATGTTGCCAATCTTTCATACTGATGCAGTGATTCAATGTTGTTGTTAGTTGCAAATGTCTTTAATCGCAAATATTACTTACTCTGCATTGTTTACTATATTATACGTACTAGAAATTAATTTGTTTTTTCTAACAATGTTACACTATATTACTAAGCAGTGCTCTGAATAAGTAATTTTAGTAACACGATGTAACATGTTCATTATAACAATGATTGTTAAATTATGAGTTAGTCTTTCCCATTAGTTTTTCCAAACCAAAATTACTGCCAACTTAAATGTAGAAAAATATATATTTTTGCAATGGATGAGAGTCAATTGCATTTTCTGAAACAATGCACTGCGGCTGGAAATGCTTTCTTAAATTAATCTGTAAATGAACTTTCGAAGAACATTAAAAATTCGTTACACGTATTGCATTAAAACATACGCTGAGCTGATGACTATTAAAATAGAAATTATCTTAATTTAGCAAACAAACTTAATTTGGAAGTGACTAATGAAAATTGCTGTGTATTATATTACTGTGTATAAAATGACCTCAAGTGCTGCAAACCAAACGCAATTTTCGATGCAACTTAAAATCTAAGGTCCTCTAATCAATGCTCACTTATCAATTTGGTAACACAAGAAAATGCGCAGGCACATTGCTACAACGAAAATCGCAACAGGCATATTACCTCTATAAAAGGACTCCTGAAATCTAAAAATCCATCAACATTTTATTGGTCTAACCATGTCCCAACCATAAGTCACGTCTAAAATGTTTATGTCTTCATAGATTTCAATCGCCGCAATTTTATAGAACTTTCCAAAGCAAAACAAAATTTTTGGTTGCGAACGAATACGAGACAAACGAACAAGATTTCATACTTACAGTTATTACGTTATGAAGTTACCGTCGCCACTCAGTTAGGCAAAACCAAGAGAAAGACATAAACATTAGTGACATATAACAAATCAAATGGAATAAAACACGAAACATCACAACGGCGGCAACATCATCGCATTGCAAACGTGATTTACTATTTATAAGTTCTAACCGATAGCGTTTGAAGTCGAGTAATTGAAGGATTGAACAGATAATAAAAAGTAAGCTGATGAGACTATGTACAGGATACGCACCTCTTCGCTTGAGCTCTTGTCTCGAGTTGAAGGCGTGCCAGGACTGCCACTGGCCTGTGAGAGCAAATCCGGCAGGACATTGCTCTGCCTTGCATGATCGCTTCCACGACCATTCTACAAAACAAATAGAAAATTAGCAATCGATATGTGCATCCTTTGGGGTGCGATAAACACGGATCAGTGAAGCAAGACAATGCATATTAATCACTCACTACGTGCATGATGGCATTACCAAAATGTCCAACAAAATGTGTATGTTATACAATTCAATCGGTCGCGTGGTAAATATGGCGTGTTGTGAAACCCACTATTCTTTAGTGAATTCATCGATGGTGTACGCCTCCAAACACAAAATAAAACAGAAAATGTAATACTCAAGAACTATGTGGCAGCAGTGGCAGCCAGTCATTATATATCCATGCGAATGTTACAGTCAATCAATTCAAGATATATCCGTCGACATGCCTTCCGCTTATTACCGTAATGTATAATCTTCATCCAGTATTGTATTATCACTGTGTGAAAACCATGTAGTTAGGTGTTAGTTAGATTGAAAGCGACACACATAAGTGGTTTAATTGTGTTAAGTGTTATCTACTGATGGCTGAGTGAGAACTAAGTCGACGGAAAAGCTTTTTGTCCAAGATGCGCTCATATCAAGCCCCCTAACTTATTGAGAGATATTAATTACCTGTAAAATTAAAAACTCATCACCGATTAGAGAATTATTTTTCGACGATGCGGACGCAAACGGCGGATCTATCGAGCGGCTGCTGCATCTCCGCAGATCCTCCGCTTCGCGAGCAAGGGCAAACTCCCGCCGGCGCGTATCCAAACCCTTTCGCGCCTCGGTGTACTTAAGGACGATATCGGATTCAGTTTTTTCGCGTCTGGGACGCAACTGAACCTCTGCTTTGTCTATCACCATCGTGATCTTTGGCCGCCGGCTCAACTCGGCATTCTTTTTCACAAAGTCTGTGAGAACAGGCTCCCCGTTCTTTTTAGACAAACCCGCATCGGAACTGCGGCGATTGCTAAAGAGACCGCTGCTCCTTAACGGACTCTGGTTGCGATCAGGGAATACGGCCGAGTGCCTTGAACTGAGCGGAAGCAGATCGGAATTTTCACGCCGAAAGCCACGTGCAAACGGACCTAGATTACTGTCACTTTCATTACGACGATGTGTCGCTGGCTTATCGTCAGACGACTTTTTATTGCTCCTGGTGGACGCGCTTGAGGTGGATGTTGATGAAGATCCTTGACATTTGTTTGGGAAAAAACGAGCGAAATCCCAATCCTTAAGTAATGTCGCTTCGTCAACGTCTTCCTTTTTCGCTTGACTAGCTGCCAGCTGCTGCATAGCGCGCAATTACGGAGTAACGGAAGAAAATAAACAAAAAACGTAAAAAATAAACTGAGCCTCCACCGAGTTAAACAACATGCGCAGTGTTACATGTGAGTAAAAACACCAAAAATTGTTACGTACCCTATTCCGTAATACCAATGTCTTGTCGCCTTGAGATTCATCATCGTCGGGCGTTGGGGGCAACGGCCGGTTGGGAGGTCCTCCCGATCCCGTCGCACTCGGACTAGATCCACTCGGGGAGCCTTCAGCAACGACGCCCAGGCCAGGTCTGTAAGAAAACTCAGGACTAACAAAAAAGAAACAAAACAAAAAAAAACGAATAAAGAAATGGTAATAAAGGCAAAAGTTCGTGTTAGTAATCTCACAAAACGAGTAAAATGTTGATCGAAACTTCAAACGTGGGCTTACAGAGGTTTCGGCGGATCGCTGGCTAATAATGTGCCATCGTTGCGGCCTCGGCCGTTGTCCTCAGGCTCCGAATCACTATCACTATCCACCAAGCCGTCTAATGTGGGGACACCGCCAGCCGAATGGTTGTTTGATGGCGTCGCTACATTATTGTTAGCAGCTGACTGCGCCTTATTGTTACTGCTACTGTTGCGATTATTTCGTGGTGGGGCTTCAGGTTGAATGTTCTGCTGTAGACCGATCTCGTTTAAGTGCGCGGCCAATGCGTCCAACTCCTGCAATACAATAAATATTTAACAAATGGGACTAAGAGACAGTGGAGATTCCAATTAAAACAATCTCAAGCTCAACACAAAACCTACCTCAGGTCTTCGGAAAGGCCCCTATGTAGAGTAAAAGGTGGAATATACGGACATGAAATTAAAAAGATATAATTTAGCAAAATAAGAGACAGTATGGCATATAATAACACTGCAAACTAATAAAAAAAACTACTAAAGATGTAATAATTACATAGATAAGAAAAGTAATTAGCATTCTAAACTTATACCAAGAAAAACAACAAGTAAGAAGTATCCCGGGTATCAAATTGAAAATTGTACCCAATTAAGTACATATAATCAACTCACCATTGGTTTAAACTGCGATTGTGAGTTGCGTTGTGGTTGTTGAGATCTGGGCGCTGCATTTTCTGGAGGCGGAGGCAGTGGCCTGGAAGCCATACTAAACATAGTCTAAAGATATTTTTCTTTCTCAGGGTTAATCAACTCACCTTCGAGGCGCTGGCGGCAAATCGGGAACCATTATCATTCTCTGAGGAATTGGAGGTCTGGCCGGTGGGCCAGGGTCTGGTATTTCTTCTCTATCTCTATTCTTGCCGCTTCTACACAAACAAATTTTTTGCAATAAATCACCTCATATAAGAGTCAAAAACGTTGATAACATACCGCGGTGGGGGCTCAACTTGTTGCTGTATAATATTACGTCCCTCCTGGATTTGCTGGAAGTTCCGGCGCAATGTATCCCCTCCAGGAGCTTGCACAATACTGCTTGGCTCCCCAGCCAATGCAGGTTCTTCCTCTTCATTCTCCGAGCCAGAATACCTATCACGTGGAGTAATCCGAGATTCAGTCAAATGAAATATCTGCACCAACGTTGATCATACCTGTAATCCTCACGTTCCCGTTCCTGCTTGCGCTTCTTGCAGCGATCGATGTGATCCTTAAGTTGGATACGCACTTGACGCTCGGTTGGTTGGTCCTTGATGAACGAATGTTTGAGAAGTTGCTCCGTATAGGGACGCTCATGGTAATCCTTTACTAATACAGTCTCAATGAAATCTAAAACATGTGTGACTTAGCAACGAACGCCTTATAAACTGCATTTGCCGTAGCATTACTTTGGAATTTCTTATTCCATTTCTTGTTCTTCAAGCGAGGCGGTGGATTGCGGGGGATGAGGAACAATGCTCGCATAGGATGCAATTCGCACAACGGCGGCTGACTTTCAGCCATCTCCAATGCCGTGATGCCGAGCGACCACAAGTCACTTCTATTGTCATACGTAGCGTCCGGATTTTCATCGCAGGCGATTACCTCTGGTGCCATCCAGTAGGGAGTGCCAATGAACGTGTTACGACGCCCTATCGTGCGATCTAACTGCGCGGATACACCAAAGTCAACTAAACAGCAAAGATAAAATAAGGTAAACATTAAATTTCCAATAAAACGAGAGATAATTATCATTACCAAGTTTTACTTCGGCATTATCAGTTAACAGCACGTTCTGTCCTTTGATATCACGATGGATAACTTTATTAGAGTGCAGATACGACAGACCACGGAGGATCTCTCTACAAATATAGGCAATCCACTCTTCCTTTAGACTCTGACCCTTGGTTGACTTAACCAAATCAGTGACAGATCCTGCACCACAGTATTCCATGACCAACCACAATTGGTCATCTTTTCCAGGCGGTGACTTCTTGATAAATGCGCCATAATATGTGGCAATGTTGCGATGATTCGAGTATTTCTTTAACACGTTGATTTCTAATTTGATTTCCTCTTCCTCATCTTCGGTAACATCCATCACTTTAATAGCGGCAAGTTGTCCCGTTTTCGTATGCCGCCCCTACATCAACATAAAAAACAATGGGTACTATATTCTAAGATTTTAGACTCTTGACAACATCTCAATTACATTGTGAGACAGTTAAATACTCCAAAATAATATTAATTCAATTAAGTGAAAATCCTAGCTAATTATTCGTTCACCTTTTGGTAAGGCAACATTTTCACCCAGAGATAACTATTAATTTTTACATATGGTATCACGCGATGTTATTGAAATCTCTCTCGCACGGTACTTGCAGATAGTATGCTTTTATGAAGGATGAACTGCTTTACAACGGTTGATGCTAAGAATCTGCAGTTTGCACTTGACCCAAATCCAATATAGTCACTGTCATCTCTAGTCTGAAAGATGTAAACCTTTCAGTTGCAGATCATTCTATCAAAAAAAAAACTCAAGTTCTAATGGTGAATTTAAGAGCACGCTCTCCGAAAACAATGCATTCGGATATACTAGCATTAAAGCAGACAAAACTGACTAATTTCGACGTAAACGAAGTGTATAATTAAGAGGAATAGATTTGTTGTTGGTTCTAATTAATAATAGCACTCCTTAAATGCTAGTGACAGCAATACTCGTAAGTGAAACGCAATAAAACCAACAAAAAATATACCAATGTTGTAACAAGTTGATCAACAAGGATTAACTCCTTGTTGAATTCCACACTGTTTATTACACAATCATACAACATAAAACAACTCGAAACTGGTTGCAAGTGTTATGCGCGTAATGTGCAATTAATCGTCAACCCCAAATAAGCGCAGGAATGCAGTACGTATTTGTCGAAGAAAAACAATTCAAGAAAGCAAATAAACACAGAGTATGTCAATAGTAAGTACGGCCTGCGACTACATGAACACTACTCGTTAAATATAAAATGCGGAAATGCCGTTGATATTAATCATCTGATTCTAATTCTCACAACAAAGATAAATAAATATGTCATGAGTGCGCTTTAATCAGAATTGAACAATGTAATCAAGAATATCGCGTATAAACAACATACGATAAAGTTATGTTAATGGATGTTAGTCAAATTAAACTAGAAATAATAAGCATAGCTAAAATATGAACCAGCCACAATCCGTAGAAGTTTGACGCCATAATAATTTTCATATTTTCAGACCCAATATCTACGATCTTAACAAATATAAGACTTCGTACAACGTCGTCCAGCGTTAATTTGAATTTCAAATTGTCCACACTTTACAATATCCGTATGTACACATACTCGGCTAAAATACATCCAATACGACCGTCTCATGAAATTCCCAACGCAGACAAACGAGTGGGCGTCTTGTAAGAAGGTGAGTGACCAAAAAGAAATAAAACCTGAATGCATTTCGGATACGTGAACGTCGTCTCGCCAATCCGCCGTCTGCTAGGTGTGAGCCCAACATTCATGAGAGCGGTGCGTGTCATGTGAATTGTTGCACGACGAAATTCTTAGTTTTCTCACGTGAGCCGCATTCAAATTTAACAAAAATCCGCAAAATTGTACATTGTTGTAGCGGACGTTAGGTTTCACGTGCCTTCTGTATGGCAAAGAAGACAACAATGTGATGAATAAACAAGTCGAAAATT
>JAODGC010000001.1:3097976-3137093 GCA_027574925.1 Ecitoglossa quadriceps | reverse complement strand
TTCTTCGTCTGGATTATTAGACATGATATGAGTATGCTACTTTCGACAAGCTTTGAATTTTAAGTTAAGCTTAGAAATTTTAAATGAGGATTATCAATTATGAGAATTATTTGGTTAGTTTTATTGGAGCCGTTAAAATTAATTTTATTCGTTTTATCTTTAAATCGATAGCAAGTTTAAAGTGGTTATAACATATAGAACACTTGTTTGAAGTTTGAAAGTTCGGAAAAGACTACAAGGAGCAGAGATTAACGTATAGACAAGAAGATTTATTTGTGATTTCATAAAATTAAACTTATTTTAATTCGCTTTTATGTAAAATTCTCAGATAATCCTATGGACTTAACTATCTAGCTTTACAGTTATGGAAAATTCCTGTTTTAATACCAACAATTACTTTTCTTTGCTTACTATAAATAGAATAATTTGCTATAATTAACTATCATCAATTTCTTCAAACAAAATCCATCAAGAAATAATTCCCCCACATGCCTCTAAATTACTAACTCACAATATTCATAATACTGATTTAAGCATTAATAAATACATGCAAATAAGAACTGAATTATGTCTATGCATTACACTACCAGCATTCTCATAAATTGTGCCTATTAGCATACATTTTCTCTACCAACATGCAAGACTTTTAGTCAATAATTGCGTTAATTACGAGCTTAATAAACAAATTTAATTCAAATAGAAATTACTGCGTATTTTATGAGAATACTCAAGACTTTACTGGTCTATTCAGAACACGAGTGCTGTACAAAACACGCTGTGGGGACACATAATTTAATCCGGTTTCGTTTTATCGCGACGTTTATTTATTGCCAGCGCAATCATCCGATTGCACTGCGACCGAAGCTGCGCTACGCATCACATTAAAAGAGAAATATTTTGATTATCTTTCGACAAACGTTCAATGTCAATTCACTGTAAACGCACCAGAGAATGATACGTAAATAAAGTAGCTGCCTGGTACCATCCAAAGCGTTGAATGTAAGTGGATTGAAACGCATGCAATCTGAGTTGTAATACGACGAATAACGTAGTTGCGTAAATATTTGTCATCGGGCATTTACATTTGTATTACATGGTTTTTGGAGAAGTTTGGTGGAGAGTTGGATGAAACAATGGATTTGAAGTAATGAAAGGAATGCCCAATAAACATTCCACAAAGCAAACAAAAATTAAATTGAGAGTTGAAGATTTTTAAGCATAAACTCGACAATTCACTTTCTACTGTGATATTTTCCGTTTCAATTATAGAAAGCTCACGAAGATATTGTTAAGAAAATAAGGGAAGTAACCCAAAACCTAGATACAATGGTTTTAATTTTTCTAGGCAAACTTAAGTTTTAGTTTTTGCCAAATTAAATAAATTCTTCCACCATATTTGATATGTAATTCCATGTCACGTTCCTAGTTTTCCCACCCCGACGGCGTTTCGATAAAAGCTTTATGCAAATGCGCGTTTCTTCAGGATAAGGCGCGTTTCCTAACGTGATGGATATATTACCGCAACGCAGATAAAAACCGAGGAAATGCATGTTCCCAGATTCAAATGTGCTCTAGCATTCCACATTTAAATTTTAAAGTGGAGCTGTATTATTCAAATTGATACATTACGTTTTACAACCCACAACTTCTTCGAAGAAGTCATCAATAGAAATATATTTAAGCTCGAAAAGATGAGCCGGACACTGCACATTTAGATAATTCTTTCGTATTGCGAGAGTCGGTGAGTCATTCGTTTCTATATTACTCAGTAGTGAAGTGATAATGACTGTTGACTGAGTGGTAAGTGGATTTATTTATTTCTTTTCGCTTTTTAATACATATTCTCGCGAGAAACAAGGTTAGCTTATGCAAAACTTCGTCAGCCTCTCTAGACCGCCACACTAAAGAGGGTTTTAAGAAACAACAATGTGACAAGTAACAAACTTTATTTAACAAAACTATAGAGACAGTGGGTATTGTAAGCAGCAAAGTACAGCTTGTGGTTTAAGAACAACTGAGAAGCCAAAGGGAGGTTTTGGCATATATAGGCCTAAAATAATTGTGAGGGTACAAATACGTAACCCAAGCGACATAGAACTCATGGAGCATCTACAACGAATTGCAATATTCTCAGAAGAACTAAACATAAAACTTATTGCAAGGCGATGGGACGCTGAGACATGACGCATTGAAATGGAGGGAGATATACACCCAGAGAGAAAAATACGGCTGGTAACCGCGTATCCGATGCATCTGCTGAAATGGTAAGATTCGTAGAGTTCGCCAACGGTTGGGTTATTCCATGAATCGGAAACATCATTAAGCGATTGGTTTAATAAAAATGAATGAATAATCCGTGGTCGAATTAGTATAGTTTTAGTAGACGAAGCTTTAGAAATCCTGGTTAACTGCCCCACCTCTTAGCGTCACACAGGCCTTGAATGTAGACCGATGATGAGTTATCGTCAATAATGATAACTAATTTTTGAATTGACCAATTGTCGAAAGATCTAACGTTTTCGTCCATTTTCCACTGGGATGAACATTGGCGAAGTATTTCGTAGACCATCTTTTTTAAACGTTGTCCCTGAGTTTTGTAGGCACAGCCGTTTGATTAGTCGATTCATTGGTCCGTTAACAAATAGGTGTTCGGGGAAAGTGCGCATGCACTCGCCGGCACTGATGTGGGATAGCGTAGACTTCAAGATTATTGGGAATAGCATGATTGACCGCGATGGATATGGTTCATTTGCTTCACTGCCCCCTCCTACAGGCCCCAAGGTGTAGAGCATGTAATGGTATAAATAACCATATAATAGTCTGATTGCATAAGGCGTTCAAGATATCAGATCCCTGCATTTTCAAAAACACCAAAGTCTGGCAGATAGTTGCGCGTACTGGTGGCCCCCAGCATACAATCCAAGCTCGTGGATGCCCCGAATTATTGACTCAGAGAGGGTGTAGAGATCCAGGAGAGAAATTGGGATGGCATTGGCCATAATGGATTTAAGCGAACTACAAACGGCCGCCCACACGGATGAGCCTATCTTCTGCGAGAAATATGTTCAAAGCCTAAAGTCGACAGTCCCGAAATGGTCTCGCGTTTTGAACTCGTGCTCGTTCCTCTAAAGAATATTCTTTTGGCAGATTCTCAAGTAGTGTCGCTCATACCCTGGCCACTACACTTGGAGATAAATAATAGTATCGTGGATCATACGCGTAAAATTTTTCGTAGTGTTCCGTAGGCGGAATGCGGGGCTCCTGGCGGCTGAGGATGAGTGACGGTCCATGCCACCAGAGAGAATTACTGATTTTTATTAATTGAAATATGGGAGCAGTGCCTTGAGTCTGTGGATTACATGGTCGTTTGAAGAGTAGAACGACTATAAATTGGCCGATGACATCACAGATGGATATTTGGCTGAAATGTTGTATACACTTCTTCTCTTCGATTCTGCTGGGTTATGTCGAAGATGGTTGATTTGGAAAAGACTATCTGTTTCGCTAGTGTGTTGATCTGCCTCTATCGGTCCACCCGATAGCTACATTTAGCAATATAATTCCATTAATAAACTTTCTTCCAGTATAGTTGAAGCTAATTTCGGCTTCTTGCATCGGCGGACCCTGTAGCTCTACGGATCATATTCACATCTGATCCATAGTCCACAAGCCGTACATTAATTAAATCATTGCGCGCGTTTAATTCTTCAACCACGCAAATCTTCGGTAAGACGTTATTTGCAACTAGATGTGTCTGTCCCTGGATACCTGATCGGGACGTGATTTTCATAACAAATGGAGCAGACCAGTGGAGAGGAGGTTGCTGATAATATTGACTTTGTAATCCATGAGGGTGACAATGCAACTGTCAGGTAAATTTTAGTTTCTCCACATGTGGTAGAGAACTCCCTATAAAATTCGATGGATACATCTGGGGTTTCCACGTCGTGGTCTGCTAGTTCCGCTATCAGCTCGATGAGTGCTTCCCATAATGCATGGTAATAAGGTAACTTCATCTCGATGGTTAATGATATTCTGCGGCCCAACTCGCCAAGAAGTTGGCAAAGAAGCGCATGTTGAAACTTATTTGATTGGTATATGAGGTGTCTTTCGACAATACCACTTTCCATAGTGGTTGTGCGAGGTGGAAAGTTCGTCGTGAAGGTATAATAAAACACTTCTCACCCATTCCTCTACAGTAGACAAACGTGGAGAATAAATTTACATACAACTAATCATAATATTCTCAGAAGGACTAAACTTAAAACGTATTGTATTGCATGACGACGTAGCGCCGAGACATGGTGTTTTGTATAGGGGGTGTACTAAACCCAAAGAGAAAACTATTGTTGGTAAAGACGACACAGCGCCTAGGCACAATAACCCGCGGTGGTAATAAACCGCCCAAACTCCGTATCTAGCGAGTTCGTGAGATTCAAAGGTAGTTTTCCGATAGTTGGGCAACAGTACACGTAATATATTTGTCTTCAGTAATTTCTTTCCTAGCATATACCTTCTAGACAAAACACAATCCAATTACGTGCATTAGACAAAAACCATCACCTTTCTACAGCTTCAATTAGGAAAAAAAGTGGTGATATATGACGCGCCCTGCGTTCTTCGCCTGATTACCCAGCCCTTTATACACCGTATCGGGCTGGAAGGCTAGTCCTCAATTCGTTTGTAATAAAAACCTATAAATTGCTCGTCAAGCTCGCAAAGTACGCAAGTTTCCAACCAACCACTAGCCACTATTTGTGTAAACAGCATTTGAAATGTAAATTTAAACAGATGTTTTTTTCATGCACAAACATTGCAACGTCTTGCACGCAGGCGATGGGTAAACGTTCAATGGAATTTCTAACGGGGGAGAATTGCGTTTATTGCATAGCTGCGGTGGTAGTGGGCGGGGTTCTTATTAAATTACGGGTAGAGGATGGGATTTTCGATCTTAATTTCGATCAAGATGCTGGGGGAAATTTGGATGTTTTAATTGGTGGAACGAGAAATTGATCATTTAAGTGTCATTGCGCATCAGTGAAGATTCCAGCGAAGTTGTATGAAGTTTGCAGATGGTAAAATTAGTAAGCGAGATCATCCTCGCAATCTACCATTAACGTGAGTCAGAAAATTAATATACCTTTTAGGTGACTAAATATTGTAAAATCGAGAGAATTATAATTTCTGCAACTTCTTTCTGGCAAATGCAGCTGACTAAGTATACCAAAATTCAACAACCCTCAGAACCATATTTTAGTAGTTTTTTATTCGTCTGGCAGCCGCATTCATTTGAAGCACGCGTTAATCTCCACATCACTCACACCACGATTTATATCTGATATACGACGCCTACAAATAGCATTCATCATTGTAAACTGCCTGAAAGCAACCTAGGCACCTATTAAATACTTCTGTTTACCCAGCCAACGCCCTTTAATCTTTGCCCCATGAAATCACCAAAGTTGATTATAATCTAATGTTGAAACCAAGCACAATAATCAAAAGCTGCATTCAATTACAAATCGATGCAAACAATGGCAGGCATCGTTGAAGTTCCTGCAATTTGCATCGGTCATAACCGGTGTGCCTCAATTACAACACAGTACTATATTTATATTCCACATAGCAGCGACAACGCAACAACAATAGCATTCGGCATATTGGCTATGAAATAGAAAATGATTATGATAACACACATTGTTGTGGCCGACGCAATGTAATTCGCGAATCGCGCGTGTTCAAACATTGCTGGGCATAATCATCAGTCAGCAACAGCATTGCAAGCTCTCTGATCGCGAGTACGTTGTTTGTTTGTCGATAGCTGGTCGATGGAAAGCGGGCATTACGGATCCGTCATGGACAGGCCAAGCCACTTACGGCCATCGGTGATAAATGCCATTCAACTCAACTCGGGACGGATTTCATTACGACTATCAACAAGCTCATTCGCACCACGTAAATCAGTATGGCAGCAAAATAGAGGAAAAACTAATCTCGCCATAAATAAACAAGTGGGTAATCTATAAATGTCATAAACTAAACAGAATAAATAATACAAGACAATGGTGGAAATCCAGATTGGAATTATCCAATAAATTTGAAGAATTATCATGGAACATCCACATCAACAATTATGTTAAAAATGCCTTACAATTTGGGATAAATAAAAATCGGAAGTAAAACTCATCACAAAATTTCAACTGAAATGCTAATTTCTCGAAGTCATTCTTAAGTGAATAAGAAATTTAGTATTTTGAAACGAAATACATCCTATTGTAGAAGATAATAAAGTTACGGACTCATGACTTACTGCCAGCCTACTTCAAGAACCTTAATAAATCTAATTTCTAATCAAACTCAATTAGAATTTCAATTAAACCTTCTCGTACATTGATTAACTTGCAATTCTCAATCACCACTATAAAACCTCATTAACCATTGAACATATCCAATTAAAGAAATCTCCAAACATTAAATTACATATTACTAGCCGTCCTACCTTAAATTTTCTCTCAATCATCTGGTGCACCGCTGTAAGCACAAACATTTACCTAATAAATCTCCATCACGTTGAATACAATCTCCACGCACCAACAAACATTAACCGACGGGCATTTTTTATAGAAATCTTTAAAGCTCTACGTATTGTGTGAGTGAATTCAAAGGTACCAAATGCAAATAATTCATTAGGTCGTCAGTCACGATGCTATATATCTTACGGTTACTGAGGCATTCGCTTACTATTTGCAACATGGCACAACAACTACCACACCTGCCCATACAAATGATACCATAGCGCGGTTATTTTAAAGGCTAGAGGAGTGCATAAATTAATCCTAGATATGATATAAACTTGAGGAGAGTGAATTGGAGTGTAAATAAAGTTCAGACATTGATGAATAAGACAATTTCTGACATAAGCCAATAAACATCTCGTGTTGATTTAATTCGAGATTCGATTGGAATCTGCCTTGAGGTGAATGAACAATCTCATTAAATTAAGAAAGAGGTTCACAAGAAAAACAAATTAGTAGCATATATTTCTTGCTATTGTAAGAATTCCGATTTTAATTAGTTAATCATGTTTTATGACTTTCCAGGCAGACGGAATAAGATTGTACTGGATAATATGATGAATCATATAAATTGGGATTTAAATATGTAATCAGTGATTAAATAAAAGTAATACTAAAGATGACGGACGTACATGTCACTTGTGTCAATATAAAATTATGCTCAATAAAGGTGAATAACATCGGTAGGGTGCTAAGGTTACAGATAATTTGATTAATCATCGCTTCTTGAACTAAAATTGAGGCAAAGTGGTTGCTGTAAGCTATAATTAAGGTAAATGTCAATACAAGAGTCTACCTAACATCAAAGCTAGTTAATTAGAATTACTTTAAGCTTAAAATATAAAATATGTTTATAAAAAGAAGCGTTAGTTCAACGTAAATATTATAAGACAGACCTGAGTTTTCAACATGTAAACATACAAATATCCCAATTATTTGTATTCAAATACTATGTGCACGATATGCCACACCTTTAAAAATGCATCCACGCTGATTATCGCAATGTGACATTGATAAAATCATAGGCAATCATAATCGACACAACTACTATTTGGGGTATTTATTGGCGATGATTTATATATTGTTAAAGCTAATAATAGCAGGTAATTCCAGTTTGTAACTTACCTTATATACTTGCCCATAGGTTCCATTGCCGACGACTTCAATGAGTTCGAAAATACCGGCAGGCTCCTGCAAAAAAAACAAACGAAACACGCAATAACACCTAGCTGTCAGCCGCATAACATTGCCGCCAAACAAACGAGCAACGGGAGATTGTTGCTCGTTTGTAACATGAGACTTTTTCGCATACATCAGCATCAAAAACTCACAATGTGTGTGCATGTAACAATGTAGCTCCCGCATGTATGAACGACATAGAATTCACACGAGAAGCCGATTCATGCACACACAGCGCGATCGGACGCGCAAACACACGGCGCCGGGATGGGTGTGAATCATCCCGTCACCGCGTATGTTTGCGGACACGTAAAGTGTAAATAAAAATCGCCGAATTGTGCACTCGCCGCGTCCGGCTGATGCATCACGCTGAGATTTATGTAATCGGCCGTTAACCATCGCACTCACCTTCAGCGCCGCTAAATCTATATCGTCCAGTGAGCAATTCACCGATGGTGGCATATTATGCGCCATTTTGTCTTTGCACTCACTATCAAAATAATCCAAAGTTCTTGGAGCTGCAAGCCCTGGTGGATGCTGGTGCACGTCGCGCGCTTGGTCTACGACATCTGCGGTGGGCAATATGCGCGTTTATTGTGCAAACGCTGCACGGCAATCTCGAAAAGAAGACATTTTCGAAGAAGTGGACAGCTATGTTGTCATCAACGACACGCACACATCCCGCCGCGCCTAATGGACACTGACTACCGACTGCCGTGCGGGGTGTAGTGCAAGAACCTGCCTGTCTCACTCTCCCACTGCGTTTGGCTGCATCGTGCGAGCACTCTTGAATCCATAAGGGGGGCCCACGAACATAGTAACGAAATGGCCCGAAGATGAAACTAATTTGTTCTTGTATTTTAATCGATATATACAAATAATAATCAGCGCACATATTTAAGAAATAAAGAATAATACAGTATTAAAACTATATTGTCAATTAAACAAACGTATAATAACCTTCGTATCTTAATTGAAAAATCATATCAAACGTTGTGATTGTAAGCTGACTTTATGCAACTTGTACTACATATGCTACACGCCTAGGAATAATATTCAAAAATTAAAATCAACCAAACTTAACCCAACAAATAATAACAATTTAAACAATCTTTCTGCCTTCTTTGTCTTTTTTTTGGTACACACATATTTTCAACAGCATCATTAAGTTTATCCTGTGAATAACTCTTTCCATAAAAGTTATAAAACAAAGCAAAAAACATAATTGCATTGGCCACAATAATATACAATATAATGTTGTTATAGTCACAATGGATGAACTGCAACTGGAGGACGTGGAAGAAAATTGATGCGAATTGAACCTATAAACATTATATACGTTTGAAAGGGGTTCAAAATAGAAAACAGTAAGTAAATATAATTACCATTTGAAGGACGGTCAAATATCTCTTCCACCACAGGAATTTTCTTAAATGCGGTGGCAGTAATGCAGCTAACATATAATACGTATACATTATAATATGAATGAAAGAGTTCATAAAAGCAAAGAAAGTTGCATGACCACCAGGTGTGAATTTAACAGCGATCCAGACAGTACAAGGTATAGAAGTATGATGAATAACGTGTAAAAGTGTAATTTGGTGATTGTTTTTACGAAGCACGAAGAATATGGTGTCGAGGAACTCAACAAATTTGGAGAGATAATATAGATAAAAAGCGTTCATAATCTGTAAGAACAAACTATTCAACTCTGTTTGAAATATTAATTGTTAATAAATTACTCTTAATGCATTTGGATCGTTGGAGTAATCAACTGGTTGACAGGTCCAGTTATATTCACCAAACCAGAAAACAGCATGCTGGAAACCATGAATTAACCTCCAGAAACATACGATAAGATATAACAACTTACTTCATGAAACAAATAAGTACTAAAAAGAACTTCAAAAGTATTGTATCCAATGATTGTTTTGCGCAATTTAAATGGTTGTCGTTTTGCCATTAGTTTAGGACCAAGTACAATCACACTTAATGCATATATTGAAGCAACCAATATGGTAGGAATTGGTGATGACATCATGAATTTTTCTTTCACGCGTGGATCTAATAAGTAATTTTAAGGAAATATTTACTTTGACAGTTTGAGCACAGGTTAATAACATACCACCATTTTTGTCAAAAAACTCTAGGTGAGCATTCCACCACTCCATTGTTTATAATATTAAGAAATAATAGGAGAGTCTTACTTACTGCACCACGAACATAAAAGAAGTAATATACTGACAGCAGTGATAAAGTCAAAAGTAACTTGTTGGAAATTATAATGAGATGATAATATGTAGGTAGATGTAGGTTATCTATATAAAAGAATATATTAGGGAATATATTGTTGATAAATAAAGAAAACAGTAAAGTAAAAACTTTGCAATACCAAACACAAGTTAACATATTTTATAAACGTATTTTCAGGTCTAAACAAAAGTAGATTTCAATACAATAGGATTCATCAGAGATGTTCCAATAAAGCCATTATCAAATTCAACAGGATACTGCACCTTCTCATGCAATGTAAATTTAAACTTATGCAATAAAGTAGCTAATCCTAATTTTGCTTCTAAATACCCAAACCTCAATCCAATACACTGTCTTGGTCCTTCCCCAAAAGGCAGGAATGCATATGGATGTCTCATCTTCTTGGCCTCATCTGAGAACCTCTCCGGATCGAATATTTCAGGTTCTGGATAATACGTGGCATCATGATGGATGGCAAGAACTGGAATGAAAACTTTCTGTCCCTTTTCCAATACAATATCGGTTCCTGGAATGCGATACTCTTTGTTGCACTCTCTATTTAACATTGTAGCAGGTGGGTACATCCTCAATGTTTCATCCACAACTTGCCTAAGGTACTTCATTGCATTGATTGCTTCATAAGTAAATTCATTATTGTACTTCTTGATGGTTGCATTCACTTCTTCTCGAACTTTGTCTTGTATATTGACATTGCGACTAAGTTCTAGCAATGCAAATGTCATAAGTGTCGAAGATGTTTCAAAACCTGCAACGTAGAAGACAAAAGATTGATTGATGATTTCTTGAAGATTGATACGTTCGTTAGGATCTGTTTTGTCCCTTAACGCCATTAGGATTTCGAGAAAGTCATTGCGATGTATATTGTTGTCTTCGCGGTATTTAACCGTTTCCTTAGTGATGTTAGTATAAAACTCTTCTTGTTCACGTGGAATTGTAACTATTCCCATTGCTTTGCATAATTTTGGAAAGGACATAGCTAATGCAAACTTCAGTGAGCGTAGTGGTGTTCTCGTTTGCCAAGCAATGCCATTTCGGTGAAAATCAGACCCAGAGTCTTGAAAACTGTTGCAGTCAATTCCAAAAGCACAACTTCCAATGACATCAGTTGTAAACTTAGAAGCTATATCCTTAATATTAATATCCTGTGACTGCTTAGTACTTTTCTCAATTGCAGATATCAAAGGTTTAGCACACTCTACAATTGTTGGGAACATGGTCTTCATCTTCCCTGAACTAAAAGTTGGAGTTAGTTTAGCTCGGAGTCTTTGCCAGTGTGACCCACCAATAGAGAATAAATGAGCAGCAATAGGTTGGTCTCTATCGTTGACGTAGAGTCCTTTCTCATTGAAGTGATCAAAATCCTTGGCCATGATTTGACGAAGAAGGTCCAAATCCAGTGGCATATAAATAGGTTGATGGAAAATGTAGAATCCACCATGCTTAGATGACTTTTGACTGAAGTATTTGTAAATGGCGACCATTTGTGCAGGCAAGTTGGTTTTGCTGTGACCGGAGATTAAAGAAGGCGATGGATATGAAAGAATCTTACGGCGTTCCCAGTAGCTAAATGTTCTTCGGAAGTAGTAAACAATTAGCACAAGTGCTGCTGATATTAATATTAACGGTAACATCTTTATTACTTGTTGCACTTGAAGTTGTGCAGTGGAATGAAGTTGGAATGAATTGACTTGTGTTTATATAATCTTGGTGTTTAATTATAAACATGCTTCGTCATCGCCGCCATCCAGATCTGTTGTGATTCAATGCTTGTTTTGTAGATAATAATATGGTGTGAAGTGTAATGAATATAATCTAGGTAGCTATCTACCACAAAATATGAGTGTTGTGAATTTTATGTAATATGAAATTTATTGTGTTGTGTGATAATGATGAAATATCTTGTTACCTTGATGTTTGCGATGATACCACAGGTTTTAATCTCAATAATTGTTTTGGAAAATGAGAAACCTGTTCTTTTTTTGCAATTCAGATTTGTTCCAATTGCGCTCCGTATAATAGGAAAGTGATATATAATTAAAATTATGAATCAAAGGTTGTATTTAGTTATTATCAATCGTAATTGTACATGAGCAGAAACAAAAACAACAAACAAAATGTATAAAAACAATTTTAACTCTGCTTTATAATTCTAGAAAAACTTGATTTTGACAATTTTGAATTAAACAAAATGTAAACATACGTTTATTGGCTTCAGTTGTAACAAGCTAAATATGGTGGCACAAGACAAGAACACTTTCTATTTAAAACAACTGAACGGGAAGCAGCGTAGTTGATTTTAAGTTCATCCCCAATATTATATTCCTTTTCTCCGAATTTACATTTGTTATTACTCTCTTCTCCTTTGGATATTTCTTCAATGGAGTTAACATTTTCAGCTGAATTAAAGTAAACAAAAAAATAGCATAACTGAATTCTTTGCAAGACAAATTGGAAGTAAGAATACATACCACATAAAAAGTCAAAAGGGCAACATAATGCTTTATCATCAGCATAAATAGGAGCACACTTCTTCTCTAGTTTATCAGCACTTCTCAATTCCGTGTCACATGGTCTTCTAATACAAAATGGTTCCTTATAAAGTTCTAAACCTTCCTTGCAGATACAGTTGTAACAAGTGCCTGGTGGTGTAAAGGTTTCATTCTCTTTATAGACTTTGTCCTCCACTTTGCACGTAGCAACAACATCATCGGCTTGAGCTACATGGAGCCATGCAATAATTTTAATTAATAAAATTAATCAAAGAGATAAAAACGATCAACTTACGGCATATCTCTGTTTGACAACATTGTCCAAGTTCATCAGCACCTTTATAGCAACCTTCTTGAAGTGTTCCCCAGAAACAATCAATAATTAAACCACTCGTGAAGACGCTCTTGCTATTTAACCAAATAAATACAAACAATTAGTAACTAAACCTTGCAAAGTATGCGATGGAAAGTACCTATTTGGTTCGGCTATGCACCTGAACTGCTTATTACAGTAACTTCCATCCACGAAATCATTGTTGTTAATCTCCTTTCCATAAAACAAGCACTTTCCATCTGGGATGACATAATCTTTACAGTTGTAGCTGACTGGACATGCTACATCTCCTTCGCTTTTTTTCTCAGGCGTGCAACCAAGTTGCCCATAAAAATGTATACCTCGTCCGTCACATTTTGCGTAATCGATTTGATATGAAAACACTACAAAAATACAACAATAAGCAACATAGCTTTATGAATAATGACAATATTTACCGTGATTCAGTGAAAGACACAATATTAGAAAATAAAGTTTATCAAGCAGTGCTAACATTTTGCCGTCATCGAAATTAGAACCAAATCACAAGAAAATGATGCTCAAACTGGTTGGTCAACGATTGGAAGTCTGTAACAATTCCTTCGCTTATAAACTATACAATTGCGCATTAAAAAATAGATTGCGCATATTTCTAGCAAACGTGACCGTATTACTAAGACTATTGCGATTATATATGCAAATATTAGAATAATTTATTGACTATTGGTGTGGGAATCTCACAAAGCAGTTGAGCGAGTTATTGAATAATGATTCTAATGAATTTGCGATTTGCGAAACAGTTTAGTACTGCGAATTTTCATTCGGTGTTTGTTGCTATGGTATAAGTGACACATAAAGCTGCAATAAAACATGAAAATATATTGAATAGATAAGCTAAACCCATGCAACCATTTACTTCATAATATTTATGATTCAGTCTTAATATATTTAATAACAAGTTTTGTTTGTTCTACTGTACTTGACATATTCACAAATATTTTCTCACTTCTAAATTGGATAACTAGGATTCATATCTATAACTAGTATAATCAGGTATAACTAGTTTAGCACTAATTTTATCTTATCATTTACAATTCTTATCAATGTTTCATGAAGTAACAATTATCTCCTATCATTAGCTTTCAATGTAGGAGAAACATTCTTACCAAAACGTTGCGGAAAAAATGTTCACATATTTTATTCAATAATATTCACAATTTGTTTTATTTTAAGGTTAATTATCTTTAATTTGGTTTTGTTTATTTGCATATATTTGTAAGTATATTGTATATTCGTATATAAAAAATTCCAACAGGGTTTTTAACGCTTACCGGTTTCTTTGCCCGCGTTATCCTTTGGAATGCGGAAGTAGCGGTTAATCCCTGCGCGACCTTGCCTAAACCCTCGCTAATACGTATATGCTAACAAGGATACAACCCTTTAAATATTTATAGGTACCGTGAATACCGTATCTATGTATGGGACTAAATGTAAAGGAATGAGATAAATTAGTGAAATTACCCGAAATTGATCTAAATGGAAATAAATTGCAGCGATTTTAACAGAAGTACTTAGGTTTACAGTTATAGTTATATTTCCTTCTAAAAATAAGGAGCAATTAGGTGGAATTATTTAGTTCTTGCAATAATTGGGTATTTATGGTTTACTTTATATATGCAATGTCGATGTTCTACAAAATGATTTGAGATATTTAAAGTCTGCGGGTAAAACTGAGAGAAAAACAGTATTTGTGGGTTTGTGGAACATTTGTCAGGTGTGGTCCTCTACTTTGACAGCAGGCAAACACTTTTCACTACTTAAAGAAAATCTATTACAGATTTTCTATCTTTTGCAGATGCCTACAAGTTTGAAGATTTCATCTATATGGTAGATTTCTATGAGCAAGTAAGATTTATCTGTTACTGGCAAGTGAACTTAAGGGGTCTGCACCTGTAAACGTTCCACCTTCTATCTTTTGTGCACTTCCACTAATGGCTCTAGAAAGTGACAACATGTCTAATGGAACACTAAAAATCTGTATTAAAGAAATTAAAATATTAATTTAAGAACTAATTAGACAGAATTAAGCGATAAAAGTATTTGCGTAATAGCAAGAAACCATCAATTATACATAGAAAGTGCAATTTCTGCTAATATTGTGTGTGCAAAGTGGAAAGTGTATTAAAATACAGTTGCACACCGCTAACCTCACATTTTTCATATGAACTCATGTGATTACTTCAGTTTACCTGTTGAACAAACTTTTCGTTTGTTATAAATATAAAACAACTAAATTTAACAGAAGTAGTCTAGAATCAATATGAATCTACTTCCAAAAACTAGTAAAGAATTTGGACATAAAGACTATTGGGATAGTTTCTTTAAAAAACGCGGAAAGCATGCTTTTGAGTGGTATGGAGAGTATCCAGAACTGTGCAATCAACTTCACAAATATATCAAAACAAAAGACAATGTCTTAATTGTTGGATGCGGTAATTCAGTCCTTGGAAACGATCTTTACGATGTAGGCTATAAGTAATTTTTCTAAGATATTTGTTAAATACAAAATACAAGTCTCCTATTTTAGAACCATCACAAGCATTGACATATCCAATGTGGCCATTCGACAGATGAACAATTTAAATGAAACAAAAAGACCTGAGATGCAATTTATTCAAATGGATGCAACAAATATGTCATTTGAAGCCAATTCATTTACTGCAATTATAGATAAAGGAACTCTTGATGCACTTATGCCAGATAATGCAGAAGAAACTCAGAAAACTATTAACAAATATTTTTCTGAGATGTTAAGAGTACTTAAAGTAGGTGGTAGATATATTTGTATATCACTGCTCCAAGAACAAATTCTAAGTATTCTAGTTAATTATTTTCCACAAAATAATTGCATGTTTAGAATTGCTAGATGTTTTGAAGCAGAGAAGAATGCAGCTGAAGCTAGTGAGAGTGCATTGCCTGTGTTTGTTATCATTTGTACCAAATTCCTGAAACTACCAAGTAAAATACTGGAATTGTGTTTGGCTGGCAATGATAAAATGCAAAGAGTTCAAAGTGAAGAAGAGTTGGTCAAACAAATCTCAAGTGTGCAACAGGCTGCTTTTGTTTGCTCAGGCTTAAAGAATAGTAATATATCAGATGATAACATTTCATTTGATATATTTTTACCTAATGATGACAAACCCAGGTATACGGTTTATATTAGTGATATTCAAGGAAATAGGAAATATATGAAGTATGCTGCTTTTATTGTTCCACAAGGAAGGTAACTAATGAACATAATTAAACCGCATAAATATTGAATTTCATCTTATAGGGAAACCGACTGGTTATTTTCCACTATTGACGGAAGGAAAGAACTAGCCATAATGTCGAAAAGTAATCGACTTGCTGTTGTAACAATGCATAGAAGTCAAGTTTATGATAGTTTGGAGGCAGTTAATAAAGAAGTTGAAGAATGTATAAGGAATCTAGCTCCGGCATCGATTGGAACTGATAAAGTAAGCAATATGTAGCTGAGTATCTCCATATTTTTGAATAAATTTTCAGATTCCATTCTTATCATTGGGTGCAGATTTAGGAGAGCGCGTTATTCGATTTGAGGGCCGTTCAGAATATTCCGGGAGCTACGTTGTTGAAGATGTTACTGTCGATGATAATAAGTACAGAAGATTGTTTTACTTATCATCGCAGTCAGTGATTCAATCAGAAGCTAAATTAAAACCAGGTACATCTTTTACCACCAAATCCTTAAGTTACAACTTATTTTCGTTGAACTTTGCAGGGAAATCAAGAAGTGGAAATGAACAAGAAGTAATTGACGTCAGTTATTTAACTTGTGAACATCATATTTACATAAGCCGTGCCGTTTTTATCGCCACCCTAAATGAATGCTCACCTAAAGCCCTAATTATAGGGCTCGGTGGAGGAGGTCTCTGTTCATTCCTGAGAAAATACCAGCCAAACATCGCAATTACCGCAGTTGACATCGATGCGGACATGCTCAAAATAGCCGTAGAATGGTTTGGCTTATTACTCGACAAACATATGAAGGTTGAAATAAAAGACGGATTGTTATACCTTGCCGGAAATGGTAAAAGATTAATATTTATAGCTGATATGACAATACATTGCATTTTTGTGTAAAATAGGTACAAAGTACAACACTATTGTGTTTGACGTTGATAGTAAAGACTCAACAATAGGTATGAGTTGTCCTCCGAAAGAATTCCTCGATGATTTGGTCATCAAAAATGTCGTTCGTTCTCTTACCTCCAATGGACTCTTCATTGCCAACATTGTCTTGCGTGATAGCAAACTACGTCCTGGAGTAGTTAAATCATTCCAGAAGCACTTCAAACACGTTGTTTCCTACAAACTAGAGAAGGATTTGAATGAGATATTTCTGTGTTACAATAGTGATGTTTCAGTGGAGAAGGTTAAGGAGCAGTTTACTGTCGCTGGTAAAGAAATGAATAACTTTTTCAAGAAGCATAAAAATATGGACCTGATTAATAATGTTGATGGCAATTCTTTAATAATTTGTTAAAATTAAAGTTTTATGATTTTCAATCAAGCAATAACCACTTTCTTTCATTTACAGCTTTACAATTAACAGATCGGATTCTTAATATAGTCAATAATAATAAGATAACTATTTAGTTACTAAAATTTATAAAGAGAAAATAGCGTACAATAGCAATCCAACAATAATTTTATATAATCAAAATTGGCTTCCAGGATTAAACTCTTACTATGCACAGTTTTTACTGCCATCTCACATACGCTCATTTGGATCATATCGGAAACAATTAAATTAATTATCACAGTTAACGTGTAGGAATTCAACAGATAACATAGAACACAAGAAGACTGGTCGACACTGCAAGCAACCAAAACGGAAAATTCATTACTGCTATTCAGACTTTGTCTTTTTTTACCCTCAACTTTTTATATGCTGCACACCATTCAACAATAGAATGCCCAGATGACTAGTCCCAAATAATTTAACAACGCGGCCATAAAACTCGAAATAAATACTCCTACAATCTAAACGCATTTCCAGCCATCTGAACCTCTTATGTCCTTGAAAATTCCGTGGTAAGAGTTAAAATACTTTCTTGAATATCTTTTTCAGCGTACCCTTTTTTCCTTTTTTACTACTAGTTTCTAAATTTAAACTAATATTACCAGCCGACGGCGTTGGACTTGACTGCCTTTTAGTCTCATCCACACTGGCAGACTTTTTATGGCCCTTACTTTCGGTACTCTCAACCAACACTAAGCATCCATTGTTCTGTTTGCGTGTTTCAACTGCTTTCAAAAATGCCGGCGATGAAATCTTTCTGACTTGTGCCACAGGATTACCGTTTACCATAATTTTCCCTTTCATCTTCTCTTGAAGTGGCTTAGGAAGTGGCATGTCTTGAAGGGGATTGTTGTCACTCTCCTCTAAAACAATAGGCGCCTCGTCTAGGCCACTAAGATCTGCGTCCCAGTTAAGTGGAACTTGTGCCGGCGCTGATTGTCGAATCCACATTGCATTCGTCTCCGATGAGTAAATGTAGTCAGTCTTCCAAACATGGTGTTGATGCTCTTCACTCAACGTTGTAATTGAGTTCGAACGCTGTAGACCCTTCTTACGCTTACGTTTCCTATCCTTCGCCCTCTTGCGAATATCAGCTTCATCTAAAAGAAGATGTTGATAAGTACCTGTTATCTTCAAGGCTTCTTCACTTGGTCTTCTCTGCTTTTTGAGCGGTGTGTTGTGGCTCACAACATCGATAGACTTGCGACGCTGTACTTCAACCACGGCCCCAGTGGGTGCAAAATGTTTATGATCGTGTCGTCGACAAAATGTAAAAATCCCAACTGTGGTGACCACAATCAAGATTATCCAATGCAGAGGATTGAATGAGTTATCACGTTCTGCTACCAATGCTTCCACGACTTCAGTAAGTTGATTTAATTTAGCTTCAAGCCTATCATTGCGTTCGTCTTTTCTTTTGCTTTCTTCATTGAGTGTGGTGATTGTTTTCTCTAACAATCTTTGCATTTCCTCCACTTGTTTTCTATAACGTCTGCTGAGCTCCTCTAAATATTGACTACTTAATGACATGTTTCTCTCGAGAGTCTTGATGCGATTCGACAAACGTAGAAATACCGATTCTTTCGGAGGAGCTGGTGTTGCGCTGTTTACAGGCATGTTATTGTCATCATCTGATATGAGGTGCTCTAAATCTAGATTTTCATTGCTTTCTATCGTATTTTCCTCCGTTTCGGGAGTTGTTTCAACTGTACCCTCTGCAACTGCAGCCTCCTTATGGTTATCTTCCTGAACCTGTTCCTCAACTGTTTGTGTCGGTTTAACTTTATTGTCAATAGTAGTCTCCTCAGTTGTAAACTCTGTGATATCAATAACTTCCTCAGCTGTTAACGTCTTAGTCGGATTTATTTTCGTCGCGTCTGAATATACATTATTCCCGTCATCTTTAACAGTAGCTTCCGTTGAAGCTGCGGCTACATCCGAAGCAACACTCTCTTCGTTCACACTTGACGGCACTTCTGTGTTAATCGTAGGTTCAGACGGGTCTAGCTTAACGCTGATATTGCTTTCAGTTACAACTTGTTTATCAGTCACATTCATCTGAGTGCTGACATTGAGCACGACTTTACTCTCCAGAATTGCCATTGTATTACAGAGCGCAGCCAAATAAGGCATCGGAAAGAACGCCTTTACGTAGGAAGAAATCGAACTGGAGCAATTTGCTATGCACTTGTTCTGAAAGTCAAATCCAAACTGGACACACACAGACGTATTATAAATCGTGCGTCTTATCAAATTAGCAGACAGTAAAATATCTAGTTGATTTGCGTGGCAACTCAACAGCTCAAAAACTTGTCCAAACAATAAATCACTGCAATTGTCGCACACAACTATATGACTTGGTGTAGTGCATGTACTAATGAGTGAAGAGTACTGTTTCATGTCTTCTGGATTGCTTCCTACGTTGGCGCCTACGCTGGAATTGCCTTTATTTGCTAAAACTTCTGCAGCTTTCTTTACGATGGAAATAACAGCGTCAGTTGCAGATGAGAACAAATTCTGAGGTCCTGGACGCTTCTCTGAATCTAAAGTATCGTCATCATCTTCCTCTTCAGTGTGCTCCTGGTCTTCCTTCTCCAAAACCTCAAACTCCGAAGTGCCATAAACACGAAATAAAGAAATAGGACAAAAGTGTTCTGATCCATGATGTGAATGCATCTCAACTTTTATGTACTTCCCAAATAAATGCGGCTGCAAGTCAAAACTTTGTACATCTCTCTCATCTTTCGCTGCGAAGTGACCTACATTCGACCACTCCCGACTTGGAAATCTATCGCTAACAAAAACGCTAAAATCCTTCGGGGACGAGGAAAACAGTTCAAAGTTCGCCAAATCGATTTTCTTCGCTTGTATGGCCTCGCAAAGCTCAACAACAAACCATATTCGACTAGTACATGTGTTCAACTTGTACTCGTCCCTCGATGGACTTAGAACAGAACTGGGAGAAATAGCTTCCGGATTAGCAGCTACAATCTTCGCTCCACAATCAGGCGACGCGTAATTTTTCGATCTCACTTTATTGTTATTTCCTATCTTACCATTGGAGTGGTGATGAGTTGATGTGTTGACTTCCTCTCGTTTCTTTTCAGCTTCTTCCAGCTGTTTCTGCGTCCATTCAGAGAACGAAGGAATCTCCTCCGTTAAATTTTCCTTGGCTTCTATTTTTGGCACTTCTAGGAGCGGTTTCGTTTCCTTAATTTCTTTTGCATCTCTCACTTCTGCTGTTTGATGTTCTTGTACTTCCGGAACATCCTCTACCTGAGTTGCATTTGCTTTCGAGCCATCTTTGTTATTTGCTTCTCTTGTAATATTGTTTATTGGCACAGTCTCATGCTCAGTTTGACTAGATTGTTGTTCCGCACGTTGTTCTAAATCAGCAGTCGCAGAATCGACGAGCGTTACAACAATTTGCCCGGCATCGCTGATCCTGCAACAGAACAAAACACAACTTAAAACGTAATTTGAAGCTAGTTATAAGTTCACTAGGCTATACATTGTTTACAACCGGAAATTACTATTGCAACAGAAACTATCATAATAAATCGGAACATGACACGCATCGTCGCACTGCTTTCCTTGGCTTGAATCATGAAAACACCAGTGACGACAAAACAAACAACTCTTTAGTAGACTTGTTAAAGTAAACGAACAATTGAATAATATGTATATTTCCTTGAATATCATCTTATATTTACGCTTCCTGACTTGATCATTGTCGTTAATGGTAAGTTAATTCATTATTATATCGACACCATAAATAAATCCAACATCATATTTCATATGTTTGCGATATTGTAGTACATTTCCAACGTTCCAAAAATAAACTGTTATGAAATTGAAGCAAACTTGACGTGTTTTGCACGTGTATTAATAGCGTAAAATAATGGCAGCCCTCAAAAATGCTTTAAAACGGCTAGCAAAGGAAGTAGAGAAATTTCTATACATCCGCTGCAGTACTGCAGTTGCTTAAAATTGTTTTAATTACAAGCTTAAAATTGAGCAATTCGTCGGCAAGAACAAATAAAGAAAGGCTATATTATGCTGAAATAGGAATTCACTGAATTCATAGTTTGGTAAACTATTTAAAATACAGCTGCAGATAATTTATTTGCGTAACTTATTTCAATACTGCTCCAAGATTAAACATCTTTTAAATTTAGCGTGCAAAGTTCGTGGTTGATGCCATTAAACGGGTCGTTGATATCCAAATTAAGCATACACTTGAAGTGCATTTGGAACTCCAACATTAATAAAAAAATTATATATATTTAAAAAACAAATTTTAAGACAACCATAAATATTTCCAATATTTTCAAAATATTCAACACAATCTTTTTTTTTATTCAGAATCGCGTGATTACATTTTTTGGTATGCACTAGAATGATAATGCAATGTTTAACGCATTCGTATTTCATGTATAAGTACAGTGCCGATAACAATAAATATCTTACCTTGAAGCCACCAATACCAGAAACAGCAACTTTATGCACATGTGCATGATTCCCCGTGCATTTCCCTGCTTAACTTCACAAATACCTCCGCGTGAAAATTCACTTCCAGTAAAGTACAATCCAAACAATACAGCTCAAGGTGTATTGCGGTGTATTATAAAGGAAACAAATTACCGAACGAAAAAAAAACATAGCTTTTTTCATCCACGTACTTGCACATTATTAGTTGACGACACATTAAATAAGAATAACTTTTTAATTTATTTCATTGTTCGTTGCTTAAATGTTAAAATAAACTCTGATATCAATTATTGCGCTGCACTACGCTGGCTCGTATTAAAAGCTGCGAGCAAACTGAAATATAAACTGATAACAAATATACCCGGACGTATATTATAAACTCGATGATAGAATTAACTACCAACGAATTTTTGTGTCCAATACTACTGACCGTATTCAGTAGCCACGCATTCACATATCAACAGGCGACCTTGCAAACTTTGTTTAACACTTCATGTTATAATTCACCAAGCTCGACAACAATCGATCGCACCATATGTGAATGGGAAGTGAAGTTGAGCAAAAACTTGTTTAAGATCAATGCGTTTATTTTTTGTTCCTTTAATGTGAATGGTCAATGCGTTTCTGTTTGTAGCAACTGGTGGCGCACACGCTTGACGACAAAACCCTTCATTTTAAATGCCATTCGCAACAGCAAAGGCAGTTTTGTAATGATAACCAAGAGAAAATATACACAGCTTGAATATTTCTCATTAACTCAGCTTGTTTAATTTTTGCAAACATTACAATTGTGATGGGTTATTGTAAATTCTTATCATACGACACGTCAGTCAGCATCGGGACTTAAATAAGATAATAAAACGGCAAATTATTCAAGAATGATCGATAATATACGCCGAAAGCACTTGCGAGACAACAGCAGTTGATATCGTTCATTCATATTGATTGATCGTACATTTGAAGAAGAATATCGTTAGCAACATAGATTGCTAGACGATAAGCATTGAGGGTCACTCATGTGGTTGGTATGCAAATGTGAATATAGAAAATGTAAACTGTACTTTCTCACGTGAATTTCTATTTGCATTTTCCCAGACTCTAACTGAGCCTGGTTGCCAATTTCCATTACTTAATATTTACGACAATTGCTAAACATTTCTTCCCAACTTTCATTGCGTTGATGCCAGAATGTGGTGAATGTACGTATACTTACAAAAATACCTAAGTACACTGAAAAAAAATTTCGTAAAAAATAATGTATATGCGCTATAATTGTAGTAATTTTTGGTTAAATACCGTATTAAAGTTGAATATTCACAGCCCATAAAATTTAAATGTCCACACAATACCAGTACTTTTTGTTCAGATGGTTTACTTTCATTTAATAAGAATCGTATATTTATTTCATTTCCACGGCAATAAAACATCAACTATAATTAACTATATGTGGTATACGGAATATTCCATACCGACCTCCTTTCTTCTCTCTTTCTCGCTTGAAAAATTATCTTTCAAGGTGGTATTCCTAGCGCTATTCTAATGCAAACTAATGTAATGTGAGAGTAAAAGATTAGCATTGGCAATGCTAGCAAAAATTTGTTTATTGCAAAAGTAAATACATCATTGTCAAGTATAAGAGGCAAATGTGTTGTTTAGTAGCTAAGATATCAGAGTATTGCTACGAAGAGTATTGTTCAATAGGTGTTGTTTATTCGGAGGTAGGTTCTTAATTGTGAAACACATTCCAGGATTTGCAGCTATTAGCTAAATTATGTTCTACGAGTGGTTCCGATAATAAAACAACATAGCATAAATAAGTTCAAGAATATCATAATATTACCAGAATGGTTATTAATTTCAAACAAGTTAATTAAAACAACAAAGTTAAGATTGCATTTTGAAATTAAACGAGTGGGTGTTGTAAAAAAAAGGAAATCAGCTTAGCATGTAATCTTTGGCAAGCGTAAAAAATTCGCTGTATGAAAAAGTTTCATGCGCCTAGAAAATATGGTAATAAAAAGATTATATTTTTCGTGAACGAGTTTTGTACAATATGTGGAATGTATTGTACTGGCATTAATTAGCTATAATTGTTAAATACACAAAACCGTCAATAGTCCCATTTTCGTAGTGATTAATGAGATTCAATAAATTCAACTTGTTTGTTGCATGTTTTCCGCCTATTCACTAATTTCCTACATAAGTTCTCAATTGGCCAATAATTAAACTAGGCTAAAGTTTTTCAAAGAACAAGGACATTGCAGCACATGTTGATCCTATTTGAAGCTACATTTTTCCACTGCTTAAAGGTAGCATATGTTCATTTGCATCAGATAATTACAATTGAATTTCCACTTACTCATTAGGAATTCCTGCATTCTGTGAGGCAACATCTGCAAATCCCGCAGTAAACTCCGAAGCTGGTGCAAATGTTTCAACACCTTGTTCTTCAAAACTCGATTGCACCACATCCTCACGGTTCAACTCGGTTTTATCCCCTTGCTCATCACTGGCACTGGCTGCTGTAGATGGTGGCGTGTGAGGAACAGCGATTTTCTCCGGTAAGGAGAAATTTGCGTGAAGATTTTGCTGAATGGTGGCTGGCGCATCTTTAGTGACAACATCTTCAGTCTGTGTGAATGTTGCACACAAAATTAACAATCTGAAAGAAGTAAACATCGTTAGGAGACGACACTTTTGATAGCTGCTTAATTTGCAGCTGTTGTAACAAACAACAGTACATGATGTATGAAAGAAAGAAAAGACGGGTGAATGTTAGCAGAAAATATGAGAGTCATATGCGAATAGGTAGAGATCCAGAAGCCGTTATGACGGTCATGATAAGAGGGGAGTGTTTCAGATGGGTGGAGGAAGCGAGTTTTACATATGTTCTACCAGTTATACTTACAGCGTCCAAAATAACCGGCTGTAGAAATACGTAAATGTGTCTCCGAACCCAATCTGCATTATCGTATCGATAGAAAACGCTCAGTCACTATCATTTTCGCGCGGAGAAATCCGTGTGGCTTTCTTTTGCCTCTCTACGTACTGAACTTACTGCCCGCAATCGCTTACCAGGTGCAACTGCAAAACTCCACTGACGTGGACTTGACAATACCACGATTAACAATTGTTCGCAACAGCTCAAAACGCAAATTTGGAGGGCGAATACACGCACTTCTGCGGCCATACGAATTATTCAGACGTATTCACGTCGCGCGATCACCATCGCCGAATTGTTACGAGTGAAGCAACGCTGGGTGGGGGGGAACAAGTCAGCCATAGATAATGGAAAATGCGCAATAAAACCATACGCAGCTTTAATATAGGCAAATAAACTTACACCATTTTTAAAAATTAGCAGAAATTTGTTTACGTTTTACTAAAAATTGCCGCACGTCATATTTGGTCATTATTATGTCATACATTCATTCTAAATTGTATAAGTGTTATTCATTACCGAAAAATAATGCTTTCCTACCGCTCACTTCATCGCACACGTTCAAGAACCAAATTCAAGAGTAAAGATGACTCGGAAATTGTTGATAACCACAATAAACCCAAAAATAGATCTAGTTCAGTTCCAGTACGACTTTATAGTCCAATTATCCGCCTCCTTCTACCTTTTTACCGTCCAACTGAGCCATTGAATGGTTACTATACTGTTATCATCGCTGATAAAATCCATTTTGAAGGATTATTTAATGATAGCCGTCGTTTTGGCCCTGGAGTACTAACATACCTCAACTCTATGTATCAAACTGTGGGTTGGTGGTATGGAAATGAAATTCTAAGATTATGTAAAGCCGTCTGTCCTGGGAGTGTGCCCAGTTTATGTCCACCCAGAGTTGATTATTCCCCGAAAAAAGACTTCAAGAAACTGGAAACATTTAGGCGCAATATGGCGTCCATTTTGTTTACTTGTGAATCATGCGATTTAGAAAAGTTTGCGATGGAATTTATAGATGCAACTGAAGCTAACACCAGCACGGAACCAATTCAGTGGTCTTGTATTAATTTGGAGTCTATGCTTGAGACTAAACATGCCTCTGTTATTGTCCGCAAATGTGGTTTGGAAAAAACGCAGAAGTACTCGACCAATATGGAAATATTTCGGCTTTTAGCGCACGCAGGTATGATGAGTGAAATCTTTGAATTTGCTCTAGAACATCTCGATGAAGAAACATTCTTTAATGTGAGAAGTTTTGTGGGTAACTCCAGATATGAGTATGGGAAACCATCGAAGTACGAGAAGTTTTGTGTTGAATTTCTCACAACTTGTGCGAATGGGGACAAAGAATATTTTCGATATTTGATAGAAAATTGTAATATAAATCCGAATATTTGTGATGGAAGAGGAAATTCTGGATTGATGTTTGCAGCATCAAAAGATAAAATTGAGATGATTTATGAACTGGCACGAACTGGCGCTGATTTCAATATGGTAAACGATGATGGACTAAGTGCACTCTCAATTGTTTTGCTGAGATTCATAGCGTTGGTAAGAAAAGTGCAGAATTGGAATCAAGCTTTTGGGATCACCGTCTTTCCAACTTTGCAACCCATCATCAAGAAACATATGGACAGCAGAAAGAAGAATGACATTGAAAAAAGTCCCAAGAAACATCAATCAGGCAACAAAAAGAATGCAATTGTGCCAAATGACGAAGAAATTAATTTCTCCGAGATTTTCTTCTGCTACCATGATAAAGAGATACTCAGTTTAGAAGAACGTAGAAATATGCCAATTGAACAAATTTTTGGTTTCTATGGTCTTCATTTACCAGCTGTGGAACTACAAAACTTCCAAAACAATTATTCGAACCCGGGAACAAAAGAAAACTACGTGTTTGACTTTAATTTGAAGCGGTATAAAAAGGAGGATCAGAAAATGCAAAGGAAACACATCAAAAATAAGCGCGGCTTAAGATATATAGATAACGAGACATTTTTACGACTTGCAGTTGTATTTAACACCTTAGTTATACTCTTGCATTATGGGAGCAATCCATGCATTTCGTCGCACACTAATTTTTCAATACCACCGCTATTCCTAGGACTATTTACGGAACACAAAGATGTTCTCCAAATGCTGCTCAATTTTGGTGCTGAGCCCTCTCATCGACTCAGAAGTTATTATAACATTACCCCATTACAAGCATTGGCTTCAATGCACCCTGGAAAGTACCAGAGCGAGCTTGCTAACATTTTGCTAAAAACAAGTACGAGCAATGAACTAGTAAACTTGGTGTCTTCCGAAGTTCTGCTTGGCTTAGACTTCAGTATAAACATGGTTCAGGCCAGAACAGACCCCAATCATTGGTGGGAAGAACGTCGTTGGGCCGTGGGCAACTATAAAGAAATTTTGGATTCTGGTAAAACAGTTCTGCACATTTTAGCAATGCGCTGTGATTTTAAACCCAACCCAATACCGATGAAAAACTTAGCTGAAGTGTTTATATGCAAACACGCTAATTTATCGAAGAAGTATTTAGGACATTTGCCGTTGACACTAGCTATGTTGCGAGGAAACGTTACGTTAGTAAAAACATTACTTAAATATGGGTCTAGTCCTAATACACTACTTGGTAATAAAATGGGGAAAGCAATAACCATCCTCCTCCTGAATCGCTTTAAAGATCAATTGCCACCGTTGGATACATGTAAAGAAATACTAAAATTGTTGATGGATTATGGGGGAGACCCATTTGAAAGCGTCTATAATCTACCAAATGCATTTGAATTTCTGTATAGTGAGAATTATAAACCTGTCAAACTATCCGTAAAAACAAAATCCAGCTTTAGAAAAACGTCAAAAATGGCCAAATGTACGCCAACATCAGCAACTCTTCACAATATAATGTTAAAATATGCTCGGCAAATCCTACTCAAACACTATCAGTGTCTCATGTTTTTGGCATTGTTTCTAACAGTCAAACGAGGATTCAATACACCACAAGAAGTTGGATTTAATCTTAATCTATCTGGCTTCATGAATATCGGAGACACCATGAAGATAATTCAATATCTCATGTACTACCAAATCTTGGATCTCAAAAACATGGCTGATTACAATGCCTTGATTCAATTATTCGATTCTATCATAAAACACGACGACAGTAAACGTTCAAATTCAAAAGAATCGAAGATAAAGATGCCTAAGTTGCAAGACATAGTCTCCACGTTACATTATTTGGAACCATTGGAACCAACTGGATTTACACCTGAATTAGACATAGATTTTGAAAAATACATCGTTTGTTTTAGTTGTTGCATGAAAACTAAGAGGAAATTACTAACCTGTCCATCATGTGGGTTAATTCATTTCTGTTGTAGAACATGCGAACGTTATTGCAGGAAGAATGGAATGCATTCGTGCAATAGTAAATTTTATTCGGATGAAAAATCACAGTTTAAATTCTGTGAAGAGCATAATATTCGCTACGAAGGTATGCACGATGAAGAATTTAAAAGTATACGGATTATGTTACAACACTATATCGAAGAATATAACAATACAAAATATTAAGTTTGTTTGCACTTTTTTCCAATTTTGAAATGATTTTAACTTAGGCAACTACAAATGCAATTGAAAATGCTTCGTTGTCAAAGTTCCAGAGTTGATGTTATGAAGGTTAATTGAGGTTTGTTTGCCAAATTTGCCTTTAAAGTAGTCCAAACTTATGTTTTTATAACATTGTTTTAAAATTTATTTAAATCGAAATATGGAGAGACTATTTGCTTTGCCTTACCTCGTCCTAGAGTGCCCGAATATAAAGATAAAGAAACCATCATGGGTACATCAGCCTTCACCTAAAACAATGTTTGCCATTGTGCTTGTTTCCTATTTTCTAGTAACTGGAGGTACAGTACCTCATAATGCATTAATTGAATGTACATTATTCACTCTCACATTTATTTTAGGAATCATTTATGATGTAATTGTTGAACCTCCAAGTGTAGGATCTACAACTGATGAACATGGGCACTCCAGGCCTGTAAGTTTCACAATAGAAATGCTGAAGCACATCAATATAAACAAATAATAATTTACAGGTGGCTTTTATGCCATACAGAGTAAATGGGCAGTATATCATGGAAGGACTTGCATCAAGCTTCCTCTTTTCCATGGGTGGATTAGGATTCATTGTTTTGGATCACATCCACTCACCATTGACACCAAAATTAAACAGATTAATGATTACAGCAGTTGGTTTCATTTGTGTATTAGTCTCATTCTTTACTACATTTATATTCATGAGAATGAAATTGCCTGGATACTTACAATCCTAGGCTAGTTTTTAGTACATTTTACTCGAGTATTAAAGAGTCTCAATAATGAGTAGATTTTTCTACTAATATAAGATAGATACACAATTTAGTAATAAATGCTAAGATTGCAACTAAATATTATGTATAAAACGATGGATTAAAAGTCGTAATATAAAAATTTCTTACTGTATGTAATCTTGAACACAATCACTTGATGGCAGTACTTTGTCTCTCATTTATAAACGAATCCGGAATGTGCTACGAAAACATGATAATAATTAAGAAAATATTCACTTAAAACAAGCAAATGTGATTTTATTTCTAGCCCACCTTGAAAAATCTGAGGATTTATCAATAATATGTTCAAATTCAGCAAATGATAGAGCACCATCATCATCCAAATCAGCTTCCTCCAATATATTCCTAATGAGATGTTCCATTTCATATTCACTCAACTTGTGAGTGTTAATGAGTCTATCAATGACTTGATGCAAGTCACTTGCTCCCAGCATATCATCTCCATCAAAATCTGTACTTTCCACAGGAATATCACAGTAGCAAATAAGTTAGAGAGGTAATAATACAAACCAAAAATTCGAAATGCATGCTCAGCCTTCACTGATTTTGGTGCAGATTCACTGAACACAGACATCATATCCAGGAAGTCTTCAAATGTGCAGTCTCCATCATTACTTGAGCTGAAAACTTTGCAAATGCGATCACCAAAGGGATTTACATTGAGCTCAGGGTATTGAAGCATTTTCTGCATTGGCAGTTTGGCATTTTTGTTGTGGCCCACTTTTTCTGGTGCTAGGGCCTTAAACTTGTGATGTGCACTGTAAGTATTTGTTTATCAATATCAAATGTTGATTAATTGAATGCATATGACTCACTTCAATACTTCCTTCTTGGTAAAATAAGTCAGATCCTGAAATGAATATGTAATTATGTGTGAAAGGTGAGTTTAATCTTGATTCTTGCCTGATAGTCTTGTAGTTCTTCATCGGTAAATTGGCTTTTGCCCTGTCCCATTGTTATTTGCTGATGATGTTTATCAAATCGGATGTTCCGGATGACATATGACCATCGCATGAATAGAGAGAGAAACAAACATGCTATGCGCGAGAAAATCAGCTGTGAGGAAGGAAGAACGCGCATACCAGCCACACCAATGTCAGCAATGTCATGGAAACATGTCATGATGCTTGCTACTCATTGCCGCCGCCCAATTTCGGTGCTCTCTGTCCTACTCACACAACCAATATGTAGTCAGAAAACACAGCAACGAGGACCACTTCTGAAATATTTCAGGATAATATTTCAAACTTTTGTTATAACATCATTACTATAACAACCGTGAACAATTTTCAACAAGAATGTGAGTGAAACTATCATTGAATCAGTCTGTCTTGCTTTTAAAATTGTCGTCCTGTCTTGAGAAATTACTCGTTGCGTTGGTATAAATTCCTGAACATGGGCAATCATCATGGCAAACGTGACCCAGCGGAATGCGTAAAGAACGCCCACGACAAGAAACGCAGAAAGTTGCCATTTTATCTCTCCCTTTTAAGATACCAGAGATGCAACGTCTTTCATATGATCTATCTGCTTTGCAAAACGTAAAAGTGCCGTACATTTGGCTAGTGGGTGCGATGGGCTGTGGGCGTGATATCCAGGCTGATTCCATGCAGCAAAATTATGGGTTCGAAGTGATCAAAATCAGTAACCTTCTGAGGAGCCACGCGACAAATGACACAGATCGAGGGAGAGTCATCAAGGAGAACCTTGAGATACCCAATGGGTACATTCCAAATGTAAAAACCAAAGCAGAACGCGCAATTTACTGACTTGTAATAAATGTAGACCATTATTGTAGACTTGTTGAAAGAAGAAATGCTTGGTAAAGCAAAACAAACAAGTGGGTTTATCATCAATGGCTTTCCCACAAATCGAGAACAAGCGGACATGTTTGTCAAGGAAATTGGGCCACCAAATGTCATCATCGTGTTAAAGTGTTCATCTGCAATTATGATAGCGAAATGTGTACAGAAAATGCCGCATCTTAGCAAGAACGACATCAAGAAGAAGATGAAGCAGTTCAAGAAAGAATTAAAATCGTCATTGAGAAGTTATGATACTAAAATCGAAAAGGTAAACACCTTTTTCAACCCTCTTATGATGCTAATAACATAATTATTTTCTTCTCTAAGTTTGACACCAGCAAAGAAACAGCCGACGAAATATTCCCACGAATTCAATCTGCAATGAACGTTCGCATATTCGGTGAAACTGCAAAACACATCGCCGAATGGAGTTAATTCTGTGATCACATGACAAATCATCTGCTATCAAGCATAAACCTTCAACCATCTAGTAATTAGTAGAGTCAAGTACTGTAAATTCGCCAGCCCATAGTTCACAACCACAAAAATTCTCAGTTTTCAATAAATTTTCCTTGTATGTGGATATCAAAAGTAAATTAAATTGAAAATGGGTTTTATTAAATTTCTAGTGTTTGTTTGGTGTCTTTCTGTGACTTTTGCTTGTTTGCAAGAGAAGAAAGTGAGGCAATTCTATAAAATAAAGAATTGTCATCGTTCAGATTCAAATATTGTTGGCAAAACATCAGTTTCTTCTCTTGAAGAGTGCTCAAAGTTTGCTGGGCAGAAAAATGCTTTGGCATTTAACTACAGTCCACCTGAAGCAATCACCAGACGTCGGAAAAGACCAACTCACAATTGTCATGCGCTTGGATGTCCAGAGTTTGATAACTTTACTCGTTTAATTAACGATACAATGTTTGATTATTACAGTGCTTATGGAAATGCAACAGGTGTTTTAAATTATGTCCAGAAGAAGTAAATCTGTACTAAGATCATATCAGTTTTAGAAAACGCCACTTGTATCAAATCCATTGGCGTTTTCCGTTTAATCTACACCAAATTAAACTACTCGAACGCAATTGAAAATTGCCAATCATTATTTAGTGACTTAGCGCACGTCCTTTCTGAATCAAGGACAATACCACTTGCGAAAATGTTGGTCACACTAACAGATTGGTACAAAGCAGCCTACGTTGGACTCGACGATATAAAACAAGAAGGAAAATTTGAAACGCCTTTAGGCGATCCAATCCATTGCTATAAGTACAGAGCATGGAGCCCAGGACAACCCAGGAATATGCTCAAAAATGATGATTGTGTTATTTTGGAGGATACTAAAACGTGGAGGATTGTTAATTGCAAACATGAGATGGCATCCTTCTGTGAAATGTATCCAACTCCTCCTGACCAGTATCGAAGTAAATTTTTGGATGTAGATTGTGAGGATATTGACGAATCAATAGAACGTGATGAGTGTAGAGAGTACAGGAGGATCAAAAGGAAGAAAGGAAAGAGGCGGCATAGATGCTTAGAGTAAAACATGTGGCTATAGGCAACTTATTCAGCAGAAATTTTAAAAAATTTAATAAAGCGTAAATAAATTAATATTTAAAGTCCCAGAAAATGTAATCTTTCTCATGTTATTTATTGCAGAACATTTTCAAATTTGTACTTTATTCCAAGAGCACTACCCCTTCAAAAGCAGTGCTCCTTGGTTCACAATGCTACGCAAGCCGAGTGCAACGTGACGGGCCCTTCTGGCAACATCTCAACTCAATTGACGTATATTCAGCAGATCAATTCCATCTTACTGTACAACAGCAACTTCTTTCTGTACCAATGCATCTAAGTATTCAGTAACCTCATCGAAGATCTCATCTGGATTACGTTCAGCATTGATCTAAAATAGAGATATTTGCATTTTTTCTCCAAACAAATGATAAGATAGATACCCTTTTTAATTTATCAGTATAGTGCTCAACAATTTCATTATTATACGTGTTGAAAGTAACCAAACGAGCCTTGATGGTCTCCTCGTTATCATCCACACGTCCAGAATTAATAGCACGTCCTAATAACCTACTTGTTAAAGTAGCCTCCGAGCAATCAAAGAAGAGAATCAAATCAACATAAGCAATGCTATTCTCAAACTGAATGCCCTGAAGTTTCTCGCGAGGGTAACCATCAATGAGAAACCCTTTAGGTCTTTCAGCATTAATCATTGCTTCACGAAGGAGATCAAGGACGACTTCCATTGGGACCAAAGCACCTTTGGCCATGATTTCACTCAGCTCTGTCCCGCGTGGCGAGCCACTTGCTACCTAAAAATAAACAGTGGTAATAATGTTTTGCAGCTGCTTCATTGGCATTACCTCAGCGCGGAGAAGGTCCCCAGATGATAAATGAGTAAAGCCATATTTGGCAACGATTAAATCACATTGCGTGCCTTTTCCAGAGCCTGGACCTCCAAGAACCCAGATAATGGGGCAGTTGAACGTTGGTTTGTTCTAGAATAAACGTACTGTATTTTAATTGGGTTCAAATTATTGCTGCTAAGGTAAGAATTGATATAATTTTCTTTTGATTGCAGTTTGGTTGAGTTAACTCAACTTTTACCTGCGCCATAGTAAGCGTAACTGCAGTAGTAAAACTCAGCACAACTAAATATAAAAGATTAGAAATCGCGTCTGGTTCATCCACGAACAAGCGTTGCTCGACTGAATTTAGTTTCAATGTTAAGCGCAGCGAATTCTCAACACATGACACACTACTAAATAATAAAAGCGGAGGGCGTTTAAGTGGTTGACAATTTAAAGTTGCGATCACGTGTGAGAGGAAATAGCCATTTAGCAACAATAAATCTACTCTAATTCATCTCACATTTATTTCAATGAATATGAATTAAGCGTTTGATAAGGTTTTTGTGTGCACTGCGATAACAAATTAATTGTATCTTGCATTCTTCACGATATGAAATCAATAAATTGGTTAAAAGTAGTCTGGGTCAATTATACTTTGCCTATTAGTTTACACGCGTCATAAATTTAAATTTTAACTGCTTCAAATAATTTCAAATGAATTGGTGTATATTGTTTGCTTACCGAGAGACCTTTGCAACTCTTACAACAACTTGCAGAAAGCATTTTAGTACCATTTAATTCACACCGGAAATGAAGCAACCATTTGGTGTATTGTGATTCTTGACAACCCAAGGACAAAAGAATAAGTGCTGGAAATGCTTACGTGTTGCACTTTCTGATTTTAATTATGACATGATGACAGTAATAGTTGCATGACATGCAAATCATCCATTTGTGTTGTGATTGTAACAATGAACTGACAAATCAAGTCAAAGTTATAAAAATCCGTTAAAATTCAATTCATTTCTTGACATTTTATTTTCAACTTGACCTATCTTTCCTTGCATATTTACAAACTAAACCAAACATAATATCTGACTTTTGGCCGCTTGCAAAATGGATAATTATAGAATCGAAATATTCACCTCGTCGGAATCCATATTTACAACTTGTCCGCACGTCTGTCACGTATTCTCAACGCTTGAAAATTCTCAACAAACGGTGAAATCTTGAGGAAAATTACGCTGCGTAAACACGTTGTTCTTTCAAGCAGAGCCTCCAGGGTGCACTATCTCCTCTTCCGTGGAGTAGGATTTGAGTCGAGTCTTTGCCAGATCGATATTTTCAGTGCAATGAAAAGGGGATGTCTGTCTGACCCACATTCCACATTCAATTGACATGTATGTTCATTCTGAGAAAACAGCTGCTGGGAATATTTTAATATCGAATGATAATAATACATCATTAATTATGTGTCCAGCGATGTGTCCGTAGCATTGATACAGGAAAACGATATTGAAATACATCTAGAAGTGTTAATAATAATTATATATTATATTGGTGTTGGGTAATACCTTTATTTGTAAGATAACATTATTCATATGGGAAATAAAAACAATTGCAGGTAATGATGATGATTACTAGGGTGCTTTTGGAGGAATTCGATTATTTTGTGAATATTTGGTTGCATATATTAAATGCAATATATGCATTGCAATATATGTTTGAAATGTTGTTTAAAATACAAGAATTATAAAAGAAAGAGAGGATTTCTTTGCTTGCTCTTGCTTTTTATTAAACTAATCAACGACGTAAACAACCAAGTAAATGAACCAATATTAATAACAATGTGAGTGTTGTCAGTATTAGAAAATTAGGTTGGACCTACATGCAGTTTATATTAATGCCTATAAAAAATCTTACAAAGTTAGTTGAGAATGCGATACGTGCAGGTTTTGTTAATTTATGTTATTAGTACCGCCATAATAAATTGGTGTTAAACAAGTTATTATATCCTGCACATTAATTATATTAATATACAATAAATATTTCAACATGAGAATAGAATTAATGCTACCCAGTTCCTACAATATGCTATTTTGTTTTTTCTTCTTTTTCTCCTTGATTCAATATCAAAATCATTACCAACAAAGAACCCTAATTGTATCTAACCTAAATTTGATTAATGTGCATCACTAACCCCATTACCTCAAAAACTAATCACTAACACACTAAACAATGTTGCGCACTTGTCTTTATTCTAATCCATGAATCAACTGATTTAATCCAAATATTTTACTTTATCATAGAAAATATTGAGTCCCGTATATTTGTTTTATCACAAAAGTTTGCACCACCACTCGGCCCACATGCTCAAATTCTAACAATTAATTGGTCACATTTAGTGATGATATTGCAATTAAATATGACCATCCATATAGTTAACCTCTCCATACATCTGCCGAATATTCTGTTGTCGTGCTAAATCCAATTGGTTGTATTTATTCGCGTGGCCATTTGACACACCATTTGCAATTCCATTATCCACTCCGTTGCCAACATGATTCACTCCATTCACATGCACGCCATTGCCCATATTCTGTACTTGTTTACTCAAGGTTTGAATTGGTTCAGCTTCTAGGTCTTGAAGTCGTATGTTTTCTTGTTTGGGAGGACCATGTCCATTCAAGATAGGTCCATCAGTTTGACTCGGGGATTGTATTCCGTTAGGAAGTTGCTTGCCGTGAGGTAAAGAGGCACCATTTTCGTTGGGTTTATCACGAAGGTATTGAATGTGTTCTTTCACAACGTTGCGGAAATCTTGTTGGACTGGTGCTGTATCAGTATCACCATCCACCTAGAGCATTACATTGGTTACACTTGAAAAGATGAGAAAAACAGAGATGGAACAAGACTGCTTACAATTGTTAACCGTCCAATATCATCCATTGCTTTCAACATTGGTAATGAAGATTTTCTGAAGATCTCCAGTCTTCTTCTGAAGGCTGTTACACTATCATCAAGACGCCCTCTACCAAGTTGTAGCTTGGAGCAGTCGAGAAGAATCAATGTTGGTTTTTGTTTATACTAAAATGCAATAAAAGCAGATCAATTTATATATGAAAACAAAATGCGTTTACATCAACTCCCCACTCAAATATAACCAATTTCTGTTAGCTATGTTTGTATCGTAATTACTTGATTATATTGAGTCATCAAAGTCATCCAATCAGTCATCAATTGAGGACAAATATCCCCAAGATACCATGACAACTCAATCAAATAACTTGCTCATTTAATTTAAGTGAATACTCTAAAAAATCCATCCAAACACTTACTTTGGCTTCAAATTCATTGGCTTGCGTCATGGTCCTCGGATAGCCATCGAGGATAATACCAGGCGCTTGATTGTTGTCCGCTATGTGCGACTCCATCAGTCTCATGATGATATCCAAAGGGACCAGTTCACCACCAGCAATACAATCTCTAATTTTTGCAGCGTCGCTTCCTGGTTTAGGGTCTGGAGGTTCAGCTGTAGCGCGTAGCAATCTTCCTAAACTAATATGCATCCAACCAGTGTCTTTTGCAGCTTGTGTACACAGCGTTGCTTTATTACTCCCAGGACCACCAATGACCCAAAGGATATTAGGCATGCCTGGTTTGAGCGGGGATCTATAAGAAGGTGGTAGCTCTTGTGGAGAGACAGATATTACTTGTGTTTGTGGTCGAGGCGGTGATGGTTCTTGGCGTGGGGTTTGAGTTGTTTGGATTTGTTTTTCGGGACGGGGTTTTGGGACTACTGATTGGGCTACAGTTTGCACTGGCTGAAATACAAGCAATAAATAGTAATATTATTTTGTGGTTGAAGAGAATTCTTACCATTGTAGGCAACTCCATTGTCACATCTTCTGGCACAGAAGCAACTTTTCCATTTGAGAATATTGGTGGGTTGTCTTGCATGCCAAGTATTCGGAAAATGGACGCGCGGAAATCTTTATATACATCTCCGGGATGTCTTTCACCATTAACCTACATTGTTATCGCAAATTAATAAGAATTCGATGGATAGTTGGTATATCATTATACCGATATCAGCATATTGCTTTGATCGAAATAGTCAGCGACAGGCATTACATTCTTGTAGAAATTGTTGAGCTCCATGCGAGCAAGTGAAAGAACGACTTGTCCTAATTTGGCACCGTAATCAATTTGTCGTTCAAGAACCTTGTGTCGCCAAGAGATTAAAACAACTCCATTTACAACTTGAATCTGTAGGCAAAGAAGATTGTGTTTGGAATTTGTCAACTTCCCGGTGATTTATTTACTGCCAATTTTCCTGTTTCCTTTCAACCTTGACTTTCATCTGATAGCATTAGCATTAAACCCTGGGTGTTTATTTTCTATAAAATGTTCATTGTACAATAAAATGGAAAATAATCGTTGAGATCATTACCTAATGCACTACAATAATACTCTGGTCCTTTAGCTATAAGCATTGCATGCTATTTTCAAGGTTACTGATTACCTTGATAAGGCAACCCTCCTCTATTGAAACCACTTTCAACTTCACTGATTTAAACCCAGATTTTGATTCGAATGCCTAATTCTGGAGTGCTGCAATAAGTGGAGTGCAAGCATTAAACCCGCAAAACCCCCAAACAAATGACAAGCAATTTAGAAAAATGGTCAACAAACAAAAACCAACTATTTTTGTCTGCATTTCAAATTGTGATGAATCAAATTATTGTTTTCCTTCTGCACTTATTACACGTAATGGCACTGATTGCTCGCTGAGAGCCAACACGACAGAAAGAAAGTAAAGACGCATCCATTGTGGTCAACCTATTTATTGAAGTATTGAAACAAATCGATTGAATGTACTTTTTGTACCTGGCTGCTTTTATCACCCTTGGACGTGCATATGCTCAATCGATATGAACATTCAGGGGCATATGTGATGGTCATGAATGTGTGGCGAGGTCCAATATGGAAATAATCAATTTCCTGCGTGTGCATTTGAGATCCCACGAATTTCATGAATGAATTGTGGAGAAGTTGGGTTATATTGTATTGGCTTAGACTAAGAAACTAAAAAGGTTTATTTAAATGTATAGCAAGCTTCAGGATTACATCCCATTCTGCAAATTGATGTCATTACCGTAATTATTCTCCCTTTTAATTATTCTCAAGTACTGTATTTTTTATGATGATCATATTGAATTGTGTCACTTGCCATTTATATAGACACCATTCTCACTTTCCATGTTTATCGTGCTGCTAGTGTATAATAACGACGTGTTTGCTTGTTACTAAATATTTAATCCACAACTGCAACGTGGGGATGAATTTTTAATGATTTCCCTTATCGCATAATGTTCAATTAGGAATATGAAATAATCGTTACCCCCACCACAATCTGTACAAATAAAAAAAAGTATTTTATGCCGCATTATTTTGTATTTCTATAAACTTATAGATTTTTCAATGTCGCAAGTAGCAATTAACGTTAAACTTACGACTTGTAGTTAGAAACACGCAATTTGCAAGCGATTTGTTAACATTTGCATAAAGCTTACACCTAAAGGAAGGTTGATTACATTGTTGGACATAAAGCAGCGGAGAAAAAGAGTATTGTAAGCAGTGGTGGTCATTTGCATGAATTACAAATGCAGACC
>JAODGC010000001.1:3000086-3097876 GCA_027574925.1 Ecitoglossa quadriceps | reverse complement strand
AGGAAAACAATAATGACTTGCATTTAGCAATCGTTGTTTATGTGAAGTTTACAAGCTTACAAGAAAATAATTATGGGTCAATCTTGTGTTTGATTTTTCCTTTAAGGGGAAATACGTAAAGAATCCATCTTTCTTTATAAATAGTAAAAATGCGTCATTTCTATTGGTTTATTTTGAACACTTGTGCCTACTTCAAGCCACACCTGAGCAGATTTATTTCTCACTGGCTAAAAATACCTTAATTTAATTTGTCTGGCACACTATTTCAGTGCTAATAAAAGTTTCTGATTGTTTGTAACTTAGGAACTTTACAATTTGAAACAATTTTTTACGCTCTAAATATCTTATAGTTATTTTTTCATTACTTTTCAAGACAGAGCTAAAAAGTGAACTATTCTGAAACTTAACTCTCTTCTCATTGCTCCTTTTTTTCGTGGTGTTTTAGCCCTCCGAGGAGAATTGCTACTTTGTTTATTGAATTTTTAAATCCTTTATATTAGAGGACTCTTTATTCGCATAATATTCCTGGTGTAGGCATCACTAGCAGAGCGGTAGCTGGACCATTTCTTTATGCGGATGCAGACCCGACTCTCTCCGTCTTTTGAGGTTTTACTTTTCACTTGAACCCGCAATCTGCTGACTCGCAAGTCAACGCGTTTCTAAGTGTACTCCTCACTAGGAAGAATGAAATATCTTTCAAAGAATATCCTCAACGTTTATAAATATATATCGACTTTAAACATTTCTCCGAACAAATCGATTTTTATTTTATCCACATCGTTGTCCTTTCCATAAAATCCATGGTGTTAACACACCACGTTCCTTTGGCATTGGTTGCAATATTAATCGTGATATTAGTTAGTTATATCCTATCCAACAATAAAAACATAAGTACGATAAACACCTGACGCACTTTGCCGCCCCTTCGACAAATGACCAAATATTGTTCAACACATATTGTAACACTCCAACTGTTTTCTCTTTTCAAAGCAGAAAATAAACTAACACCATATAATACAGAATAAATATTGCTATAGGTTTTTACCTTCTCAGAATATTCCACGACGTCCCTCATATTCCTTGGGTAACCGGAAACAAGATAAGTTTTTGCCGTTGGGGACATTTTCATCTCTAGCATGAGAACTTCAGTCACTGTCTTACTTGACAGCATCCCAAAGTCTTGCATATCTGCGAAGCAAACGTAGAACAGGTAATGATAGCATAAACTCAGGTCAATGACCAATTTACAAATCAACTCAATAAAATACTAAGAGATTCAATCTCATACGAGAATCATTTGAAAATTCTCTTCCTCGACTCAAGCGAATGCCAAACAGAAAGGAATTGATCAGTCGCGTTGAAACTTGGTGTGTGCTTCTGCCAAGAAACACGCCAGTGTTGCCAATCTCTCTGACTTTGCACGGACGTCAAATTAAATAAAAGATTTACAAATATGTTTGACATTTTATAAAACACAATTACAAAACTCACAAAGCAGACATATTAACAAATCAATAAATAAATAAAATCGAAAGCATTCACAATATAAATTGCAAAAAGTATTTTGGAAGTGAGTGAGAAGATAATTGATTAAAGTGCACTTGACACGTCGGAAAAGTTCATTATCCTTCTAGAAATCAAATGAGTGAAAGATCGACTCATATCTTTTATTGTTAAAAAGTCAACAATTCAAATGTTAGCCACTCGGATACTGGAACAATTGCCACAACTTCTTTGCCAGTAAAAACGTTACCTTCGTTATTAATGTGACCGATATTGATTAGGCTGCTACCATCTAAATTAAAGAAAAATTATTGTTTGATATGATCACTGGCTGGAAGACGGAAGACATTGAGCAAACAACAATAAAGCACATTTAGAGTAGGCACGGTGGAAGATGTTGATTGCGACCAGAAGAAAACTCACCGTTTCCAATGGCATATTGTTGTAGGAGGTCAGTCATATTGATATGGACGATGCCTTTCTTTTCCTCCATTAGGTTATCGCAATGTGTTACCTTTCCGCTGCCAGGACCTCCTAAGTAAGCAAAATTTTGTTTCAAAAACGACTGTAATCAATTTCTGAAAGGTTGCTTATATTTTGTAAGTTGGGGAATGTATTATGAGCTTTTACATTCGTATAGTGAGATTTTAATGAATCTGAAGATGAATTCTTGTGGTTTCCTTACCCAAAACGAATATGACAGGTACTTTAGGCATTTCGAACTGGACAGGGCTGGAATTGTGCATTGGAAATTGGCCGTCGGGCGGCGTGACGACGGTCCTGTTATCGTTACGTGCGCTATTTCGTGCCCAGGTTTCTCTGCCTTCTTCAAATGCTTGTGAACCATCACTGTGTTCTGAAACCAACGCAAAAAAAAACCGCATGACACATGAAATTGCACTCAACTAATAACTAGCTTACGACAAATCTACAATATCCAGCAATAATCAGCCAAAGGGTTAAATTAATTTTCTGTTGCATTAAAACTTTTTAATTGCTATGAACCATAATTATATGTAAATTACAGACCAGAGTTGACACGCAGCAAAAATAGCACACTAGTGCTTAGGTAAGAGTTGAAAGGGTTGAATCATTGAGGTAAATCAAGTTTCATGGTTAAATTTATATCAGCACATTAGCATATTCATGGTTGGTGCACCTGTTGTGCAGCACAATACAAGGTAAAAGCTTTCCAAATGGATTTAAGCTTTTACTTACGCCACGCACGTGTAAAACGAGTACATTTTCTAACTGACGGATTTAATTCCATACCAAAATGACGCAACAAGGGTAATAAGTTAAAAATACAAACATCTTTTGAAACCCAAAACAAGCCTAATTAATTAGAAAGTATCTTAGAATAAGAAATTTATTCATGCAGATTTCTGTAAATATATGTAGGCAATTTTATTTGAACAGATTTTTTTCAAGGTTTTTTGTTGGGTGACACTCCACAGCATTGCAACAGATGGCAATAGATTGCAAGAAAAGTTTATCACGAAAACGTAATGCACGTCACGATATCGGTTAATTAAACCGAACAATAATTACACGACATTTCCACACGGAATCTCCTTTTCCGGATGCTAATTGATTTACCACCAAGAGGAATTTATCGAACTCGTTGATATTAATATTTAAACAATCAATTGTAAACCGTTAAACTGCCCAATTTTTTTTGTATTTTACTATTTTGTGGAAAAACGTGAATTTTCTTTGTAACAACAAAAAATGAGAAAATAAGGCACTGTAGATTCATTGGGATCTCGGTAAGTTTTTTGGGTTTGGTGGATGATTTTTGTAACTTTGAGATTCTTCTAAGGACGTTTGTATCATTGCCTACAAGCCATTTGTCATAGCAACTTGTTTAATTTTTTTATTGTTGTTACTGCACAAATTGCCCTTATCCATTAATCAATAGTGCCTGCGGTTGTAAATGTGTCGTGAATAAAATATGAAGACCGAGGCGCATTAAAAACCATGTATTTCAGCGCTACGAGGTGTGTGATCTATGAAAACCACCCACCTACCACACATGGTACAAGTTCACCACCAGCACGCGTTTTACCTACCAAGTTCATTGTCAACGCAATAAATACTCGGCGAACTATTCATTCAATTAGATTCAAACAACAATTATCCAATGAATATGATATACCGTCATAACACAATAGGAAACATGATGAATTGAAAGGAAGCAAGCTAAGAATCTAAGACATAGTAAAAATCTAAGACAAGTAAAATTACCTGTATCTAGACAGATTCCCATATTCCACTTTTAGCAAATCAATTTTGATTGTTTTTTAATTATTTCAATATAACGCAAATCACTTCTTTTCCGCGAATGTCGCGAAATGCAATTCGTCTTCACCATCGAATACGCAAAGATACCAAAAACACACAATAGTCACATCATGCACACCACGCGGTGGTGGCATACGATGGGCAACGAGTGCAACACAATATCAACACGGCGGCGGCGACGCGAGGCGCGTGCATAGCGCATGAGGCGAGGGTGTGTACTGGTGGGCAGGTGAATGCGATGGACATTTGGACAAGACGTGTTGCTTGCTTTCCACTTCGGCGCGAGACTAACAGTTTTCATCGAAGGCAAGTCATGAAAATGCCGGCGGCGCGTTAATATTTAACGGGCACTGCGCGCCGCCGCCGTTGGTCAAGATGAATTCTAGAACGTTGCTTCGTACGTTTGCAAACGGATATTACTTATTACAAACGGACGCAACAATAATTACGTGTACTATAGTTTTTCTTGGATGTTTTATTTGTCTCGCTGGAAGTTGTTTAGGAATCCTCAAGCGAATATTTGGAGATATTGAAAGTTTTAGAGGGTTTCAATAGTTACGTTTTTAGAGGGGGAGGCGTTATATTATTTTTTTTAGAGTTGTTGGATGCCACCAATAATTGTTTGTTTCTAGGACAAAGTTATTACGAATTAATAATGTGAGCTTGAAACAGACACGTTTATTGACAATTAAATTATGATTGAGGAGGAATTACGACTTGTGAGATCAACACTTGTTGTTTTCCAGGTTTCAAAGTAAAAATCATGTACTAAATATTTATTCAGGAATTTCTCAAGACTGTTAATTAACGCTAAGCATGCAGAATATAAGATTAAAAGAATTTATTGCAGTCCCGATTAAAAATAGGTTAGAAGCAAATTTCAAACTCATTCAATAGAGAAGATGATAACTTTTTAGAGACAAAAAACCTAAACCCATACAAATGTTGATAATTGGCAATATATATATATAACTCTTGCCATAATTGTATGCGTTAAACTTAAGAATAATATTCAAACAAATCGTTTTTAGACAATATTTTATGTATTTTGTTCAAAGAAATCAACTTTTAGGAAATCTAGACCCTGATTAATTCAAAATCCACCCAAACAATCATTAGTTCCAGCATGAAATGAAAACACCAAAGTTCCACTTGTTTAAAATCATTTTTATCGCATTGCGTCCAACAATTTTCAGCGCACCCCTCATTTTCCAAGAATCCAAAACTTTCACGATAAGCCCAGGCGCGACTAAAGTGTAACAAAGCATGTCAGGTGAAGACGAATTAATTATTACGACCACTGCACGCTGAAGTACCACTCTGTAATAAACTATATTTGAGTGCAACATATTATTAAGGACGATTATTTAATTAATAATTGAAAGTCATAATGTTCTAGATGTCGCGCTACCAGTGTTGAATTTTTCACGGCGTTCGGCAAACAATCCATAGAATCGTCCAGCAAAGAAACAATATCGAGCTGATTCGAATAGAATCGTATTGTGTTCGATGAATTCTAGGCATTGTTCCACGCTGGAAACATTTCTTAGAGACCACAATAGGACTGCGTGTCAATTAAATTATTAAAATCAGCGTAATTATGAACCGCATGCTGGGAATTGAAAAAAATGAGTGGTCGACTTGCGGTGTATGATTACTGGATATCTATAACAAATAGAATGTCAGTTTGTGAGATGAACACGTCGTTAGCGTACACAGTGAGTTTTAATTACCTTCACATTTGCTTACCTACAGGATAGTCAGGTGACGTCAGGGATCAATCAATAGATTGATTACTAATATCAAATTATTTGTATAAATGACTTGGCTCGACAAGTGCAGTTTCCAATTGAATTGATTCAAATTTAAAGCAAAATATCTCAGAAACAACTCACCTTCTTCCCATGCAACCTTACAATTTCATCGGAAATACTGGCACATTTATAAAGAAAGCTTTTTTATTTCGGTCTTATTTTCTCATACATGAAACTTTGCAATTTATCACTATGCGCCTTAATAAAATGGAATTGCTCTAATGCATATTTATATAACTCATTCTCCATTTGCCAAACTCGATGCTCCTGAATTTTACGAACTGTTTTGTCGGACGGATCAGTTTTCTGCACAGTCCGCCTGAGATGCGATTTGTTGCTGTTGGTAAAATAATCACCTGCACCCTTAAAAATACGCGGAATTGTATGCTCCAAAATATTAACAAAGTCATTCAACTCATCGGTAACTCCTACCAATAAATAATTGTTAATTAAATTTCGTTTGGCTTCTTCTAAAGCCCAACTATTCCCTGGTTGCCTGAAACAATGTTAATTAGGTTTACACATTGAATTTAAACGAGTTGCAATTCACATAGAGGACATACCAGCATTCAACTGCATGTCCACAGAAGAAAGGAATTTGCAACCACATATTATTTGGATCACAATCCAGCTGATTCTTTTCAACACATTCATCAAAAGTCTGAAATAAATGTTCAGTAAGTTCAATTTAACTTATAATGATAATTCAATGATAATTATACCATTGTATCACCATGTTTCTTTCTAATCAAGTATGGTCTGTAATTATCACCATATCTTAAAAAATAATAATAAGATATCAGTCTATCCAAAGGTTTACGAACAATATTAATAAATAATGGCTTTCTGGCACTGAACTTGGCAAAATCAATGAAGGCAAAATGTCCATGATACACAGCTGGTTTCATGCTATTCCAAGCAGTTATATTTTGAACAATTTTATATTGATTTGCCAATGATAAGATATGATTATTGCCAGTTATATTGACATGTAAAGTGTGAAACTTGTTGCGCTTGCATAGATCATATGCTACACCAACAAAGCTAGTTGATCCTGTTTTTGGCACTCTGTTATAAACAACAATGACATCATCTTCTGGACTGATTTCTTCTTGTAGTGGCTTTGAATAAAATTCATTTTTTCTTGATTGTTCAACTAAAAATATAATTTAAATGTTTGCTTATTTGTATTGTGTTTGTTATTTATTATAAATCAGTTAGATGCTTACTATGTTGCTCCAACTTTATATAGAGATTATAAATTTGTGTGAACGCCAGCACAAAAATGATTACAATAAATATTAATCCTAACCTCAGATCTTTCATTATAAATAAAGTGTTGAAGAAAACAAATTAGTTAACAGTGGTTGAAGGACGTAGCCGCATTATTACGTAATTACTCTTTTACAAAGTTTAGTTATTAGTTAAAGCTGTCCACATTCTAGCTTTTAATTAGGGAGTGTTCTTTGTTTAAACCAATACATTTATTAGTCTATAGTTTACTTGTGGGCACTATAGGCAACCTACAACTCATAAAATATTACTTTAAAAATTTTTAAATGTAACTAAAACTACTGCTTCCGGAAATATTTTCCTGGTAACTAGTTTCTTCATTGTCGACTAAAGTATCTTCAGGTTCTAAAGGTTTCGGCGGATTTGCCAATCCCTTTTTCAATCGTAAGTAATAGTAGCGTTTCGAAATTTTATAAATTTCTTCTTTTAATCGAGGTCCAGAACTTTGAACAAGTCCATAGAATATTCCTTCTTTGTTTTGAAGTAATACATAAGAATATCCACATTCTACAGCTCTGCCTGCATCCATTACCAACACTTTATCCGAATCCAAAATTGTATGCAATCGATGCGCTATTGTTAAAACCGTACAGAAACGAAACTTTTCTCTGATTGTTGTCTGTATTAAATCATCCGTTTGCGGATCCACATTTGCCGTGACTTCATCCAAAATTAAAATCCTATTACTTCTCACAATTGCACGAGCTAAGCAAAGCAATTGTCGTTGACCAGCGCTAAAATTAGTTCCACCTTCCGAAATGATCGATTCCAGTCCTTCAGGAAGCCTACAAACTGTTGCTAACATGGCTACATCTTCCAATGCTTTCCACAACAAAGTATCTGAGTGCTCCTGGAAGGGATCTAAATTTCTACGTAGCGTACCAGCAAATAAAATAGGTTCTTGCGGAATGATTGCAATTTTAGACCGTAGGTTTTTCAATGGAATTGTTTGGATATCGATACCATCAATTACAATCTGTCCGTCCGTTTTTGATAATTGGAATAAGGATGTAATTAGGGAAGATTTACCAGCGCCAGTTCTTCCAACAATGCCAACTTTTTGATTGGGTTTCACATAGAAATTAAGATCATGCAAAACGTATGGTTCTGTTTCGCTGTACTTTAAGTACACGTGGTGGAATTCAATTGCGCCTGTTTGTGGCCAGTATGGAGGAGGACTTTCTGGTGGTTTTGCACTCACTTCAGGCTCAATCTGAGTATATTCATAAACTCTCTCAACAGAAGTCATGTTGTTTTCCATTTCGCTCCACTGTCTCATACCCCATTGAAACATTCCTGTTAGCATTAGTGCTTGAGTGATGGACAATCCTACATATGCTCCATGGGTACCTAAACACAAAACTTGAAACTAGGAGCATTTAACAAAGAATAAATAATACCCGTGAAGATTAATAGAAAACCATATACCACACAAGCAATGAAAATGCTGCAAATCATATCCAACCAGAACCCAAACGCTCGTGATGTTACCAAAAATAGGTGCCAGGCAGCAGAATGGGTATCCTGAAATGCATCAAACTCAACCACTGAATTTTGTTGAGCCTTACACGCGCGTATTGTTGCTAATCCCTGCATTGCTGTGTTTAGATGCGTAAATACCGGACTTCTTGCTAGAATACAAGTAATTGAATAGAAAGGAAACATGTTTAAATTTGCAAGAACATACTCACACCCTCCAATCGTTTAATATTTCTACCAGTTCGCAGATAATATATCCGTATGAAATAAAATGCAACTAGTATTATTGCCATTGGTATCATCATGAATGGATTAATAATTACAGTGATTACAATGATACCCAAAACAGCCAATCCTATCTACAAAAAACAAGATTACATCAAATCGAAGAGAGATTATGATGTACCTGAACAGTATCTAAAGTAACATAGGGAAATTGATCATCAATCGTGCCCATATCCTTTGAAAATCTATTTAGAATCCTCCCGGATGGCTGTTTGTTGAAGAACGCCATGGGTGCATTAACAACAGCGTAAAACATATTCCGATGCAGTCTGACAGATGCATTCATGCACATCGAAAAGTACGCAATGGACCGTACAAGAGTTGCAATAACAGTGACTAATATGAGAAGCGAGTATATTCCAATATATACATTTCTACTCTGCAGTGCGTAACCAAAGGAATCAGTGTCACTGGAGTGTGCTGCACGCAGTGTCTCTACACTCACCCTGCGCAAAAAATAAGCAATTAGACATAACGATATCGAAGAATTTTAGGCAGTAATTTACCAGTACGGAATGAAAAAATCACAACAACTCGCCAATAACTGCGTAATAATAAACAAACTAATAATCAGGAGTAACTCGTACCAGGTACCACTTGCTTTTGCGTATGCTATATATACTTTGCAGTCGACAGACCCAACATTAAAGGTTTCCTTGGGTAGGCTTAAAGTGGTTTTCCAGTTCAAATTATATGTTTCTGCTTCAATCATTTTTAATTGATCTGGTTTCGTTACATTCTCATCAACTTTATCTTCTAGACGTGTGACTAATTCTGGTTTAGCTTTTAGCATCTCCTCATAATTTCCAAGGAAACTCACCTCGCCATCTTGTAAAACCATAATCATGGCGACATCCTGTAGGAATTGATGTTGGTGTGTCACAAGAATGATACACTTCCCCTGCAGGAAATCCAAGATACAATCTTGGAATATAACGTTAGCTACTTTACCATCCACGGCTGATAAAGGATCATCCAGTAAGTAAATATCTGCTTCTTTGTAGATAGCACGTGCTAAGTTCAATCTTGCTCTTTGTCCTCCACTTAAACTAACTCCACGTTCCCCAATTATGGTGTCTTCTCCAAATGGTAACAAGGAAAGATCTCTCTTCAAAGCACATGCTGTAAGAACGTTGTTGTACCTAGCGTGGTCATATGCCTCTCCGAATAAAATATTCTGCTTGATAGATCCAGTAAAAAGCCATGGTTCTTGGGCTGCATAAGAAATAACCCCAGCCACATCCAAAACTCCAGATGAGACAAAAAGTTCCTGCAGGAGTAAATTCAATAAACTTGTTTTACCACTCCCAACTACTCCAATTACTGCCATTATCTGGCCTTTTTCTAGATAAAAACTAACATTGGTTAAAGCATTTTTATCCGTAGCATCTGTTGAGTGTGACCATGATGCCGTGACATTTTCTAAATTAACATAAACATCATCCACTTCCTTCGAATTACTTTCCCAACTGGCACTTACATGAAGTTTGGCAGGTGATTGCTCTTCACTGAGGAGAAAAGCTTCAAGGCGCCGAATTGCGACGATAGTTTCGGCAACTTGAGAAATGGCGGTGGGCAACGCAATGGTCATGCTGTGCCGCAGTACACCAAACAACGCAACTATAAAGTAGACGTAAGGAGTCGTCAAGATGTTATCATCAAGAATGTAAACTGCGAGAGCGACGAAAACAGCTATACGACTTGTGATGATTGTTAAGGACATGAACACCGATTTCACGTAGCATGACCATCTGATCTGACGGATTTCTTTTCTAGAAAGGGAATTACGCTAAAGCTTTTTACCAGCTAGTAAAATTAGTGTTAATGTACTTTCGAGCTGTTGAAATCATGTCTGCAAATGATTGCTCCCAGGTGTGCATCTTAATCACTTCAATGCCAGAGAGAACTTCGTTCATTATACGGACACGTTCATCAGTTTTAATTGCTGTTTGTTTCCTTAATTTAGAAAACGTATATCCTAGTAAAACTGAAAGAAATACAATTAAAATAATCACAAAATAAAAATAGTTCTCTTCTTACTTTGTAAAGGAACTAATAAAACAAACAGGGCAACTCCGACATAAGGATGTGTCGATGCAAAGTAGTACAGTAGTAGCAAACATGCAACCAACTCGAAGGGAATGTCAAAAACGAACGGCAAGTGAATGCAAACATAATCAAACCGATTCACGTCGTTTGACAAGAGATTCACCATTCTTCCAACGGATGCATTTTCCACAGCACTGCGTGTTAATCGCAAACTTTTACGAAACACCAATGAGCAGCACGCAATGCGGGCCATCATTCCCAATTGTTGCAAACTTAACATATATCCATGCATGGACATTACCGATGCAAACGCTGATATTACTATAAAAGTTGCACAGATATAAGCATGGGCTATGGTCAGTTCCGTCTGTCCTTCTTGAAAATATTTCATTAGAAAATATAGGGCCACAACTTGGGCAATTCTAAAAAAGGACAACAAATGTTGTTTATCTCTCTAACTCCGTAAATCTAAATAACTTAGTACCTTACAAACTGTATTGCAACTAACATAACACAAAATTTGGCAAAAATGCTACCAAATACCCGGTATAAAGCCTTGAACAAAGAAGGTTTTTCATGTGTCAGTTGTTTAGACCACGCTGCTTCCAAAGCGTCTCCGAGCAATTCTGATCTATATTCAGGCATCACTTGATACAATTCATCTTCTGTAAAACCTTTTTTCCAACCTTGCCGGAAAGTTGGCATTGTGTACCTATCAAATGCATTATTGAAACATATTGTGACTGGAAAGTTAAGACATACCAGTAAAATATCCGAGAGAAGTAATTTGCAGACGCTCTAGGATTCGGATTTGGGATATTTTGATTAGAACTATACATCTTTACTAAGTGAACATAAGGTAAAAGTCAAAATTGAAGTTGTCATTAGATAAATCGACAATAATACCGGATTATGTTAAATATTTTAATTGTTACAATTATGTATCATTAGTGTAACACTACGACAAGTTTTAAAACAATTGAAAAAACTCTGATCTGGACAAATTAAAGAAGCAAATAACAAAAGCTATAAAAATAGAAGGTTAGTACCATTCAAGGTTGATATCGAGTCTACATTATTCGCGTCAAAATCTTCAATGTAGAAGAGAAAATCAAAGAAAAAACATCAAATATTCTAGGCCATTTTGGTGCTGACTTTTCCTTCCCCTTCAAGTCATTAACTCTCTTCCTTTTTCTCTTCTGCAGGAATAAAATTGATAGACGCAGAGTTGATGCAGAACCTCTTGCCAGTTGGAGGTGGTCCATCCTTAAAAACGTGTCCCAAATGTGCATTGCACTTGGAGCAGGTGACCTCGGTGCGGATGCGACCTGGTTGGGTTATCAGGAGTAGAAGGTTAGCTCCGACTGCATGTAGGATGTGCCAGGGTGCCAGCGGGGTCAACGGCGTAGGAGGAAGAATAAAGAAAGTGGAGCATACAGCAACAGAAATAAACAGTGGATGACAGTGGTACGTATGTAGGTGCCATAAGCAAATGTTTGCGAATGCATACGAGTTATTCGTGAAAGGAGGAAAATAACGCAAATAAATCAAAATATGGCATTAGTTGAATTTAACGGATTGTTAATATGAGAGAACCAGAGCAGCAAAGATAATTGAAATCAGAGGAGAGGAAATTGTGGATCGGAGAGAAAAAACAGTACCATTATTAGCCCCAAAAAAAATCGTCACCCCATCACATTCGTAAGCACACTCTACGGGAAAAATCCACGATGCAGCCAATTTGTTAATCATTCCGGTTTACATGCGATTATGCCACAAACAAGAATAGGAAATGTTGATTGAATGAATGTTAAAATACGTTACCCGGCAGATTGGCTACTAAATGCCACTGAAATTATGCAGAGGTTAAAAACACAATATTTGGTTCTAAGTTAACGACCAAAACCATTAGATTAATTCTTAGAAGAAGAAAAAAACGAATTAAAGAATATGCCTCATGCGTTCAAATCTAGCAATCAGAACGCGGTCATTTAACACTTGGTAACGAGTCTAATAACCGGACCGTTTTCGAGCGACATGCCCTGATCTGCAAGAATAAACTGCAAAATGTACAGTGTGACGAGAGATGACGGGACAATGAATAACGCCATAACGATGCGTATGTTGCGCGATCTTTACTTAGTGCACTTCCACCGACAGCAAAATCACAAGCATCGGAGCATCGTCTCTCAGTGCAGCATCCCAAATGGTTTATTAGAAGTTGGAAATACATTTCGCAACATTTAGCATCTAAATTTAAATTTACGGCACGAATAATCAACGCTTGTGTTTGTAAAAATTTGTCCACTATCGGTCATTACGATTATAGCACGAGGTAAGGACCTTCATTATCATTATGTCACCACGCGAACATTGTTGAAGTTTGTTACATAATCGCTGTTTATGTCAAGACAATTCGAAAATTTCCTAATACGGGATTCAACTTTGGTTTATTATATACACGAATCAACCAAAGAAACGCAAAATACTAAAACAGGAAGTGATTCAGTAGCAGGAAACACATCATAATAGGAGATTACGCTGGCACACGAACACATCGACAATATAGATAAAAGAAAACCAACTAAATCGTATAACAAATAACGTGGTTACTGATAAAGTGCAGTGAAGCGTGCCAATTGACGATGTGCTTCACAAAGAAAAAAGAGGCAGGATTGAATTATTTTAACTCTTTATCCATTGGATTGGTGCTCTAAACCCAATGTTTACCATATCCAATTTGATCTTCATTATCAAATTGGTTATGTATGCGTTTTTTCGCAGAATAAATGATACTTGATAGAGTTATCAGCTAGATATTAAATAATTTCGTGGTATTTGAAGTATTTATAATTCAATTCCGCCTCAATCGGCTGAGCAAGCGATCGATTTAAATCATAAATTAGTCGCTAAATTTAGTCACTCAAGGGACTCCAAACTTATCTACAAAGTGCAAGCTGGCTAAACACATGTGTAGATTGTTCTTCTTCAGTTTCGAACATACCACCGCTCGTGTCCGGCAGAAGGTTGACTTTACCGTCGGCGAGAACTTCGTTGAAAGCAGGCCAGCCGCATCCACTGTCGTATTTGGTATCCGAGTGGAATAAGGGTTGCTCGCAACAGATGCAGACGTAAGTTCCTTTATCGTATGTTTTGTTGTAACAGCCTTGAGATAAACAACCACGCAATTTGGTAAAATAAATAAACGACATGTTTTTAGTTTGAAAACAATCGTCGGTGATGAATGTAGTTCCTATATTGACGAAAGAAGCGCAAAACAAATAAACACTTGCCTGTAAAAGGACGTTCTGTGCCCTTCTCCTGTGTAACTTGATACTGGAGAGGAGTGAGACGCTTTCTGAGCTCTTCCTTGTCGGTCATGCTTGCAATTGCTGGATAAACACAGTTGAAATAAATGCTACTTTATGTTGTGTGTACTCTTCAACTCTACATGCGAAGTTTACTAATGAACAGCTAGAATCCGAATGCCAGTGAGTGACAGAAGTAACTGCACGCGTCCACGTACGTTGTGTCCACTTATATTAAGTGTTCACACGTAGCTTCAAAGAGAAATTTGGGTCAGAAGTAAAAATTAGGCATTTGATTTCGCTAGCGATACTCCAGTAATTCGCCATTTCTATTAATTAAACCTTGTTAAAGAATAGTTTGTTACCTAGGTAACTTACCTGATATGTGGATATAAGCACGGTTTACATTCAACTGCTTCCTTGCGACGACGGTTTCTGAGGTTCCCAACGTTCCCAATCGACGCAAAACTAGTTTACTGAGTTGACTCGTACGCCGAATCATAACAAATATGCACGCGGTGCTTAAAAATAAATTTTTATTCAATCATCCACTCCACAGTTTCACGCAGCAAGAAATCAGCAGGCGGCTCCCCGGCTCGCAAATGTGGTTGCATAATGTAACCTCGAATTTCGATATGGCACGAGTAATGCCGGGTCCAACCGACCGCAGAAAAGTTTGAACCGCAAATTAATATAGAAGCTCATTATTTGTTACTAACAACAACAATTAGCACAAAAGTCAATGCAACTTTGTCGCGGTACCCGTAATGATTGGCACGTTAAAAATCAAATCATGACACAATAACAAATAGTAAGATATTTAACGCTATTGCGTTTTATTGGAGCAATTAATTTACAGTAAGCAAAACTGGCACAATAAACGCGAAATTAAAGAGTGGTGGTTAATAAGTCATTGCATTTCTATTTAGAAATTATATTGAATATTATATTTTCAAAAATGACTTAGTTACTGGAATTCGAGGTTTGGTTTAATCTTGGAATTATTGCAAAAATTCAATAAAAGCGTACCAAAAAAGTTGTGAAGAAAATGTCCAAAATGAGCATTGACAGTTTCTCTTCAAGAAGTCGAAGAGCGACCAGTTCCTACACACTAAGCAGCGAAAATCTAGATAATTTGCATAAAATGCTCCCAACACGAAACAATAATTACTTCCAGAATAGCATGCCACCACACAGTATTCCATATTCTCGTCCTATTGCATTTTCAAAGCCAAATTACCGACAGTTTAAACGCACGCATAAATTCGATGTTATCAAGCATTCGCCACCCAAAGGATTAATCTTCGTGTGGCCGCAGAAAAAGAATTTTTACTACGAACGAGAATATACCCTAGCTGTCCGTATATTGGCGCAAATTTTATACTGGCTTACTGAAATTGGTTTATTTCCGTCCGGGTCTGGAATACCTTTGAAACAACCACTGTGGTCAATAACACAACCAATTCCCAAACCAGAAAATCGGGATTATATTATTGAACCTGATTGGAACTCTATATATTATTGATATTTACGAAGAATGTATGCTTTTTTATTATAAATACATATTCAAACGTTATTCTATTGCCACAATGCTTTGAAATGATGTCCTTTCTCAAGTTTAAGGCTTCTTTTCCAAATAATGAATTTTTCTAACAAATACGGTCAGTGCGCCACCTACAGTGCCCTTTTGCATCAAGAATAGGAAAAAGCAAATGGCGTGGATCATCGGCTTGTGCTTGTTTGTTTTTAGTTCTAGTTAATAGAAAAGTTCTGTACTAAACTTGAGACTTCTCTTACAAATGCCATGAACAAATAATGAAGAATTTCAAGAGCGTCTCCGTACAAGTGATAGACAGCGATATCGCGTTGTTACTACCACACGGAGTCTACGAGATCAAGCAAATGGAATCAAGGTCTAGGTTAAAATCAGTTTTGTTTATTTGTGGGGTGATGGCACTCTTTGGAATTGTTGGCTTTGGATACTTCTGTCCAGACAAGGTAATATTAACCAGTGCATAATCTAATATTATCCTTATTACTGCTGAGTTTTGTTTTGTAGGTTTGTGCATTGAGTAGCCGAGAAACAGTACAAGTGACAATAATGCATGATGGCATGGGTAAACCCCTTGCTTCCAGTGATAACAAAGCTGGTCTTAGCTATGATGAGATGCTAAAGGATGAGTTTGCATTTGATATGAACTCTCCAGATGTTATGGTATTTCTTCATATGCAAAAAACAGGTAACATACATACAAGTCATTTTTTTTTTTTTTAGCATGGTATGATATGTGTTTTGTCTGTAAACAGGTGGTACTTCTTTTGGGAAGCACTTGGTACATGATCTGGACCTCCAGAGGCCATGCTCATGCCCAATATCAAGAAAGAGATGCCACTGTTTTAGGCCAAAATCCAACCAGAGTTGGCTCTTCAGTAGATACACAACTGGATGGAAATGTGGTCTGCATGCAGATTGGACAGAGTTAACAAATTGTGTAGATGAGAAACTAGATGAAATGGAAGGACACCTCGAAAAACGCCGCTACTTCTACGTAACTTTACTACGTGAACCAGTCGCTAGATATCTTTCCGAATTCCGCCATGTTCAACGCGGAGCAACCTGGAAAGGTAGTCGACATTTCTGTAATGACCGCCCTGCAACAGATGCTGAACTTCCTCCCTGTTACCTCACGGACACGTGGGAGAACGTTCAACTCGACGAGTTCATGGCATGCGAGTCGAATCTTGCAGTTAATCGTCAAACTCGTATGTTAGCTGATTTGGAACTTGTTGGATGTTATGACGGCACATACATGCCTTCTGCTGAACGTAGCAGAGTAATGCTTGCAAGCGCCAAGAAGAACCTACAATCAATGGCATTTTTCGGCCTCACCGAACACCAAAAAATATCGCAATATATTTTCGAGCAGACGTTCAATCTACGCTTTGCTGTGCCTTTTGAGCAGAACAATGCGACAGTTTCTAGTCATACGATGCCCACGCTGACACCGGAACAGGCGGCGAGAGTCGCGCATCTTAATGATCTTGATATTGAGTTGTACAGTTTCGCAAAGAAACTGCTCCTCGAACGCTTTAATAAGCTAAAGGCGCAAGATCCCAACTTCGATGAGACTTTCAAACATCTTGGCGAGGTTCCCAATCGGACTGGATCCACTGCTTTCAACTGGGACAACCTAGAGGGATCTGATGATTACACAGCAAACCCTGTGTGACAGATGCTAAGTATATTTTAATAGTTTTGCACTGACAAATCACGACTTCATTTCATCCTGCAAATGCAATGCGCGCATCGCGTAAATCATATACATATTTTAAGACGTACATAGCCTTATTCCTAAAGCAAAATGCAAGAAGAATAACTCACGTTAGAAGCAAATTATCCATCCATGATACATGACAAGACGCTGTTTCAAGAAAGCTAAAAACACTGCATTAAAATACTCAACTTAGGCACAAAGTAACTTATATAAAAAGCTATACTACGCAACACATAAATAAATAATAGCTAAGCTTGTGCAATGAAATTAACAATTTATGTATGACAACTTCAGCTAGGAACTTTTCTTGGTAAGTGCATACTTGGATTGTTTTCTTGAAACAGTTCCTCATGCAGAGAGAGAGAGAGAGAGAAAGGTAACACTCGAGTGATTATTTACAACGATCGTTTATTTGAACCAAAGACTTATTAATGTTTAATCTTTAGTCAATCGGCACACTAATCATTTGGAGACAACTGTATCTCATTTGTAAATTAAACTAGCTCCATCAGGGTTTTACAGTTGAATTCAAATATGACATTGATTTTATTCATGCACAGCTCATAACTCTTGTGATGTCACCTTTGTTGGGCAGTTATCATCAATAATGCAAGTTTAACTCTACTTTGACAGTAGCTTTGCGAGAACGATCGGATGCACGAAAGAGATAAAATTAACTAATTCCTCGTTATTGTTGTAACGTACGTAATTAATACTACTGCCATACATCATATCATGACATTGTTGGTATAAGTTGTGCGTCCTCTATATCATGATCGGATGCAAATTGCGGTGCATTTACCGACTTTTATTAATTTGATTGAGGGGTACGACCCTCGTAATAACCATTCAATTATGCACGTGGTTTTCAGTTGCTCATTGCGGAAATAACCCTCTTCCATAATTAAATGTCTTCGGAGATTTTTAGAATTACAACTGTCCGGTGTTTTTTTTCTTCTCAAATTAGGGGTTTAGTTTAATTTTACTTTGTTAGTACTGATTTAGTTTATGAGCGTGTTAACGGGCGATCAACCAATAAATGTGTAAGCATGGTAGTTTTTATGTATCTCAAGTGATGAAATTGTAAAATATTCATATACGATATATATTATATATATATATATAGACATATTTTAAGAAATAAATTTGTTTACAAAACGTTCGTAAAGTACTTATTTAAAGTCCTATCGATAAGAAACAAGTTTTCTAATTTGAATTCTTATTCCAGAAGATATTTAATTTACAAATAGAGGATAATTACAAAACTATAAATAACTCAACACAATTGACATGCTATCTCCTTCTCTCTCCTTTCTGTGTTTTTCTCTTCTCTTTTTTCTCCTCCTTCATCTGCTTTTGTTTTTCTCTATTAAGTATGAAAAGCAATATAATTGAATTAATTAAAATATTTTTTATTTACCTGTCTTCTTTATCTTTCTCCTTCTTTCTCTGTGATTCCAATCGAAATGCTTCCCTCTTTTCTTTCTCAGCCTGTGCAACATTGAAAGCATTTGTATTCTTCTGCATAGCTGATGATGGACCACCTTCCCCATCACCATCTTCCTCTTCATCATCAGACATTTGACTATATTGTGCAAGAATTGCTTCCCTAATCTTCTTCTCCTCATCTGTGTACATTTTTGGCTTATTAGCTAAGCAGTGTTGCTCTGTCAACTCTTTCAGTTTGATATCAACCTCAATCGGTTTACTTTTGGCAGCCTCATTATATGCTTTCCTGTCTTGAAATTCTATGTACACATTCATAATCTCTGTACATAGATCATTGATACTTTGCTATAAGTTTTAAACAAAATACATAGAGTTAATTGGCATCAAAATGTGGTTTATTTATAGATTGCTTCATTCCAAACTTACATCTTCGACGATCTCGCCGAGTAAGTCCTGCAAGGCTTCGTTTTTCTCGTCAGATGTTTCATCTCCATCAAGTATTCCAGTGATATAGTCGCCAAAGACATTTTCGTCAGTGTTTAAATCCTTCAGCTTCTTGCCAAGCCAATCGGAAAACTCTGGTGGAGCAACCGCCATATCGAACGTGCCCAACCGTGCCAAACTCAACAAATGAGTTCAACGAATTTTGCAGGTTGGGAGGTTAGTAAATCGGAAAATTGATGGGCGAAAACGAAATTTTCAGTATTTTTTTAATTAGTTTATGAAAAGTACTAAAAATTTATTTGCTTCAATGTAATATGCGAAGTGATTATGCCAAAGTGAATGATTTAATTACGAATATGATTATGAAATTGTCAAAAAACTATTGTGAAAAACTAACTATTCATATAAGTAACAAATTTATTAATCATTGTTTTTTCATACATTTCCACGTAATTATATTTTATCTTTTTAAACAAACTTTTGCAATGATGCAAATGCCACGTACAATGATAAGGCGCACTTGATTGTTTCAAGTCAGTTAATAAAGAAACATGCAAACTGCACACGTTTTAAACAAATAATCGTAATAACTCATCCACAACTCCGCAAAAACACACTATATAAATTATGTCGACATTAGTCAACTCAACAGTTTTCTTCAAACCAACAACAACAATGAAGGCAAACGTATTTTTTCTCTTTCTTTGTCTAATTTGTATTAAGTTTAATACAGTTGAAAGTGTTTTAAGAAAAAAAACAAAATGTAATCAACCTACATTCATCTATAATAATTTAAAATGTAGTCCCAGGTTTGATTCCGGTGGTAAAAACTCAGATAAAATGTGTCCGGCTTGCTACGACTGCTCTCAAATCAATCATAATATTAATAAATGTTATTATCGGGGGAAATATTACGATATTGGAGAGGTGATCGATGAGAGTGTACCAGTTCCACGTTATTACGCTGGATGCATTTGTACTGATCAGTAAAAATATAGGATATTTTTTACAACAAAGAGAGAGGTAAATTGTTTATGGTTGTAGATTGGTTTTTCAATGTGCAATCGTCGATTGCTTCTTTCCACCACCTCCAGAAGGATGCTACTATGCTCAATCATTGGATCATCCGTGTCCAAGTGAAACACTTTGTCGTAGGATATCAAAAGATCTTCAAATCGACATTTAATCTTATCGTTTCTTTGCCTTACAGCCAATAATATCACTTTATGTTGCAATGTTAACGGTTTGGAAGTTAATCAAAGTCAAATCTTTCTGAATCCTAAAGATGCATGCAGTGATTGTGTTTGCGAACGGGGAGTAACTGGAAATCCAGGAGATCCAAATTGTAGGAGCAATATTTGCGATGTAGAAATTTCTCAGAGTAATTACATACTGGGATATTGTGCACCGGTTTACAATTCTTTAGCTGATTGTTGTCCGTATAACTACATATGTCGTAAGTATGACACAATCATTGAAAGTTAGTAAGAATGTAAACGTTTTATTCGATTTCTAGCAAGAGATGATGACAACTTTTTAGACTGTGATAGTCAATGTTCAATAACAGATTCAATTGGACCTCGTATTAAATGTGTTGACCAGAAGGGTATTAATAATATTCAGAATATTTATTTAATCATCTTCATGATTGTTTCCCTTGTTTGCTTAGAATGCAAATCGTGTCGGTATGGTAAAAGTTGCTATCCAATTGGAACCAAGTTTACAAGGAGTGAAAATAACACTGTTGAGGATTACATCCAAGTTACAACGTGTGAATGTGTTATCCCACCGTATTTTACATGCATAAGAGAATTTTAAATTCCAGTATTTTAACCAGGTACATTACAATTAAAACATAACACTTAGAAAAGGAACTTTGTTTGAAAAGTTTGTGCAAAAATATGTACTAGTTAATTGTTTGAGGTAAATCTTTTCAACATAATCTTTTCCTTTTAGGCTTATACACTTCGTCTAACGCTGCTCTATTTTGTTGATCCTTTCCGAATAATATACAAGTCTGAAAAATAGCCATTTGTATTTACTCTGGAGGTTCATGTGAATTCATAATTCTGAATAACTATTTCCACGCAATTGAGTTTTGTATGCGTTACGAAAGCGTAGGGATTTGGCGATAGACCGTTTTGTTTAATGAGTTTGTGGGTTAATAGGTCGATTATCGTTTACATCATAAGGGCTCACTTGAATCCCTATACTTATCAGACACAAGTGCAGCCACAGCAACCCATTCATTCGTCACTGATGTGGCGCCAGCGCCATGCGCTGGCTAACTGTACAAGCGCCACATCCCTATAAAAAGGTAAAACCTTCCTTCGGGAAGGGGGAGTCCACCGCAGCAAGTTGATCTTGGTCGTCCACAGCGGCCATCAGCAGTTGGTTTCGGTTACCCACCGCGCTCGGTCAAGGATATCCATCCACCACAGTTAGATTGGGAGACCATCACGAGTAAAGGCTTCTTCCATCAACCGCAGCAATCCAGCAGCCCGCCACCAAACTCACCCAGTCACAACCACTGTGGCTCAACATACACGCATAACCTTCCATACTACAATCATCTCCTCGTTTAAATAAATTCCTGTCTCCTCAGTCATTTCTACAAATTGACGAACAAATAGTAGTCCAAAGGAGTAATCTTACTCACCTTCCAGGGTAGTAACCTCAACAGGGTGTTCAAAACGTTCAACGTCACTCGTATCCTTTTGAAAATTGAAAAAAGTTGATCCATATTTCTAAATGGTTTGACGTAATATGTTTACAATATAAAGGAAGTATGGTCCATTATCTTAGACTCACATGCTATATAGCGAGGGTTAGTGGGAAAGGGTCTATTCTTTGAATCAAATTTTTTGAGTTACTTCAGCATAAGGTGCACCATCTAGCGTTAAAAATATGCTGTAACAATTCAAAAATATATAGTAAAAGGCAATCAAAGTTGAAGAACGAATTAATCTATTTCATCACTATTAGTCTTTGAATGGTTTAGCTAATTTTTTTCAAAATTTAACATGATTATAGTCCAGTATCTAGTCTCACGTGCTATCTACTTGGTGGCTGGTGGAGGTCGGTCTATGTATAATATCTTTTGTTTTTTTAATTCGAACCTAATTCTTACACAAGTCGAGCTCTCAGTTTATTAGTATTTCATATTTTACATTTTATGGTAATATTTCGTGTGAAATTAAAACTTACGTTTACTCCTACTGTGGCAGAGTACACAAATTTGAATTTAACTGCAAATATTAAGATTTTAGTTAAATATTTCCATTTAAAACTGAAACTATATTCAAATAGCATTGCTAACAACCTTTTTGAATTACATAGTACCAAGACTGTTACTTAATTATAATCCATCGAGTATGCATCATTCCCATATAGGTTTCTTAATCTAATGGTATCTGCTCAACCACAATCTAAAAACAAATTACCATGATTAATGTCATTGTGTATTCATAGAAAGCAAGTTAAAAGTTATCACATAATAGCTGTGCAATTCGCATAGAAATAATAAGTTAATATTTAAAGATTAGTCAAATCAAGGGCACTTGTAAAGCAATAAAGCAGATCCCATTAATGATACTAGTGCACTTGCGCGGTCCATTTTTTCCCCGAATTTTGATTTGTAAGTTACTCGATCTATCACGGTAACTTACCTTTGATAGCATAACGCGATACTGATACTCGGAGTGGCCCGTCGGTCGGTCGGGAATCGCGCGGCCCCGCCGCCGTAGCTCTTGCGTCACCTCCACCAAATCCAGAATGTTAATGGGATCCACTTTGTGCTTGCCAATCAGCCCGACTAAATATTCGATGTAGTGCAGCCTATAATAAGTAATACACACACAAAAAGTACGCTGGGTATGTATTCAGATAGAGGGTGAGTCGAGTTACGGGGAGCAACATTATAAAACGCGGGTTGGTGGACTGAAAGAAAAATGCGCGCACAATCAGCACCTGACTCAGTCGCTTTCGGTACACGTTCCGAGGTGTGCCATACGCATTTGGAGGCAGACGCTTTGCCGCCCGCCGCACGACTGTTTCCAGATCGTCGGCGCTAAGCACCGCCATTGGTTCGACGTGGTACTCCCGAATCAGCAAGCAGAGATATTCAATGTAGTGCGGTCTAGAATTGGTGATTGATTCAAAATTGCTCTCAGAACTCATCATATTATGTTTTCTTTATTATTATTCGTTAAACCTGGGATGATGAAAACCTATACCTGCAGAGTCCAGCATTTCCTTTCTCCACATCTCCATTGCACACCGAATCAACTAACCCACCTGGGGTTTCTTTTTGCAGTTGAATGGGACACTTTGGAAGCGCTGAAGCGTTGTCCTCTTTATCACCTGGTCCAACTTTGTCAAACTTAACTTTGCTTACCTATAAATTTAATCATGTTATAATCCAAATTGTTATAATTCGTGTACCAAACAACATACAACTAATAAATGTTCAAGTTCTCCTGGCTCCTTGTCTCTCAAGTAGAACAGACAATTGCGCGGGTGGTGGGCATGTAAACCTAATTTCCCACAGTAATCACTCACTCCACATTTTGCTCCCATGGTGAAAGGTTTGTAACATCCGTAGCAAAACTCATGTTTGCATTGTGTGCACGTAAAATGCATGCAACCACCTCGAGCTAAAGAAAATCGAAAGTTGCATTTTGGGCAAGAGATGCCATTCTCAGCTAGATGTTTAACAACAGCGGATTGAGATTTATCTGGGTCATTAGCTTCCTTCCACTCGGCGAAACGGTCGCAGGAAATCCCTTCATGTTGTTTTTCCCACTGTTATTACAATACATTTTAGTCATGTGGAGAAGCTACAAATTTGTAGGGTACTTACTGGTCTTCTGCAATGAGCACAAGTTACAATTCTACATTCAGGACAAACCAAACGCTTCTGCCTTGGATTTGCAATGAATCCACTGGAACACTTTAAAACCATTTAATTTTTATCAAACTGAACCTTCAAATAATAGAATATCCTCACCTGGACACACCACTTAAAATTAGGGTCTTGCATCAAAGTTCTATCTCTAAGCTTTCGTTGAAACAGCTCATGGACATCTTGAGATAAAATTCCTTTGAGCAGGATATCTAAGTTGGCAAAGTAATCTGATACGTCATCCTCGCTAATATCGATGCTATAAAGCTCTGGATGTTTGCAAAATGGACAAATGCACTCCATGATATTGCGATCAGTAATCTGGATCGTGAAATAATTCTGGGCGCACTCCCGACAACAGGTATGAGTACATCTCAACATGGTCACCATCTAAATAAAAATCTTATCACTACTCAGTCATACTCTTAGGATTAGAAAGCGTTGAAAAAACAGTCACAATTTATTAGTTATTTCAAATAGGTAGTCACAATCATATTCAATGTATTTCAAGCTTTCTTCTCTACCTGGTTCATTGCGTATTTGCCAGCGCACAATTCACACTCTTGCTGTAAAAACGCAACAGCTGCATCTAAAGTATGACAGTCCTTCACAGCTTCTAATGCTTCCTCAGGGGTAAACTTCAAAGAAATAAGACTGACTGCAAGTTCTGCTTGTTGGTAGCTTCCAACTTGCCCTTCAGCCAATAAACGACGCGCTTGTCTCTGTAACAGAAGCAATCATATCGTAAATAATGCTACAATATAACTTGTTTTCTAAAGAACACATAAAACAAAATCAATGAAGGAAACTTCAGATGGTACTAAGAACACATTAATAATGAAGGGTCAGTTTGGGAAATGCACGCTTTTTACCTCCATCACTTCCAAGTCAGTGGGCTGTTTGATTTCAACATTCAAATCCGTTGTGAGTTGTTCAGTGAACACTAGTTTGCGATCAGCAGTAAGTTGATGCTGATCTTCGCTATCAGATCTTTCAATCTGTTCATTTCGTACTTGAAAATGTTGGTTTCCAACGACAGCGTCTGCCTCACTGTCTTCTTCAGTAGTGTTGTGTTCAGCAGATGAGGCTTCCTCACTGTCATAATCTGATCCTTCTTCACTTTCTTCATCGGAAGTAAGTAATTCTAATTGACCGACAATAATTTCCTCGGTGAGACGATCCATCTTATCGGCGAGCTCTTGTAATTTTTCATCCATTAAGTCTCTCTCTTTCCCTAAATTATTATCTTCTTCACTGCCACTTTCTGAATCTGATATGAGTTCATCTAGATTGCTTTCAGAAACTGAAGAATCACTGTCATTGTCCAAGGACTTTGTATAAGACTGTTGTTTGCTTGAACTTGCGTTTGAATCTAGCGAATTCATCTTTTGCATTGATTTCATTGGAGTTGGTTCCTTAAGGAAATTATTACTTTCTTCATTTGTCTGTTTACCTACACTTACGGCTTTTGGACATAAGTTCTGATCGTCTTCTTCAAATGATGAAGATGATGACGAAACATGCAGCAAATCTTTTGCAACTTGTACAAATTTCCTTGCTTTATTCATGAGACTTCCAGGTTTGTTTTTTGCAAAAACTGGAATAGTTGGATTTTGATCATCTTCCGTGGACGATGATGTACTTATTACTGATACTCTTTTACGTTCTGATTTTGAAACATCCAAAGTGGGAACATTGTCTTTTCTTGTTAACACTGCTGGCTCAATTGATGCTTGGGGTTCATTGTTTGAGGTAGACGTTGATATAACATCTTTTGGGGTATCAAGCTTCTCATTACTAGGTTTAGAAAGTTCACTTAATTGCAATCCACTTACTTTAACTTTTAAATTCTTTACTGCAGACTGATCTTTTACAGGTGACAAAGAAGGTGATTTACTACTATGGCTCTGATCACTCTTTAGTGACATTTGACGAGAAATGGGTATCCTTGATGGTTTACGTGGCAATTGTGGGCCAGCGGTTTGAATGTTACACTGGCCATTTTGGGACATCTGCACGGTGGATGATATTTTAAAAGGTTCATCGTTTGTTAATTGCAGATTTTGTTCAGATTCAGGCAATACCGATTTATTTACTGGTGGCATGTTCCTAGTTGCTGATGCTGTTGTTGATGTAACGCCAGGTATCGATATTCTTGACCTTGTTGAAGTATCTGCTGCTTTCGATTTAATTTTCTTTTCTTTTTTCTTTGGACTAGGTACTGTTGGTTTTACGCTAGCAGTTGCAGATTCCATTGAAATTGCAGTTTTGTTTCCATCTGTTAGAACTAATAAAATTTCTTCTGAAGTACTAGGTCCTTCTTCTGGAGCTTTGATTTCCTTAGCAGGTACTACTTCTAGTGTTTCTTCTTGCTGCCGTACAACGGATAACTCCTCATCAATTGGGGATTCCAAACATTGAGCTTGTACTTGAATCAAAGCATTATTTGTACCCACTTTGACTTCTTTCGCATTCTTTCCTTTTTCGACTTTGACCATTGCATTGTTTCCAGATTTACTCTGATTGCCAATAGTTAATGGCACTAATTGATTATCCGTTTTCAAGTTTTCAGATAAAGATGCAGCAACAGGTTCAATATGTCTATCTGCTTCCATAATGTCAGACTCGTGCACATTTTTATTTTTGCTTTGAGCAACTTTATGGGTAAAACTGTCATTCTGAACATATGGAATTAAAATATCTACCTTATCCAAAACATCTTCTTGTACATCATAAGCTTCAATTTTTTCGCTAATAATGTCAACTTGGAAATCATTTAGACCAGTTATTTCTTCCAAATCTACTAACTCTTCATCCAGCCGTGCTTCAAAACTTGCTCGTAATGGTATCATTTGTGGCATGTTTTTAATAATCCCTCTTGATTCTTTGCTAAATTTATAATTCTGCAGAAGGATAGGTTGCTTTGGCGGCTTAACCGTCTTTTTTGCTTGATTTTGTTGAGATGGATTCAACACAATATGCATAGTAGTAACCTTATTACCAATTTCCCTTGCCGCATTGTTTAAAATCACATCTTTGCTGTTTGTTGGAGATGCATCATTAGCATCTAAAAACTGCTCTTCTGTTTCCGAATTACTTGCCTCTGATACTCCACTACCACTCTCGGAAGCTCTATCACTATCGCTGCTATCATTCTCACTTTCAGAATCTGCGTTCGGCAGAAAGATCAAGTCACCTTTGGTGGTGACGCGGATAACAGTACTGCTCTTCTCAATACTTTCCCTACGTTCAGATTTAGCTCCTGACTTTCCTAGATTTTCCTTGTTAATGATCTCATGATTTGTATCAGGTGCAGTGCTGGTTGATTGCTGTGGAGGCAATGATTGAGGTTGATTGAATGGAGAAGATAATGAAGCAGAAGCAGAGGATCGAGGGGAATTTGTACTTACGTCGAAGTCCTCCGTATTGTTTTCGGCCAACACCGGAGCGATGAAGTCGCGCAAATTTTGTACGGTGTTTGGAAGAGTAGGTTCAGGGAAACTGGGTGTTGCCACAGCAGGAAGTGGGACTTGATGTGTTTCTTGTTTCATTGCTTTTGGCGGTGAAACACTTTTAGATTTTTTCTTTTTTTTGCATTTCTTTTCTTTAGGACTACAAGTGCCAGTTTGCTCAAGTTCTTTTTCAGATATTGCTTCACTGTGTGCTTGTATTTCAGTCACATGTTCATTTTGCGTTTGTGGTGCTTCATTTGGAGCCGGAATTGATTGAATTGCACTTGTTTCTTGGACAGCAATCTTGTTCAATCTATGTTGTTCTAATTGTTGCAAACGTTGTTCTAACATTTGCCATTGTTGACCTTGCTGCTGTTGTTTCAAGAAAGCTAATTGTTGCTCTTGTTGTTTCAGTTCTTGTTGCAATAACAAATTTTGCTCCTCAAGATGCTTTTTTTGTAACAATTCCATCTCAAGGCGTTGCAACTCTTCCGCTTTACGTGTCTCTTCTTCTTTTTGTTTTTGTTCTTGTTCTTCTTGTAAACGCAATTGGTCTTGATGTAACCTTATCTGTTCTTCTTGTATTCGCAGTTTTTCCTCCTCTTTACGTTTTTCTTCCGCATCCACTCTTTCATGCTCCTCCCTGATTAACCTTTCTTCTTCAAGTCTGCGATGCTCTTCCTCCTGTGAACGCTTCTGCTCCAGTTTTAATTGTTCTTCAATGCGTATTTGTTCTTCTTTCAGCTTCAATTCATTTTTTGCCCGTTCTTCTTCCTCGTGCTTCTGCTGAAGTTGTTGCAGTACTTCTAATTCATGTTCCCTTAAAAGCCGTTCCTGAACTAATTGTTGCTGGAGCTTGACATCCTCTTGGTTAGAAAGACCTTTCGAATTGCCTTGCTGTTGCAAGTACGATTGAGCTACGGTTTGCACATACTCGCGTATAACATCCTGCTTGCAATTATTGAGAGGAGGTGGCGGATGAATTTTAGAGGAGAAAGGTTTTGTACTCACCGCATGCATCGCGTTATCAATGGATTGCGATGAGCTCGCATCAGTACTTACAACCTCTGCAAGCAATAACAATCACTAATAACATCGTCTCTTCAAATAACAAATAATAACAAACCTTCCCCCTTTCGTTCCAATGCAGCTGTGCCCACCTGATCCTGCAAACAGTCAAGAGTTGCAACCACATTGCCTGCCTCGTTCTCAGTGCCCACCGCTGGTGGACCCCAGATTCGCATTAGAAACGGTTTCAATTGCAGTTTAGAAAGCTCTAAGAATGCAGCTTCAGTTTCGCCATGGTGGGCAGTCAATGCGGTTACAATGTCCTCACGAGAAAAATCACCACGGGATGCCAACTCGCCATACTAGAATAAGAACCAAGGGCATCAATTTTTATTTCCACTGGCAAACAGTCAAACAAGAAGTACCTTCCGCTGGCGTTGGTCGACACACTCATGAACAGCATCCCAAACATTACCCTTATTCTTCCGCAATGCTTCTCTAGCTTCCACCTCCGAAACCGTTCCAATTATATTAATCGGACCTTCGCGGCCCATTTGCGTAGCTAAAGTCTGCACGCTAGTGATGGTTGCATCCCAATTCTGCTTTAACCAATCGATTGGATTCTCATCCTTACAATGGGCCAAAGCAGCTTGAACTTCATCAGCTGTATAGCGATGCATCTCAGCTTCACGAAGTAACTTTACTAATTCTAGGCCTTGATTCTTCACTTTATCAAAGTATTCATCTTTTCTGCTTGTTATTGGAGGTGTATTCTACAATCAAAGAAATTTTATGATTAGCCTTATTTAATCAGTGATTATCTTGTAGAGTGTCTGGTTGGAAAGCATAATTTGGATTTGGGATAACTCAATAAACCTTGTAACGAATAAACTAAATCTCGCACAACACAACAAAATCGTAGAACAAACGCATTGCTGTACCCTGTATCCAAAGTCATGGCTTTGGCGTCGGTTTTGGCCGCCATTTTGATACAACTCAGGACGACGAAGATCCATAATGCTATAATAACTGCGTTGGCCAACACTGCCTCCAGCATGTGGAGATGTTTTTGAAGAACGTGTCTGATCGTAGAATTCAAACGGTTCAGGACTTTGTTCCCTTGGACTTCCAGGTAAACTCTGCAAAAGGATCACTTTTAGAATGGAACAGCAAGTAACAATCCGGAAAAGTACCTGGTAATCATCAGTTGACAACAGTGAATGTTTACTATGAGAACGAGACAATGACCACTCATCACTAGTTATAGTGTTATGCAAAGAATTAGATCTTTGAAGTTCATGTCTTCTGGTTGGTTTAAATCTTTTGGCTCGTCCGCTATTTCTTAATTTCTTATTATCCATGGGGACATCCTCATAGGTCTACAGAAAGCAGTATTAATACACAGCAAAATAGTGGTCCTATTGAGTTACCTGCGTAGAAATTTCTTGCGGTGGGGGTGACGTTCCCGTACTGGTTGTAGCAAAACACCGTTCTGGTTCAGTATGACTCGAAGAAGACGTTGTGACAACATTGGTGGTTTGGGTGTTTTTGGGTACAGTTTCTTTGTCCACTTTAGCTGCATCATTATCATTGCTAGTTAATGTCCCAGTAGTAATCAGTTGCTTTTCGATTGTTGTGGAAGAGGCTACTACTTCCCGTTGCGGTGAAGTTACAGTGGAAGTTGACGTCCCCACGCTGCACGATTTCTGTTTATTCACCACACTGTATCCGCACTCTTTCTCAGTCTCCGATGTCGATGGCACTCGTTTAATTTGAGTCACTTCTTTTACTTCGTCTGGAACAATTTATTGCAATTAATTGCGCCCACACTTAATATACACACGTTACACACACAATACACACATTATTTAAACAGATAAAAACACGGTTTAACTTAATAAGTTTTACGTCAATTATGATTGACAATTCTACTTGACATAAATTTCGTCCCGGGCCAAAAGGATATTTTGCGACTCCTACCTTTTTTCTTCTCTTCCTGCAGGAGTTGATCTTGTTCTTTCAAGCTCTGCCGCCGCATTTGCAATTGCTCAAGACGATTCTGTACGGATTCAGTTTCACTGAAGTCACTGGTGACTTTGGGATGAATCTCTTCCTCGAGCTCAACAGGAAGATCTTTGGTCTTGCAACAAACTAGGCATACTTTGGTTTCGTTATCGTTAATATAGGTACAGTGGGTACACTCCCAGCCCTTTGCTTCTTCATCTTTTCTAACAATAGATTCATTTTCAGGATCGGAACTCAAAGAAGGAGTTCGGACTTTTGATTTACACTTCTTGCTAGCAACACTTCTAGCTACACTAACGCGAGATGACGTATTCTGGCTATGTCTTTGAAGATCCCTAGGCATCGATTGATGTGACCTTTTAGAGTGACGGTTTGATCCACGTCTAGTTTCGCCCATAGAGGAACGTCGTTCATCGACAGATTCATCACGCTCAAAATCTGAATCGCTTTCAGACGAAGACGATGTTTCTCTGCGATATTTGCTTCTGGATTTTTTGCTAGTCGCAAATGATTTGCGGCTTTTAATACTCTGGCTGGGTGATACTGGACGTGAAGGTGGCATTAGCGGCTGTGTGGGATTATACGCGCGGTGCGACATCCACGACCCACCCATCCAGCCTTGCGGCACACCATGCATGTTTGGATGCGTCGGGAAGATCGGATTCATAGCCTGCATGTTAAGGCTGAGATTGCTGCCGTGGTGATAATGGTGTTGATACTGCGGCTGCTGTTGGTGCATCCACGAATCCATCCATTGCCCATGGTGTGGGCATGTGGGGCAGTTCAGTTGGGCCAACGAATGCACCTGCTTGTATTGAATATTATACATTTTTTAGTAATTTTGATATTTTTTAGTACACAAAACATTGTGACAGAAATGTGACTGATGCATTTGTTTGTTACCTGATGCATTGGTTGAAAACCGGGTGCGGCCGGGTTGCTTAGATCAAATACAGATGAGCTGTGTGCTGCACTTTGAGCGTTACCGGGCATAGAAGAGCCGCTGAACTTGCGCAATGGTGTCGGCTCAACGACACTACCAGCTCGAGCTCTGGCAGGCGTCCAGTTATCTTCATTATTAGTCCAACGATCAAAATTCTGCGATAATTTTTTGCACATAAGCACAAAGACTAGATTTACATAACATCAAAATACGGATAAGGATGGTGCGGGAAACACTCCCAAGTTGGAAGGTTTTACACGCAGGATGTTTCCATGGAGATCCAATTGGCTCATGAATGTGTCCGATGTGTTAGAATTCGCAATGGATCACAAATATTTTAGTTTTAGTTTACTAAAGTAAATGAAAATACCTTGGGTTCATTTGAAACAGTTGAAGGCAGATTGGGCGTAGTACCACGCATGAACTCCTGATGTTGTTTGTACCTCTGTTGTAAGGATGGACTTGGTAGTTCCCTGAGAACACCACCACTTGCAACACTCCCAGGACTACCTAAAAGCATCTAAATTACTTCCAATCGCTCAAGTAATTTACAATTATCTACTTGGTGTTGGAGGAAGAGGACGTTTAACCAAATTTTTCAAACTGCTACCCATTTTGTCCTTCCAGTTCTGGTTCATTACCGACATGGACGACGAGTCCCTTCTCGGCAGCGTCGCCATGCTGCCGGCAGCAGCACCCATCATTCCCATCATCTAAAATCAACTCGCTCGCTCTGAATGCGCCACGTCACACTTCACTAAAGCAAAACATGTGGGCTAGATTGCTAGAGGTAGGTAGGTCAATACGCTGGTGCGACTCTGATTTCGTGTGTGTGCGTGCGAAATTCATACAAGAAGCGCAACATAAATCATTTATTATTGTCAACAATCATATTAATTATTTGTACACTTTGTCGTTATAAGGTTTTGAGTTGCTCATTAGGTAAAGCTTGTGGTCAAGTACTTATTAAAAGAAGAAGACAGTGCTAGCAGCAACATAATCCTACCTGGGAGCGTTGCGGCGTTGGCGAAGGGCATGGTGATGGACCGACAGAACCAGAACGACGGCGGCGTGGCGGTGGGACTGGTGGTGGAGCAACGAGCTCACCTTTTGGGGGAAGAGGTGGTCTGGATTGATGACGGAAATCCAAAGTCTGCAAATGACATAATGTCGTAATTTTGTCATCATTTCTTTGGGATTTTCTAAGTATCCTTACCTTTCTGACATGTGTGGTCCTTTTTGGATGTCTATGATACATGTCATCACAAGAAAGGCAGAAAATCTGTTGGCATTGTTCACAACGAACTGAGGGGACTGAAGATCCACACAGTTCACAATGTTTGCCATCCGATTTACCATTTTCTAAAGATCAACAAATTTGAAATTTTACACCGAATCTCTATTACTCTATCACGTACGCCCTGCTGGTTTATTTGGTAGTGGTGGAGGTGCATTTGAATAATTCTGTGACCCAAAATCAATCACTTCATACTCTGGCTCCTCCATTTTCTTCTTGCCGGTGCCATTCTTGGTCTCTTTTGGAATAGGCGGTGGTGGAACGCCACCTCCCGATTTGTTCTAAACAAGTCTACACTTGACATTTGCTTTTGCAAAACATGGCGGTCACTTACAACCCACTGCGGCATGCTGCGCGAGTTCCTCAGCTTTGTGGACGGATTCGAGATAGCCATCGGTTGCCAACCACCGTTTTTCTTCTAAATTTAAATTGCCAGGCATGATCAAAAAACAAATGAGTGCAGTATGTACCGTAATTAGTGTCGGGAGCAATATTTAGCTGCGCTAAGTTGTGGGCACTATTTAACGACCAGCAAAAGTTTCAGTCTGCGATTAGTCATCGTTTTGTATAATTTTAAATTGCTCCATAAGCATTGAATTTGCAATTCGGGCATTAATAGAAATACTATTTAACAAGTTTAACCTATGGACACTTTCCAAATCGTTCAGTTTTCCAAAATAAAATCGATGTGGATATTAATTTGGAGTGGGTTTAATTGATGATGACATCATTTATTTACTTGGGAGATTATAGAAATTATATTTAGAGCTTAAAGTAAATCTTGATCATGTTTTATTTTTACACGACATCCAATATGGAATTTTGTTTGAAACTGGATTAAGTACGCGAAAGTCAAAAATGTTTGTTCTAATTTTTTGTGCACAGAAGCAGATATTTCACATACTTGCAGAATGCTCAGTGTAAATAAATATTAGAGCATCCGGTAAAATTTCATTGGGTCAATCCAAAAATACAAATGCATTATGGTGCAACAAACTCGTAAAACTTAACTAAAAGCATGGCTTTTTTTGCATTAAAAAATATTCCTTAAATAGCATTTAGATTGAATTCAACAATAAACAACTGACAACTTACAATTAGTATTACTTAAACTATTGTCTAGGTCTAAAACCATCTACAACTTACATTATTACTCATATTTTCCGTTTACCAAAACTTTTTTTTTTTTAGTTCTTTCACTTTTGTTATCTTCACACGCACGCGACTAATTAACAGTGTCACTATCGAATAACTTATCAGATATGTATTATCGAGGTGTCATCACCGCGTCGTAATCGTCGTGAGGAACCGGCGACGCACTTCCGCAAGCGGTGGCACGGCGCAACGGACTCGCTGACGATGAGCGCGTCGCGACGCTCGAGAGCCCTGTCCAACATACCTAATATTAGCCGGCCGCTTTGTCACTTTGCCAAATATCGCTGCGAGCCGTTTATAAATACCGCTTGCGGAAGAATGTCTGTATTCCGTGCGTTTCTATTACAGTTGGGTATGGGCTTCACATATTGGGATCTATGCAAATGCATAATAATGTGGCAGACGTCCCGGAAAGCAATCGGGAAAATGTTTATTATTGTTCTTGGGAGATACATGAGATTAGATGCTTGGAAGTTTAGCTTCATAAAAGTTGGCTGCAGCTGTTCTATCTTTGAGTTGTTTGTAGTTGGAAATTAGGTTTAAGAATATAAGAAGGTAATTTATTTTGAATGATTTGATTAATTTATACTTGATATATGTATGCATTACTGCGGTGGATATGTTTAAATTTGAATTGAGGAATTGAAAATTTTTAGGTTTTTATGCAACCAAAACAACTTTATTTGACAAGAAACAATTGTTATTTATTGCAATGCATAGTAACGCTAATTTAGTTGTTTTTAAGAAACAGATGATCCGCTTTAAAATTGTATCCTCGCAGAGGTCCTCCAGGTTTTGTGGAGGATTGCTGGAAAGCAAGCTTCTTGCTTTCAGCCGTTACGCGGCGTTCGTACACCGTGGAGATCGTACTTGGCGTACAGCAAGAACGAAGTCGATCGCATCCAGCTGGCGCGCTTGCGTTTTAGTCGGGTGTGCGAGCACCGAACTGCGCCGTGCTGCTTGGCGTTGCCTGGCCGTGTGTCGCGGTACGCGATCTCGCCCTACTTGGCGCATACCGAGTGTTTTGTTTGTGTATCTTAACCTCTGCACGATCATCAAGTGCTGCGAGTCTACGGGCCCCTCGCAAATGGACGTGCCTACGACGGACAACGACGCCTGCACCTAGTGGACGCCGAGACGGCAAGGTAGGTCGTAATACTCCTGTGCTAGCTCCCTTGTAGGCAACTGCCGTCCGCGTAACGAGTATGTACGTGCGCTAGTCGCACGCACACTTTCACACCACCTGGCACAGCGTGTGCGTGCGCTACGAACGACGATTCCAGTCCGCTGGTGGTGTCTATCCCGAAGGGTGAGTCGGGCGTCCGTTTGTGGTAGACAGACCGCGGTGTCCCCATGTCCATCTGCTTGCAGTGCTCTGTCTATTGTCCATTTATCGTTGGATACGTGGCCCTTGCGCCCACTCGGAAGTTCCAGCGTCGCCCAATCGACGCCCGTGTCCCGACGCTGCGACGGGAGTGCGGGCACAAGTCCAGGCTAAGCCTTTTGCATTTTTTGTCGTGGTTGACTTTGAGCGTCTTCGAGGACCCAGCATGAAGATGGTTAAGAAAAGTGCACGCGAACGAATTTAGAAATTAAGGTTGCACATTGCAAGCTGGCGTCGCGTATTACTTTCGATAGTGCATTGCGTACCAAGTGAGTAAGCTTGTGTCATTACGATCAACTCTTTGATAAAAGGGCATATGTTACTTTGTTTTGCTCTATGTCATAACAACTACTACCCTGTGGCTAGTAGTCAATTATAAAATCAGTCCAACCAGCTGATGTTGATTCTATTTTGTTGCTTTTCATGAATAGCATGAATGGAAATTAGCGTTCAAAGTCCGCACGTCGCGTTAGGTTTTCGGAAAATGCTGAAGGTTTGAAGTAGAAGGGCCTCTAATCTTCATCATGCGGCGACAGCTCTCTGTGCTGTTTGTTATTGCCACAATTGCGGGTGTTTATCAACGCCATTGTTAAATACCCCGAACTTGAAATGTTTACCGTCATTCTCCGGTTACTCCAGAAAATGCAATTAGCGAAATGAAATTCAAGTGGATGAACATGAATTGTAATGCAAAAGTGAATATATTGCAAAAGGCAAACAATACTTCATTACTTTGTTTGAGCGCGAATTAAAGACGCACGCGTGCAAGTTGAGAATTATATGCGCTTATTTTTAACCGCATATTTCGTTCACATTGGGCGCATAACGCCACGTTCCTATATGCGTTTATTACAAAATGCTTTGTTTACTAGCATTCATCGACGCGTACCACGTAATCAAAATTGATAATTTAACTGCTCACAGGACCAAATGAAATGATGCGAAAACTGCTGTATCAATAGTAAGAACGTAATTTCCAAGCGCCTACTGCTATCAGACAAGAAAACAATCAAAAATCAATATTTGAAAGTTTCTTGTCCGAGCGGTGCTCTTAATGGTGGCCTACAGAAAAATAATCTTATCGTATGATGTATTCTCATATGGTTCAATAACCTGGCTTAATTCTAAGCATATCATGAAAGCTAGACCTACACCGAATGATTGGTACTAGCATTAATAGCCCATGATTGTTGCTCGCATTGCAATGACATATTGTATCTGATGATCAACGCCATACGTGGCGATTGAAGCGGGTGCATTCAACGAATCACATGTTTGATTTGTGCATACAATTAAATTACTTTTTTTTAACGTTATGCTGGTTGTGAAATATTGTCTGGCGAAAAAGTTGGTGCGCCGGTCGATATCATCGGACGAGTTGAGAAATTGAGAAACGTGGAGAATGCAGAATTGCTCGCGTTATACGAGCGAGAGACAATTGAGTTTGTTGAAATTTCCAAATTTAAATAGCATTTAGTCGCGCGAAGTAAGCGAAATAGATACGTGCATTTTGAGTATTTACAAGGGATGAAATTTGTCATTATTGAATTGTTTCCAGTTTACGAGATACGAGAAAAACAAGGATTTTTTGTTAATTTTCTAGAGATGGAATAGATTTTTAACAACCCATTTTCAGAATAAATTCCTACTTGAATACTTCAAACTCGGGATTGTTCCTTGAAATGAAAATTCTTTTTGCATGCAACTCCAACAAAATTGTCCTCGCCAATAAATTTATAAGCGTCTCTGAGTGCACAGATTGAACGTCGAGTCTCTCCCATGAACACAAAAAGGAAAACCCCACGCAATACCGTATAATTTTTAAAATTTTATTTTATTTATAAATACTAAATTGATGCTCTCTCTTACTGGATCCTCGACAGTGCAAGTGCCATGCTTGGTTGTCGTTTTGGGTTCTTTGTTCGGCGCATCCAACCCGACCTGGGTGTTGGAGGACGCAAACAACGCCACACGGTCTGCGCCAGGTCAGCGATTTTATTCATCTACATAGAAATTAATTACTATCCGAAAACACACAAACAGGTTTTGTTTGTTCAAAAAATCCACATCAGTTTTTTGCATGCACTTGACGTTTGGCGCTGATGCTCGTGGCGGAGTAATATTAATATTTTATGTAGATGCAATCTCGTTTGCAATGCGGAGTGGTATCGTCATCGCGCAATGTTTGTTTGAGATTTTCACGGGTTTTAGTTAGTTCTACAGTGGAAATTTAAATATGCGAAGAATCACAAGGTACAATATTACTTTCTACTTGTTTTTATTTTAAGAAATTTCGAAATTTTCTGGAATCTACATCGTTTAAAATTGAACGAAATTTTGATCAATGGTATGTGCTGCGTCGCCTGACGCTGAACGTAGTGAAGTGTGTTTGTTAATCAATTGGGAATATGGTGCTGATTTTATTGCTGGATTTGTTGTCATCGATTTTTCTTGTCTAACCATATGCAGTTGACTAGTTTATATAAAGTTCGTCCATGCATTTAATTGCAACCTTTAATTTAGTGATGAACATTTGAATTTCACCGTGATATCTCGTCTTACTACTTCAAAATAGATTCATTTTTTCGACCTTGGTAATTTGCACCCATCAAGAATTCGCATTAACCTCTCGTATTTGTTCGCCTTATGTGCCCCACGGCGGGTACGCTATCAAATGTCGCATTGCCACAATTTGCACATTGCAGTTGCGATAAGAATCACAGGGCAAATATGATACATGTTATATCGATTGTAAACAATCGTATTACCCATGTCCGATGATGACGATCCAAAATAATTAATAATTTGTTGTTGCTGCGTCATTGAAATTGGACACAAACATTTATTTATTATGGGGCAGTAGAATGTTGTATTTTATTTGGCATGAAAGAGCAAATTGCCGCTTGCGCGGTGCTTATGTGTCAATATTAAGTTGTCGTTTTATAATCGATTTGGATTGCATTCGCATCAATTAATTAGGATTGATTGTGTTGAAAATTGGGATTAATGCAGGGAAATTGTATTTGTGGATTGCGTAGTGTGCGTTGCCATGCTTGGATTATATTGGAGGCGATTATGATGCATCGATCGATAATTACATGGGAATTTTACGTTGGATACCAATTGGAAAATATTTCATATTGCATTTATAGTGGGATGAAAGAAAATAATTTCGGGTTCTTATGTCTACATGTTTAGGTTTTATTTTTAGAACTACTAAATGGCGATTAGAAGTCCTTATAGCAGCAGCAGTTAACCAGACCAATAGATAAGGAAAGTTATCTATTTTTTTAAAAATTGAACCCATACATTATTCAACTATCAATCCGGTGGTTTGAATACATTGCCAAGATGCTCTTTTTGTATTAAATTTTTTTTTAAATATGAAATTCCGATTTGGAGAGTTTTGCCTCTGCAAAATGGAACTCAGCCAAAATATTAATATATTATTCACGAATTTGGTAGCCTACATGTTGTCCTACACAAAAAGGGGCCAAAAGGATTGAAGAATGAGGAATAGCTTCAGCGGATACAGCCTAGTAAATGTGGCACGTCCAACCATTTGCATTCTGAATTCAGATGCCGCTCAGCATGGTTTTTCCTGCAGCTATGCAATCGACAGCCGTGGCCAGCGTACAGAGACAAACACTCTCCATCGCCAGCTCTAAATTCCGAAAAGGGGAGGAAAAAAGGACATATACAGCGACTGTACGCAACTTCCATGTGAACCTGAAGTGCGTTGTTTGGCATACAGTCTCAATGCGACGACTATTACGATGCAAAGACGACTATTTCGATGGCATATTTGCTAGTTTGTTATGTTGGTCAGTTCAGTTTGCATAGCATTCTGGTAGAAGGTCATCGGACCATCCTGTCGTATTTTACAATTCCACCTGCAGACTAACACAAACAGATAGAGTCGAATAATCAGGTAAACAAGGACAGAGTTGAGCGTGAATCTAGAGTTTAGTGATGCATAAAACCTAAGCAGCGATTAGATGCTTCCACGATCTCTGGCATTGGAGAGAGAACTAAAAACGAACGCGAAACCGTTAAGCGCTTTATATCTATATAGACCTAGACTAGCCGACGTAAGTTGTGTGAGACGAAAAAAGTTGCAAGGTTAAGAGTCTGGTGATTACTTCGCAATTAGTTCCTTGTTAACCCTTCCTTGTTGTTGCATTCAAATGTAAGTGTTGATTCTACTTTAAGCGCAATTCGGAATCTGAATTGGATCTGGTAGTTGCAGCAAGTCTCCAACTAGACGTCTGCCGGTAAACAGGCAGATCTGCCTATAGATAGACAGACGAATATTGAAATCTAGCGGTGCATCACGCATAGCGCGCCGCACGTTGCGATTTGGCCGAAGCAAAGTTTACAAGTTTATAACTAAATATGTCGATACTCTGTCGAATTCTCCAAGTTGTGGCCCGCCGTTACATTTGGAAATCACGAGATCAACTTGTGCCGGCAGTGTAGAAATAACGCGCGCACGAAGCTGGCTGGGTTTGTTACGTACGGTTGGATCGACGAGCATCGGTAGCACAGCAGCGCGTTCACTGTTATTACCTTGCTGATGACCTCCATAATGCATTTGCGGCTGTGGCACTCACTGTCTCGCGTGCGCTTGTCCTGCAGGTTGACACTACTTTCGGGCAACTGTATTTTTTCGAAGCAGTGTCATTAAAATACCTATATGTATATCTATATAGTACTATTTCCCTGGAAAAGCCTTGTTGTTCCGAAGTAATACTTTTTTCCTAAAGCCAAGAGGCTTCTTATGAATGATGAGCTCTCCCAGGTGTTTGTCTGACGCAAACTTGTCCATTTTTTTAATGAAATTTCTTTTGCTGGGTGCGCTCGTGTTTGAGGCATTGAATCTTAATTAAATTTTCATCCAATGCACCCTGCGTTGGCCTTGTATCCTTGCGTTTGTTAATAGAATCTCGTTTGTTCATAATTTTTCGTGCTTTATATTTCCTCGTGCCTGGAAAAAATGTTTCTCGCACCACAAAACCAACCAACGCAGCAACCATTATATCATGGCGCCGAGTGTGATGTGGCGGTAAAATGGTAAAAAAGGACGAAAACATATAAAAAATAACTATACCGAAAGCAATTTATCATTATTTTTTCGTTGTACTTGCGATGCGCGCCTGGCTGCTACTCTGGTTATGCCGGTCGACCAGAAAACTTTGCCAGAGGAAGCATTTGGAGGCATTATGTTCCATGTTTCGTTCCGTTGGAATTGAAGCCGGTGCGGGCAGAATGTAAGTCTGGAATCGGGAGTTTTGTATTCCCATTGCTGTATACAGTGCGTTCGGCGCGGCATGAAATTTAAAGCGGAGCTGCGGGCGCGAAATGGCAGAGGGATCCAGCAAGCGAGGGGCAGGCAGGCGGACGACGAGATCGATGCGGGGGAAGCCCGACGCCTTTGTTTGCGCGTTGGGAGCGCGAGAGCGTCGGGACGCCGTCGCGGCGAGGGGGAGAGGCAGGCGAGCCCAACGTCCGACCGCGCCGTACCATATCTTCGACGCTCTATCGCGCTATCCAGCTCTTGCCCCTTTCTGTGCCTGGGTGTGTGTAAATGTGCTTGCCGAGCGAGTGGGATGCATGTATGCGTGCGCCCGCTGTGCGTGGCGGCGCATTTTCAACTTGTGTGCCTGCAGCACCCTGTTTGCCGCTCGCTGGCGGTGCCGGCGTTCCATTTGCTTCTCGCACACTGCTGACTCCTCTTCCTCTACTCTGTGTGGGCCGCAAGTGGGGCCGACACAGAAATTTATCAAAACCAACATTTTCTAACATTCACAGTGCAGTGTGCGACCATTAATATTTTTCTATTAGATTGAGGAGTTGAACAGTCTCTGGTCTATTTAGCACATGTTGTTTGTCAACGATGTGGTGGAAACTTTAGACATTGCATTCTTCGAATATCAAGGACTATGTCATGTGTATAGTGTACATGCTTGCCTTTCTTTACTACCCCATATATTATTGTAGTTTTGAATTATGATATTTGTTTGGTCTTGCATATGATTGTTGGAAGGTAAGATCGATTCAACATTCGGACAAGTCATGAGACTGTGACGGATTTTATTGCGGGACGCATAAAAAAATCCACACACTGCGGAACATGGAAATTTGAAATTTATTGGCCTCTGCAAAAATTGATTGGAATTTACATACTTTCCTGCGATTTTTTCTGCCGTAGGCGTCGTTAATTTTTTTGCTATTTTGTTTTGTGAATTTATTCGTTTTGGTTTCCATAGATTTTTGGGGCTAATCGCAACGTGCGATATGCAATGAAACGATTTGCCGTCGTTGACAGATGTTGCGGTTGGAGATAATCCGCTCGTTAATATGACAGGATAAACCACAAAGCTGAGGCTTCCGAGTTTGGGCTTGACTTGGCTTGACGTTCTGCGGCGACAAATGAATTTTTTTATCAAATTTACAGAAATGTTTTCTCATTTATCGATTTGCGCGCGCTGGCATATCTTCTGCGGGCTGCTATAGTCAGGCGGTTCGCTCGAGGATGAAGTTTCCATTACAGTCGGTGCTCTGTCTGTCAGCTGAACCACCACCACCACGACCACAGTGCTGGGTGGAAAACTTGCAAGGACGGCGCTGAACGGATGTGTGCGTGGAGGGGCAATTCACGAAATGTCGAACGCATTTTGATTGTCCGACCAGGAAAGTTATGATATGTATGATTAGAGATTGACGAAAATCTATGTAGTTCATATATTATAAATTTAATAGGAAAATTTTATTTAACTTTATTTTTACACATTCAGCTTTGGGATCCGTTTGCTGGATGCCTTTGCAGAGTAATACTAATAAAGACCAGGAAGTGTGTCAAGACTAAAAATAACATCATCATCCGACGCGTAATTAGTGCATAATGTTAGCTTGGTAGGCAATCACAGCTTAGCAATGCCTAAGATTTTGTTCTTTTTTGCAGGAGGATGGTGAACAACGATCTCGTCGACGAGATGGTCGAACCAGCCCAAGATCACAATGCGGAACAGGAGCAGGTCAGCGACGGCAGCGATAACGACGATAAGCCATTGCTCACGACGACATGTGGCGAGGTGGATTCTTCACTATCGAATGGCGATGTGGTGGTCAAGCAGGAGGATGACCGAGTTAGCTCGACGAGCTTATACTGCAGTCTGCCTTTGAGTCGCGATGTGCAGAGCATTATTGACACCTTTCCGAAAAGCTCAGACCCAGAACGGAAAAAGACTCGCAAACTCCCCTGCCTCTACTGCGAGCGCACATTTGTGGCGGATGGACTGCGGCAGAAGCATGTCGAGCGCTGCCATTCGGTAAAACAGGCTCGCCGGTCCAGCTCGCGTTTCCAACAGGGCTCGACAACCACCACCGGTGCAGTGCCCACAACGCTGCAATGTCAGTTTTGTGACGCGTTTCAGCTTGCGGCTGGCGACGATGATTTAGGCGATCTCTTCCATCATCTGGTGGGAGTGCATTCCGATCGATATTTCGCGTGCGTTGCATGTCGCGAAAGGTTTGTCCTCAAAACACATCTTGATGAGCATAAGGAGGAAGAACATGGCATTAAGAGAGAGCAGGTGGATGTAATTGTTATGAATTTTGAGGAAACGAACGCAAAGTGCAAAGGGGTCCATAACAAGAGTAAAACAAAAGACTTTAAGGTTGATGCTTTGAGTGATGCGTATATTACTAAAGCATTGAAGGATGAGAAAGTTATCATGGAACACAAAGAATTGCGTAGTAAGAAGACTCCGACAAAAAGTACAAAACTAGGTACCAAGCGGTCAGCGCGGTTACAGAACAAAGAGACACCTCCAACAAACAAAGGTTCATCAGCATGTAGCACAACATCCTCATCTTCATCAAGCTCCTCCAAAAAGAAGAACAAAGCGAAAGAAATCCTGCCTGATCCATCTGAACGAGAAATTCAGAATGTTGCAATCCACGAAAATCCGTATCCTACGTTTGATGCGTTTTATCGTGTCAAGAAAATCACGGATCACTCCATTGACAACCTCCGAATAACGTCTCTTACATTCAGCGATGTTTTCGACCAAGCTTTCTACACGCGCATCAAGTGCAATATTGCTGACAACCTTCAAAACCACATTGATGGAAAGCTCTTTAAGAATGAAGAGTCAGAAAGTCGGATCTCAAATTTTGAAAAGTCTCAAGCTGAAGTAAAACCCGCGGAAAATAATTATGGCTGCGAGATTTCGCTGCATGCGGCCACGCCCGTCGCAAGTTTTCTTGCGCCTCAATTGGGGGATGACCCCGAAGCCCAGATTGAGTACGGATCGAAAGCTTCCAAGAAAAAGACTAAACCCGATGAAGTGCATTACAAATATTTCACCCGCAGAAAGTACCAGGCTAGTATTCGGGAAATTAAGGAGAATCGTGACCTGTCTAAACTAGACATGTGGACGCAATATGTTGTTAAAAATCGCCAACAGACGATTGCAAATACAACTCGTAGTGAGAAGGAAAGACAAGACTATAAGAAAGGTGAGGAGTATCGAGCAAAATTGCAGAATGATGAGCTAAATCGAATTTTGGACCGCCGTGGACCATTTGAGGATCTTAAATTAGAAGCCAACAAACAAGCAGTGCTCGATGGAAATGCTTCCAGAGAGGCACGCGTCGAAGCTTCTTACTTTCTCGAGGATGTTCTCCAGAGGGTGTTTGACCTAACTCATCCCGAAGTATCTGTGACAGGTGCGAAGACTGAGCTTACCGATGCGGAGATACCAAGCTATCTGAATTTGCGCAGGGCTTCGCTGGTCGGAGACTCGTATGTAGATCGCTCGGACAAGATCACATTGATTTGCTCCTCGGAGGAGACTGAGAACTTCGAAGCGCCACAAGTGTCCCCGCGGGATAAGCACGCGTTGGTCGAATTATCGGGCGAGTGGACGAGGTCAAGGCTGTACATTTGCGCTGCGTGTGGGACGCGACTTGCTAATATGCGTGCGTTAATAGATCATAAGAACATAGTGCATCAGAATGTTTGGTGTCAACATTATGAATTTGTGGGCAATCAGGGTGCATACTACAAGCATCTCAGTATACCAGGCCTGGGGAAAATGAACCTTATTGAAAGTTCCCCAGCGGTCAAAAGTTGGATGCGTAGCAGTGCGAGACAGTGTACTAAATGTAAGAAATTGTGCAACACTTTGGGTGAGCTGCATCGACATATTCTGGAGTGTGGGGAAGACTGGAGCTGGATGCTCATTAGAAAAAAGTGCAAATATCGACCCTATGGTGCTAAAACGCGAAGAAAACGCAGAGGTACGGAGAATAATTTACAAAGATTTATTTGTGCAATGTTTCAGTTTTTATTTTTACAGGCCTTCTTAAACGTCATGATACTTCCAAGAAAGAAAACAAAGAGAAAAAGACTTACAAGCGAACTGATCGTCCCCGAGAGAAACCTAGTGACGGTAACATTTTAAATTGTGCTGTGTGGCTAGGGGCTAATGTTTGGATTGTTTTGTTTCAGCTGAAACCATTCAGCGGATGTTGGCCAATCTACCTGCCAAACGAGCAACTCGTACCGAAATGTCCCTCAAGGATGGATTCCCGAAGGCGACCAAGAAGGCAAGCGTTAAAAAGGTCGAGAAGCAAAATCAACCAATATCACGCGTCGAGAATTCGCTGGGCAGTCCATTAGTTAAACGTAAAGTGATGGTCTCAAAGAAGTGCAGTCCCATCAATAATCGTGTGCGAAAATCGGTGCGCAATTTAAACAAAGTGATCTCTAGCGCGCTCATCGATAATAACATCATGGTGCGGCGGAAGTATAAAAGCTTACAAGCTAAGCAGGCAACTCGGGCGGGTGCAGTGGAAATGCCGGAAACGCCGGTCGATCTGACGGAGGAGCAACGTGCCGAGGAGGTTAAAAAGAAAATTAGTTTATTTAAAAAGGTTCAAAAGTTTCGTCAATCGGTTATCAAGAAACGTACGACAAAGGCCAGTAGCAGCAGCGCTGAGTCGATGGAAAAACTTGGACCAACGGCGGGTGTGAGTGGGATTATGCGTAATGCTGCTGCAGAAACTTGGCGAAAAACACGGAGTGCGAGCAACTTAACTGATAATTCAAGTGCGTCGAGTGATAGGCAGGTGAAGTCGCCAATTAAGAAAAAGTTGCGTGGAAACTTTGGTGCAAAACTTATACGTACGCTAAGTATGCGTCGGAAAAATCGAAAGACTGATGGGGAAACTACTTCAACTTCCTCAACTTCAACCGCAAATAATACAGAAGAAAAACGCAAGCGATTTGCCGGCATTAAAAAGGTGGTTAAAAAGTTAAAAGTGAATAATCGTAATAAGAAAGGTGATAAAAAGGCGACGAAGGTGAATGAAATCCCTAGTGAGGAGTCCGAGAGTGCACCATCAACCGATCATTTTTTAGGAGGAAATATCCGCGAAGACAGTATAAGGACTATAAGTGACTCATTCAAATTCGATAAACGTGATACTGACAGTAGGCATCCTATTACATCTACTCTTTGTAGCACTAGTGATAAAAATATTGTCAAAAACATTGATGAAATTCAAGACATGTCGTCTGCAATTGCGCACCCAAACTGCGATAGTGATAATGATAAGCCAACTTCGTGTGCTCCAATCATAACAATTACGTTAGCTGATAAGGAAATCGATACTGAGGTAAAAAAGAGCAAATTTGCGAATGTTGCACCGAGTGTACCTTTACTAACGACCACGAAAGCCTTCAATGAAACTCTGAATGTGTGCGTAAATTCTGGATCAGACTCATCACAATGCCATTTTTCTGCAAGTGACGTTTCGCCTACGAGTGGACATCTTACAAGCCCGCCCATATTGCCGTCTCTCTCGCCATTATTAGGAAAAAGCAAGAACAAATTGTGCAAACGCACAAAAGGACTGAACGATTGTATTGCCATGCTGACATCAAAATTACAATGCAAGGACATCACTTCTTCAACTGCGCAAAGCCTTATCTCCAATGCTAAAGAATCCACTTCTCTACCCCTTCAACAACAGCCTGAAACGCCAGTTGTTGTGGTTACACCTCATGATACATCAACAGAAGAGCAGAATGTCGTAATCCCCGAAGAGACGGTTTCAGAGAATTTGGAAAGTGCCAAGGAACCAGAAACGGCACCTCCGTCCCCTATACCACTCAAGAATAATTCGCCCGAGATTGCACCTTCATCACAAACGTCTATTACTATTAATGACATGACCAGTCCCGTAATTGAGCAGGATAAGGAAAATATTCAGATGGAACGGAAGAGTTTACTACCGGGAATTAAACAAGGATACGATGTAAATCTGGAGAAGGTTGTTGACCTAATTAAGTGCTTCGAAGATATCCACCCGAAGGAAATTCGTAATGGTCATTTGGATTATGCCAAGACTGATGTTATCAACGGTTTAAAGGGTTTAACCAAAAAACCTGCCAAACAAACGACGAGGAAAATTGGTACCAACCGCAAGGCTTCCAATAAACGGTCGGAGAGGACATTTGTCCAAGAGCAATTAAACATTGCGAAACTGGAGGAGAAATTAATTATGAATGATTTTGAACGGAAAATTGGCAGTAGAAGAAGTTTGCCGCAGAGAAAAACGAAGAAAACTTTCGTCGATCTGAAGATTCCGGAGATCAAATTAAAGAATAGGAATTTGCCAAAATGCGTGCCGAAGAAAGACTTGTCAACGATCTTAGAAGAGCCTTCGTTGTATGATGATTTTTCTTATTTGTCTGAAAAGAGTGTACCTGATACTTCTCAGGTTTTACCTCATACACCTCAAACACAACATGTTCATCTTCTACCAACTATAGTTATCGGTATTTCGGAAGAAAAAGATGATCTCCCGGTAGATTTGTCATTAACAAGGAAACCTGAAGTTTCTGAGAGTTCCCACGAAGACGATGTGCCTGTTGATTTATCTACGAGGAAAATTCCTCTCAAAACTACATTGCCGAATATGGATAATGTGGAAATTGTTACTATTTCAGATAACGCTGCGCTGGAGCCTTTCGTAGAAGTGATGGAAACGTCTATTACCAGCGCAATAGATTTAAATCATAAAGAAAATATTCAAAATATTGTTGAGAACGAAGAGTTTATTATGGAGAACAAACATATACCTCGCTCACTTGCTCATAAGATTGAAACACAAAGCGAGTCCGAAGATGAACTACCTTTAGCTGCATTGCGAAAATCTATAGCGCCCTCAATAGACAGCAAGAATCTCCAAGAGGAAAGTATTGACACTAGAAAAATAATAGACCCAGAAAATGATAAATCGCAAACTCAGGAATCATTTCAGAAGAAAGTGAAGACACCCAGGCAATCCCAGGATCGAAAATTAGGCGTTATAAATCATAAAGAATACATACCAGAAACTTTCAATGATTCATTTATTCAGTCTAACGCAAAAGAGATGAGGCCTCCAGAACTGCCTCCTATTTCGTCGGTGGAATCTGTAGTGTGCACGCCAGATCTTGAAATTCGTGATGAAGAATCACCTTCCGTACAAAATCAAATATCTGGGCCGGATGTTATTGACTTTGAGGACATTATACCAGTAGTGTCAATCTCACCTAAAAGTAGTTTCAAGTCTGAAATTATTGAAGATGCTGTAAAGCCTAAAGCAAAACGTGGTAGGAAACCAAAAGCCAAATTAGTCCTATCTAATATAATATCTCATCCCAAAAAGATTGCTGCAGAACCAACTTCGGAAACTTCCTCTTACGAAGCTCAACAATTAGACGCTGGGAAACCTACATCTGAAACACAGGCACAATCAGCCAAGGAAATTAATAACGTTATGTTTGCTTCAGAAATTTTTAAAGTAAATAATGTATTGGGAAATGCTATTGAAGAAGGTGATCAAGCCACTGACCCACATATATCTATTAACAATAAAGCCTCGGAAATTCCTACACAACTTATTAGCAAGAAAGGGGCGAAACCAATCACTATGAAAACACGTAAAGTGGGCAGGCCTGCCAAAGCGAAACGAGGCAGAAAACCGAAAAAAGCAGCAATCGTTTTTGAAGTAGCAGCAGCAGTTATTGAAGAGAATACAGTCGATACCACAGCAATTAGTACTGATCAGCAACAGCATCAAAGTGCTGACTGCACAATAGATGGGAAACCAATAACAAAGGTATTAGAGGATGAATTACCTGAAAAGGCTTTAAGTTGTGCCGATGATTACAAAGAAATTGGGTCGAATTTTAACGCTACTGAAGCACTCCAAGAGGCCAGTGGTGTAATTTTTGAGGACTTAACTGCAACTCCTCAGAGTCCCATTAAGACGACAACTCCTAAGAAACGAAAAGGGAAAGAAAGTGAAGTACGCCATAATTCGAACGGTAATGGTGAAACCACACCCGCTTCTCCAGATTTTGTTTCTCCACCCTCGCAAAATAATCTTAATAATGAGGCTGTTGTTCTATTCAACGATAAAGCTGATGGTGCGTTACAAGTCAGTCCAATAAAGGTCAAGTCAAAACGGGGTCGCAAACCGAAACCAAAAGTTGTTGCGGTATCTGAAGTTTCTCCCGAACCTAGTACAGAAAATGTTCTCAAGAGATTTGAGGAAGCGGTTGGTGAATCGTTACTAATAGCACCAATTCCCGATAGTCCAAAAACACGCTCTCGCAAAAGAAAATCGGATGAAATGAAGCACATGTTAGATGTTGCAACGCCTATTGTAGACGCTTCATTGGAACACCAAGATTTAAATGAAGGAGATCCTAAAACTTCTATTACTATCTACGACTTTGACGAGGAAGATGATGCAGGCACCCTGGATAATTCTAAAGAAAATGTTGACCATCTCAAATTAAAATCAGCGAAAAGATCTAAACGGAATGGACATAGTCCAAGCAAAAATCTAGTTGAGGATATGTCAACACCTCAAAGTGTGGAAGACTTGAAAGAAGCTGTTAACGAAGTAAGCACCCCCCTTAAGGACGTGCAAAATGAATCATTTATTCAAACTCCCGATCTCAACGATTCTATTCTTGCCGGCAGAATTGCCAATCGGTTCAAAGTAAAGAAAGGAAAGAATTCTAGGGCCAAGAAAATTCCCATTGAAACTGTTCGAGAGCATTACTGTGACATTTGTAACAAACGATTTGGACGTCTTGATAGTTTGAACAAACACAAACGCACCTTGACGCACATTGCGAAACTGTCTGAAATTGAAGCGCTAGAAGCTGAGGCTAAGAAGAAACAAAGTGAATTGAAGGTTCCGGAGTCTCAGGAGGGAAATATGCAGGTTGTGGGAGAAGCCCTTGAAACGAATAGTAATGCCTCTGAAAAAGAAAATATGGAGGAAGTCGATGAGAATGTTGCAGACGAAATTGAGAAAAATGTTGATAATTCAATTCCAACTAAGGATATTATTGATAGATTTGATGAGTCTCGAATTCTTTCTCCGACTTCTGAATTCATGCGCAGAAGATCGCATTCTGACGTGTCCAAAAGCATGTTAGTAACTTCGCCCTTCAGCCTTAAAACAAACAACGATTCTCTTCGCCTCGCTGATATAATTAGCGATGTGCTGAATAAACCAGTCGAAAATATGGAAAGTTATACAGATGTCGACAAACAATCGCATCTGGAACCAAAACGTTATAAGAGCTTGGGCGAGCGCAAAAGTTTTGACTCCGATTCCGTTGCTTATACACCTACATTCAACATCAGTCCCGCATCCACTTTAATTAATAAGACTTCCTCTGATGAATTTTTGAAGAATCAACTCTCCTTGTTGGAAAACATTATTGAGGAAAATAAGGCCAGCTTTGAGTACATGGATGAGACCTCAGTACAATCTGTGCAGTCTATTGCATCCGAAAAATCGGATCGATGTCCTTCTGATATGAGTTTAGTAAGCGACATCAAGGGGGATGATTCTACGAGAATAATACCTTTCAATGATGAAAGGAATTTTGTCAAGCCGAATGCGCATTATGAAGAGATATCCGAAGACAGTATTAACAATCGCAGCTATGAGCAGGACAGATCGCGAAAGACTTTGAACCGCGACGAAGAGCTTTTCCTAGAGTGCTGCAGTCTCCTTAAAAGTGGATCAGAAGTCAGCGAGAGCAAAAAGTCACACGCTATGATTCCCTCCGAGTACAATATAATAAACAGAACGAATGCATCAAACAATAAAGGCAAGAGAGATCAGGATAGCAGCAAATTGGCACTCGATGATGACTTCTTGTCAGAATCGTGTCCTAACACTCCAATTGGGGATACGTATGATGACTTTTCAAATTCTGACAGTATCAAAACTGATTGGAGCTCTAAGATGAATGAAAAAGAGTATGAGGACATTTCGCAATCTCCAGTACCTCCAGTGCACGGGGAAGAAAACAGCTTCAAAGAATTCAACTTTAAATTAGATTCCAAGTCTGATATTGATGAAAGTAGCAACAGTGTGGATTTCAGAAAGAATATCAACGCGAAATTTGTTGGCTTAATGGCAGAAGCAATGAAAGGGAAATCTCCCAAAAGGAAGAAGCACAAAGAACGTGAACGGTTAGTACTAGTTAAATCAGTATTTAGTGTCTTATGAATTATTATGGTGTGTTTATTTTTAGAAGGAAATCCGATATACAAACATCCATTATGGACTATGCAATCCATCTTACACCGAAAAGTTCCTCAAATAGCACGGATAATTTCACCGATGTCACTAATGACAGCAAGAAAGTTATGACCAAAGGCGCAATGAAAGTGTTTGAGGGCCTGAAGGTTTCGATCCCAACTGATGAAATAGATATGAACCAAGTTCTAGGCTGCAGCCCAACGTCAAAACGCCTAGAAATTGAAGAGTCAGCTAAAATTATTGGAAAAAGTAGTATGATTTTCGGTAATAAGTTAGGACTTAAAGTCAAGAAGAAACGCAATGGTAGGAATAGAAAACCTGACGATTTCCTCGCGGATAGTGGTGATAAACTACACGACGTTTATGACTTTGAGGAAACGCAAGATAATACTGACTTGTTTTCGTCAAAATTAACCTTTCGCAGCGGTAACATTCTAGGTAGCAAAGATGACCATCAGGAAACTCATGAGATTATCTCGAATAAAAGGGCGAAGGTCACGCACGATATTATTGAAAGTGAATCTGAAAGTAATAACCAAGACTTAGACCTTTTTACAGCTGAGGTACAGTCGGTAAATTCATTTTCTACGGAAACGGAGTCAAGCACATCAGTAAAGCCACCCAGCATGCCAACAACCCAGGAAAATATTACTAAGAAGAAATGCCAAATTATGGGAAGAATATTTAAGAATGCCTTTAAAGCGAAAGTTGATGGATCTAAAGAAAGTACTCCAGTTGATGATGGGGACGCTCTTGAAAATTACATTATCGGTGGTCCATTAGGGGACATTCCAACACCACCACCCGCAATGTCACCAATGTCAAAAGAGCGACCGAAAATGTCGGAGAAAGAAATGGATTTGCTGTTCGACAAGTTGCTACAGGGTAAGGACGAACAGCTACCACTTAAAGTCAACACGTCCAAGACGTCCTCTGCCTGCACGCCACTTACTTTGCCAATTGAAAAAGTGGATTCTAGTAAAGAAATTAAAATTTCTGCCGCACCTTGCGATTATGATTCGAAGGAGGCGAGGGAATGCAAAAGTAAAAAAGTAACGCCGAAATCTGTGAAAAATAATCGTAGGCGGTCGAGAAAACACAGCCAGTCTAGCGACGATGAATTCAATTTATCAAAAACTCCTAAGAAACGCCAAATTCGCAAGAGTAAGCCACGCGACAATGGCATTAATCTAGACGAAGAAATAAAACAGTGCATGGGCGTTGCAGGACGGAAGAGCCAACGAAAGTGCACCAGCGGGAAACAGAATGTCCTTATTGAATATTGGAGTTCTGACGATTCTGAATTCGAGGCGATGTTGAAGTTGAGTATGCAAGAGATGGGCACGGCCGACAAAGCGAAAGAAACACGGAAACCAGGAACAGCGCTAGAACCAGAAGAGGGTGTCTCTAATCAGAGAACAAACATAGACGCGATTGAAGTGCAAAGCAATAAAATTGATTCGTGCAGAGAACCTCGTAAGTCACCAAATCCACCTGATAGCGTTGAAAATTTAGTCCGCGAACATGAAATGGCAGGACAGCCATCAATCAATTTAAATTCAACTTTTAAAAGTAAACCCAAAAGATCTAGTGGTAATGCAAAGAGCCGAAATGATGTCCGAGAAAATAAGCCTTCAAAAGTACCGAAGACAAAACATCCCCGTGTTCCAAGATCAGCACAAGATGAGGAAACGTTGGCTGCGAATCGACGAAAACGCGCAGCTGTTGACACATTATATTACTGGTCGTCGTCCAGCGAGGATGACACGGAAAATCTGATTGAGGTGAAATCAGTTCGTGATGAAATTGACGATGAGGAGGATCGACCGCAACACGGGTGGATAGTGGGTGATTCTCCCAAAAAATTGGTCACACTTTTAGCTCATGCCAAGGGAAAGAAAACTAATCGGTAAAACAACAGCACGCGGTGATTTTGGTATGAGACAATAGAACCGTTAGTCCAAACATTAAGATGGATCATTGCCAGCAATGAGCTGAAAATATTTTAAAAGATATTTAAATGTAAAAAGATTTTTGTATTTGTAAATAGGTACACGTTCAATGGGCTTACGATTAGTTACAGAAGATTTACCTAACCAAAAGATTATTGCTTGTACATAGCTCATTGGATAAAAGCATTTAATTATGAATAATTAATCGTTTTAAAATGGGTGCAGACGCAGTGATTCAATGTGAAATATTACTGTTAGTAAATAGGGTGAGACAGACTTTATTTATATCCAAGTGAGAGAGATATGTAGTACAATTTTATATTTAAATTTTGCATAATACCACTTATTATAATCGCTAGTAAATCGTGAGGATAACGAATTTTTTAATGCTGTTTGGTAGATAAATAATTAAGCTTTGGGCTTTTTTGAGGGTCTACTGCCATTGGCGCGGAACCTTCGCGGTCATTCGATTCTGTATAGTTCACCTGTATCAATCTGGTCTATTGCATACCAATTTCCTATGTGTGGCAAGTTTACGAAATAGAGCACATTTGTCGCGACATTATGGATGCATCACATTTTATTCTACGCCATTTCAAACTTTTGCTGGTGAGACGTTTTTCGGTAAAATATTTTAGTTGCAAGCGCCGTTTGATAACGAGAAACTATGTGAAATGAGTATGTGTTCATTACGTTAATAAATTTACTACATAATAGTTACAATTAAAAAAACACGAATAAGACGGGTAGAACGGTGTGGGTTAATCGCTTGCATTATATAAATATGATTTTGATTCTGCCATTATTGTAAGAAACTATAATTGATGTGCATAGAGCTATTTGTTCGCATAGATACACCGCTGGCAGCACATTACCGTTTAGTTTGATTTCAATTGTATATAATTTTATTATAGAGAAATTGTTTTATTTGTTTTGTTTCAAAGCAATGATTTGAAGTTCTGATTATTTTGATTATTCCACTGCCAAATTGTGCCTTCGGATTCATTCTTTTGTCTGATTGAGATATCTAGTTTTTTAATGATACTATACTACCAGAGATAGGGTAAAAGCATAGATAAGTCTAAGGTGATGATAATTGTATGGCAAGAGATATAAACAAGGTACCGAAGTATATAATTTGAGTTTTTAGTTTATCTGTGTACATATGCATAATATAGAAGAAGTGAATAAAAAATATTCCCGAAATACTATTCTTTGCAATGAGGAATTCCGAAAACATTATTATCATGTGCTGTAATGTGGTAAAAGTAAAAAGTGGATTTGCACTTGCTGGAAGCTCATTATAGTTATTTTTTGGACAATTAACGTTTTACAATTACATATAAACATTCGTAGTAATGACTTGGTAATATGTCCATTACGATAATATTTGTAGAGAATAATTTTAGAAGGTAAACGAATTTCGACTCTTTTAATGTTAATGATACTAATTAGCATTTTGTTAGGAATCATTTATTGTAGTGGGTCCTTGATTTTATTGATTGACCGTCAATTGAAGGTGCCATGTTACAACCTACTATTTTATTGACCAAGATAATTATGATAAAGGAAGAGTGGAAGGAAGTAGAACTGGATGTAGGTTTCTAAGCTTAATGAGTTGCGTTCATTTGGAATTTCACATTGCAGTGCGCGTAAAGCGTTCTTGAATTCTGCGGCTTGAACTATTTGTGATATATACCTCCAGAGAGGAATGAAGCAAGGCTTGCATGTTGGAGTTTATGGGAGTAGAGTGAAGCAGATATTGAGTGAAAGCGAACGTATATTAATACGCCGTATCTCGTTTAATATGGTCGATTGTAAAGTGAAGGGAAAAGTGTTCTATCGGGAGAATTTATAAATATTGGAATGCGACGCTGGCTGCCTTCCAGTGGCCTCCTCACTCTGCGCGCTGCCGCAACCAACCCTTTCCCCAAATCGACACCCACCTTTTGCGTTTACATCACCCGAGTCCGAAATTTATATCAGCAATCACAGCGGCGAACCATTCGTTATTAGCACGTTGGTCGAGCACGCGTTCGAGAATTGTTTGAGCGCCGCAAAGTTTACGTTAACTTCATCGTAACGGCAAGAGTTACTCGGTGTCGTCCGCAACCATCCAACAGCAGAAGCCGAAGAAGGAAAACTCTTATCACACTTAAGTCAAGATGAAATTCAATCTGCTGTAAGTTTTCGCAAATTAGTTTCATACATTGAGTAGAAGTGTGAAGGTAAAGCTTTGGTTGCTTGCGTGTGTTGATAATCAGCATAAAAGGCGAAAAACACGTTTATATTAATTAATGCATTATTATCATTACGGCCTGCTAACTTTCATTTTCTTGTCGCCGCGCCGTGCGCCTTTGGGCACGTAGTTACGTCATTCTTGTACCGCGCTGTAACGACTCCCAGGCGCATTGTAAATGGGTGTTTGCGGGCTTAATGACTGTTAATTTACTTCATTTCCTAACAATGCTTGATTTTCCGATTGCTTCTTTGATCCGATTGAAAGCCCAGAGTAAACCTTCACACCCATTACAAAATCTCATCATTAAACTAAGATCATAGGGATATCATCCGACATTTATATAACACGCAATTAATCTCTTCGATTGACGCATTCTATTACGGCAATTCTATGCTTGGACAACATTCCAACCGGTGATGCTTGCTGCACCTAAACACGCTAAAAATTCCTTGCGCGACATAAAGAATTCGATTAACATTTTAATTGTGATTTACAACCACTGCGAAATGTGATGCTCGTCCATATATGCATAATAGCAACACTTCAACTTTGTTTCATCAATTTTCGGTAAAACATCTACATAAATTAAGTCGCGTCGCCGGTGAGTCTTGTTTCTGCACGCGGCGATTAATATTAACAGGCGGTAAATGTGTGCAATCGCGCTAAGTGCAGACTTGCACGAAATGAAAATGTCACTCAGCGTCCTTCTGCATTCGTTCCGTCACGGTTTTTCAACCGCATTTTTTGACCTAAACATCCAAAGAATAGCACCTAGCCACGACATACACTTCATTGCCGAAAAAATATAAGTCACTTGCAATCAATCAGCGTGAGCTTGTGATTAGCATCCAATTAGTTTTGCGCTGGGCTTATATTCGTTTCGCATTCGTTATAATCATGCAAATTGCGGGAAAATCATAAATCAAGGTTCGTTCTAAGTGTCTGCTATTAACGACATTGCAAACACTAGATAAAGCGAGTACAAGAAGTAATTCATTGTATGAATTAAATTATTGACTGGTATGTAAATTGAAATTGTTTTAATGGTAATAAAAAAAACAATGTTTGGTTTAGTGGAGTAGTAAAAGTGAAATCTAAGATTCAAACAGAGCAAGCTGCGCTAGCTGGCATGATAATTAATTAATTGATTATGTCGGATAATCTAGGTAACTGGGTGAATGTTACCATTTGTTGTTTATGGTTTATCAAGTTTTAAGATGCACTAGAATTCATTCAAGTCACATTGCGAAATGGAGTCACAAACAATGCACCATAACATTATAAATGCTTATAATTCTGAGCAGTTGCAATTTGATAATTGAAATTAATGTTGTAACAAACAATTGATGAACTTTTGTTTATCGAGTTTTGCGCAATTCTTATTACAATCTGCGTTGCAAGAGATGAATCGCTTGTTTATGCAATTTTTGGCATTCTTTTTTGGCGAACGTGCTCAGAGCCTTAGAAAAAAATCGCGCACCTCAAGAGAAGGTCCTACTACTCTTTGGCGGATGGCTCGAAATGTCAGTCTCGGCGTGCGCGCTTCAAAGTTGTAACCGTTGTGAAATACAAGGATCGGCGACTGGTTTTTAGGTTCTAAGCTTTAACTTTGAAAGTCTGCCTGCTAGTGCTGATATGCCAATAGTCAAATCACAACGGTGTGTTTTTAGCATTATTGCTCCGAAGAAGCAAGCACGAACTAGGAAATGAAACGCAATTTATCGCACGATGCACACCGCAAGTATACTGCTAATGTTTGTTAATGCGCACCACATGCATTCCGGCGTTTACCTTCTCATGATTTTCGAAACTTTCGCACCATTTCACACGCGCATCACATAACGATATGGCGATCTATACTGCATTATAAATACTTTTTGTTGTAGGTACATATTGGGATTGGTGTGTTTGATTGCCCTATGCAATGCGCGTCCAGCTGAAGAAGAGTATGCGGAATATGTGGATGAACCGGCGCCACCAGCACCAAAACCAACTCGTCCCAATCCTTTGAAAAACAGGCGCAATCCACTCTCAGGAAGGCCGAGTGGTAAAGCGACAACTACAACTACTGCTGCACCAGTGGTAATTTGTTAACATCTTAAAACTTTTATTTCCATCTCGTCACCTCCTAGAAGCCAATAACATAAATAACTCTCACTTATTTATTCATTTAACATGATAATTTCCCTTCCGTACATTCCGTTTTTGGCACACGTTTGTCGCCGTGTAACAAGTTGCACACGGAACTCGAATATTTATTGCCTCCGTTTTTGCTCTCGCAGGTGGAAGAAAGTGAAATTGACGAAGAGCCACTCGACGAGAATGTTGAGGCGGCGGCGCCCACAACTGAAGCACCCAAGAAGTTCAAGGCAGGCGGTGTGCGCCCATTCCGCAGCAATGATGATCTCTTGGCGGCGTTGAAACGTCGTCGGGAACAAGCTGCTTCCCGTAAGATATTATCTAATATCAATTAGAAGAAGTTTACTTAAACGATATGCCTTACAGATAAACCAGCAACAAAAGCAGTGCATCAAGATGAAGAAGCTGCCCCAGTTGAAACTGCTCCAGCACCAAGCAAGAATCGTGTTAACAGTGGTCGTAAACGCTTCAACCACAATAAATCCGCAGAGCCAGCTCCTGAAGAAAATGCTGCCACTCCAGCACCTGCAAGGGCACCGAGAAGGTTCCCAGGCAGGAACTAATTGGAGAGGATTTAAGTCATTCTAGTATACTACGTTTTATGTGACATTAATTAAGGCGCCAAATTTGAATGCAACCTTTTCGACGTGAACGCGAGATGATCCGCTATTTATTTGCAACATGCAACGATGACAGAAGAAATTGATTCATGATTTACTTATTACTGTAATTTTAAGGATTGTGTTAATTGTTTGTAAATATACAAAATTAAATTAAAACCCTGTGGATATTGATGATGTAAGTATGCTAAGTGTTTAGGTGTTGTTGCCCGCAATTGAATTAATCCAAGTGTAGCCGGTTTGAATCGGAGATGCGCCATCGAGCATCGCTTTCGCCACCTTCTTCATGACGACTTTCTCTGTGTTGCACTTGCGTGGAGCGTTGTAATTCGCCGCCTTCTATAAATAAATGTGCAGAAAAAATCAGCCGAATGATGCGACACCTTGTGTTGTCACCGTTTTCGCTCTGGGCACACCTGTTTTCTCATTTACTGCAAATCATTAAGTAAGTATGCTTTAAATTTAAAAGACAATCTTGGTAAATGTCATCGGGCGGAGAGATTTGGGTACGGAGACAGAGGAAGGAGTAAAGTATTGGGTTGTAAATTTATAAACAATACAAAACTACGGTTAATAGTAATTACATGTGTTACGTGTTTTATAGTTTATGGTTTTTTATTTGCCTAGGTCCATTACACTTTTCAAATAAATTGACTTGTGTTTAGACAGTGGAGGCATAGATTAATAGGATCCTAACTCACATTGTTGGATGATATTTGTTGTGAATTTTATAATAGAACAACTAATTGCAGTATCTTATTCTTTTTGAAGCCTTAGCAACAGTCGAACTATAGATTTGCTAAGGTTATGTATTTTTAATGGGTTTGCACTTGATGACTTCAACGATGCAATTAAACAGGTATGGAAATTTTATGAAATGCACTTTTAAGAACAATTTTCTGAGTTTCTAGCAATTTCTAAATTACTGAAATTAAGCATATAGAAATAGATAATCGATTATTGCAACATCTTCTTAGTTGATGTTGAAATATTCAATATAAATTAACATTCTAACTTACTGACAGTGACAAGTAACATATAACCTTGATATACATTAGTTAATTTCAACTTTATTGAACTTGTTATTATAACACTAATGTGCAATTTTAATCTACTTAGTAACAGTTTATGATTGATCTGAATATAAATAACAAAAGTGCTTTGGAATGCATTGAACCTATCAACTCTTCCTTTTAAAGATGAAATTAATTAAAATGTCAATCTTGCAATAAACTAGAACAATATTGAGACATTCAAGAAGGCCTTCGCAATAATTAAATTAGTATTAAATGCTAATAATGTAACAAATAGATTGTAGGATTATAAAATCTTACAAATGCATTTCTCATCAAAACACTTCAAATTTTAATTAATTCAAGGGTTTGTTGATATTTCTAAATACTCCTCCTTTATAGAATTTTTATTATTTTGATCCAGTGACATTCAGTAAATTCAACAAGTTCATGAATTGGGCAATAAATATTCATGTTTGTCACCATTCTAGTTCGTCACTATATCTATAACTTAATAGAATGTTGAATAAACTAAGTACATACTAAACACACAGTAAATCCAATCGATAAACTACGAGATATTAATCGACTTTTATAGTTTTCAACACTGCTGCAATGTCTGTAACTTCAATAAATTACAAACTTATTGTAACAAATCAATCTAACCTAAAATGTAACACTACAAGCAAGATGCATGCCGAGACAATTTAATATATTTAATATTTTAGTTGCACATTAGTAAGTTTACCAAATAATTACATATGATTAATTAAGATAATAATTAAGTAATCTGTAATAACTTACAAAAAGTTGCAAGAATGCAGAACTTGATTGCATGCCTCTCTGCTGATGATTGACGTCAATGTTTTGTCATTTACCGCATTCATGAGAAACTAAATTCCAATCTTTTTTACATAGTAATATATGTAAGTAGATCAATTCACTTTCTTTACGATTACTTCACACTGGCGCATAAGTTTGCACGCGGCGCAGTTATGACAAACGTTCTATAAGCCGAATTAATGTTGATTGTATTCGTAATGATATTAACACATTTTGTAATTGCATCCTTATTTTAAGTAGAGACATAAATTTAAAATTACATCGATGAAGAAGCCCATACCCGGATGTACCAATTTCTTTCCACGACCTTCCTTGAAATTTATGTTGAAATTATGTAAATTTGCCACAAAGAAATTACTTTTAAAACAAGTAGACATATTTTCTCATTGCAACAAAAGCATTAATTTTGTCTATGTTTTAGCGTTATTTATTTGTTTTAACACCTTTAATGTTTACTACATTATGTCATGTGCTTGTTGGATTTTTGTTGAGTCGAATCCTGTTCATCTCGTACCGTCGCATTCCAGCATCACAAATCGATTCGACCTCTTCGAAGCACAAACGAAAGTGAAGGGATCTCCGCGCAAATATCGCGTATGCAAATGATAGAAAGTCATATGTGCTACCGATGTCGCGTTACTTGATTTTTATTAAATCTGTGTGCTCAATGCTCACGACACTCATCCGAATGGGGATTTTTAACGCTGTCATTTATTTACGAAGAAGGCTACCTATTAACATTTAACGCATTCGACTAAAAACAAAATTAGTTAATTCATGTTCCTAACATCAATTTAATGTCTAATAATACATGACATAACCATAGTTGTTTTGTTACAAAACTTTTCTTACTTGGCAAATTATGATTTGAATTTGGTGTACACAGAGTTGCCTAAGTTACGTACTTATTATTCAAATATTTTGTGGATAAAATTTTAAAATTTCTGCTAAACTTCAGTTGGTCAGCGCTTTGAGCTTTAAAACGGAGCAGCACTTTCATAAAATTAATTAGAGTATATTTGTAATCTAAGCAAAAAAATTATTAGTCAAAATTAAAAAGAAAAATAGTCTGAAAAGTATTATAATGTGAATTCTTATTCAATAAAATCATTACCAAATTACGAACAAGCGCTTATGATAATTCGCAATCATTCAAACGCACCCGATAAAAGGTGAGGCAAGCCGAGAAGAGATTTGTATTCAACTGCAAAGGAATTATTGCAGTGTTCAACTATAAAAGATTGTTCTTCGATGATTCATGCTGAAACTCTTGCTTTTCCAGCAGTATCCAATAAGTGTTTGGCAATCGAAGCACGTACCATTTAAGCGTTCAATAGTTTTCTGGGAAGTGTTTGTGTCTCGTTTTCTTCACCTGAGCTCAATGCACATATGTGCCTACAATCCGGAGTTGATATTAAAAAGGCAAATTGAGAAGGTAGAAACCGTTTTTGAGACGCGGTTTCCATCATTCATTGATGTTACTGCAAATTGCAATTTAATTGAACAGTAACTGTTTAAAGGACTTTAAAGCCAACTCTGATAGATGCATGCTAAGAATGAATAAAAAAGTGCACTTCCTATTTAAATACTTTTGTACTATATAAATAGCGGTTTATTTAACTTTATCATGCGGCACACAAGTAAATCTATCATAATACTTCCCACTTTTCTTTTATTTTATTTGTACTTGATCAGTTACCCATTTTTTTGTGTAGAAACATAGCATAAAAATGCAGAAAGGATAACAAGATCATAAGGTGGTGGCCTTCATTTCAATTGCGTGCTTCTTCCAGAAGCAATACGTATGCCAAATAAAGCCATTAAATAATAAGAAATAAACGTAATTATTACTTTCAGGTATGTAAATAATTAGGCAATATCATTTCTTGTTTTAAGCGACAATGAGTCACGAATGACGTTGACGAAGGCCTTTAGTAAATTCGTCAGAATTCCTCGCACTTAAGTCATTAAATAAAATTGTGCATGTATGCGGATTAATGATATTGAAAAAAAAATGAAAGTGAAACCACTTGGTGCATCCTTGACTATTACACAATTTTCAAAACCAATTTTAATAATCGTTTGTCGAATCTTGTTGCGGTTTATGATGGGCTCTTTGTTTTCATCTTTTCGTGCTTCTTGCGGTAATTCTAAACATTGCACAACCTAAGACAACCGACTAATTGCATTATTGTTCATTACATTACTCTTTGCATCGTCTTCAAGACTTGAAGTGCGTAATGTGTGAACATTTTAAATGTTATTCTATGCAGATATCTAGATCTGGATAGTGATAAATCAATTGAAGTAAAATGCAAACAATTCATGTACTCAGAAGCAGCTGTCAAAGAGAAGGAGACGATTTGCACAGTTTCCATGTTGGAAATCTTTTGCATTTGAAAATATTTTTAATGTCAATGCCAAACTCAGTGCTAAACTGCTAAGAATTTATTTCACAGTTTTTATGCGTCCACTTTGTCTGCAATTGAACTCTTATAAAACTCATGTTAACTCCATGTAAAATTAGTAATTCTGAAATTTGAAAAGTCAGAAATTATTTGATGATTACAATGATTGTTTTACTTTTACTAAGAAGTTAATATCGAGTCAAAAGTTTCACGATTGTCTAAATTCGTGAAACCGAAATTCTTTGATTCATATGAACGTCACGATGCGTAGGAATTTCCTGTTTCGGTAATGAGCTGACTTTGACCCTAGTCAATTTGAAATAATTGAAATGTTTAATGTAGAATGTGTATTTATAAAAAATAGTGAAGTGGAGATTGTCTCAATACATTTTACATTGGAAGCACGCTTTAACAGTAAATATTACGTGGTTACTGTCCGTGCCACGGCATTTTGCAGTTTATTGACTTTGTATGGTAATGATACATTAGTTTAATTGATATAGTGAGTAAGTAGACAAAGCATGAAACACTATTGATCGTTAGCATTATCTACATTCGTAGTATACTTATATAAAAGTTAATTTTTAGTTTATTAAATGTAATAAGACTACTCTATTAAAATAAACAGGTCCATTCTCTTTCTCTATAATTTTCCTAAATATGCAAGATACAGCTTCAAATATCAAATTGATCATCGTTTTCACATTTTTCTCAAACCAATTATTTTCTATATTAATTGTCGCCGTTTTGGCGACGTATACGCAATGAATAGTTTAGTCTTCTCGACTATATACTGACTACTGTCAATTAGATAATCTCTCCACTTTACAAATCACATAATGTACAAACTTGTTGTTACTTAGAATTCACTAAAACTACTCACTTACTCACAAATAACTCGAAATAAAAATCATCAATGTGTAATACATTGTAATACTACTTTGAAGTATTTATAGAGAAGAAAAGTGAAAGATGTTTGTTACTTTTGATTCCAAATTGACGACTCAATGTAGGACTTAAATACGAAATTTAACAATGACACATTCAATTGAATAAGTCTCCAGCTACACATGATTATGCGCAATCTTCAACGTTTTGTATTTTGTAGTTAATCGCGTTTGGAATAATCTGCATTGCATTATCCTCTCTATAATAAACAATAATTCACATGGGTGTGGAATGATAAACACGTGACATTAGTGAGATTTATGCAAATGTGTCTTATTCAAATTGACGTGGCAAATGTGGAAAGCTACAAATTCAAGTCTGGAGATAAGCAAAGAAGTTAAAGAAGAGATACGATCATGACGGAATCAAAACATAATAGAAATTGAACATGAAGTGATTGTGTTATTATTAATTGTACTCGATCAAATCTTCAGAGGTGTTTTCTTACATGTTAATTAAACAAAAATAAATTCCTTTTCAATTCACACAATTTGGCTCGTTGCAAATAAATCTTACTCATGCTTTTCGACAAGATGTAACTTGATTTGGCATTCAATTTTGTTGTAATAATGACCTGGCCTAATAGTCGAAAGTTCAACAGCTGATCAAAATTCCAATTTTTGCAATACATTAGTCTTGTGTTTCTTGCACTCAGCAGACTTATCTGTATAGCGTGTGGTTACAGGTGAATGTACCAGTTTCAGCTGATGTATTCTAAGTACGTTTAGAAGGTAGAAGCTAGATCGCATTGTGTTTGTATTGCTCAAATAGTGCTATAGATTTGCATAGAGATACACACACACACACATTCCCAAATGGCACAAAAATTGTGACACCAATTGTTGCTCACCTTTCAAAATCAACGATACCCATAAACTATTAAAGTTGGAATCAGTAAAATCAGAGAAAGAGGGAGAGAGAGAGCGAGAGAGAGAGAGAGAGGGAGAAAGAGAACATAAATTTACATTCGTTTTTTCGAGGAGATCCTTTATTGAAACTGTTGGCTTTTAATGAAATGCCTTGATTAAGGAAGTTATTAAAAGTGAAACTGGGAGTTTTTCCCAAAATGGGTCAGTGGTGAGTGCCACCGCTGGTGTCGTGTCCGAGGTATAAAGGCGTCGCGGTCGCCTCGCGCACCGGTTACAAACACCGTTGCTGCCGCCGAAGGAGTTGTGTGAGCGCTGTCTGTCTTCGGTTCTTTGGTGGCCGTTCCTTCAAGACTTCGACGTGCTGCTGAGTGCACGGAGTGTTGGCGAAGGCGCTCGCGGTCTGGCGAAAGTTGTCCCGACTGCGTTCGCGGACGACGAAACGAAACACGGGCGCGGGTATAAGCCTGGCATACGGAATGCCGCTTCCAGCATTTGTTCTTGTGCCGTTTCTTGTGATGGCTCGTTAGTTTAGGTGGTTTTTGGACGCCTCGAGTGAGTCCGCAAGAAAGGTCGCGCCATCACCTAGAAAACAGGACATCCTTTTGAATCGCAAATATCGTCAAGAATAAACATTATTAATCATTCTTATTGTGCACAACTACGACCAGGAAGTTACACAAGATGGCACATAGAAACATGTAAGTTTAGTTATATCAAAGTTTGCCATTTATTTTGTAAAAATTTGCCTCACTCGCAGTGTTTACACCGTTTTGCACTTTTGAGTTTTTAAGGTTTGAAGTTTGTGCGTAGAAATTCCTCCATAAATTTAATTCTTTCTTCGATTACGTTGCAAAAAGTTGCGTAAACCTTCGATACTTACAAACTGCACACGCTTTTGTGCATTAGTGCATTTATGCAACAGTGTATGCGTTATGTACTGTACTTTCACGAAAAGATGCATTTTCGTGCATTCTAATCAACGTGCGATGCGACATCTTCATAAAACATTGACGCAATCACTTTCTAGATAAAATCACCTACAAGAAATGCACACGGCTAATTAAGATTCCAGCATATTTCAATTTAACATGCATTGGCTGTTAATGAATCAAAACGAAAGCAAAATTTTAAATTTCAAAGGAAATCGAAATGGGTGTTGGCGAATAAAAAGCATCCCTCGGCTTTCTATATATATACGCACTTTCCATTTTTGTTTCTTTTGAGAGCAACTGCTAAATAGCTAATTTGTAAAACAAGATATTCCAATCAATTAGAACCTGATTAATCGACTTTTACACTCTACAAAGCTCACGCCATTCTCGCGCAGCGCGAGAATATTAAGAAAGTGCAGCAATGTTACAAGTCAATGCGCAAAAACGCATCTCTCTTCTTCTGGTCTTCTCTATTATCAATTAGTTCTTTCATTTTGTAATTATGCTTTGTATCGGTTTCAATTGTTATAAGCATCTAATTCAATTACCAGAAAATCAACTAGTTTTAATAATAAATAACATCCAAAGTAGAAGACAGTGTTGAAGGAAGTCAGCTGTGGCTTTTCATCGACAAAGCCAAGAATGCGAATGACATTGCTTGAGTTTCATTCCGTCGCAGGTTTTTAATTCATTCCAATTGCAATGCATTGCAGTGTGCGCTATAAATGTCATTTATTGTCATTATCATGAATTTATTCATTTTCTTAGAGTGTCTTGGACTAATAGCTCGGGAATGGTGACTTTCAAACAGTAATAACCTTGGGCAAGGCGACTATTTCTCGTTAGGAATAGGAAATTATCATTTATTGGTGTCAACAATTGATTCATGTTTCAAAATGTGAAGGAATTAATTAATTAAGCAAGGTTTAGCGCGCTACAACAATTGATTGTTTATATGTTGAGGATTTGGAGAATATCTCTCTTCTCACCTGCAGAAATATCTTTCACTTCCATTTGTTGTCATGCTTCTTGTCTACTTAACTTTCCCCAATAAATGATTCTTTGTATTCTTTTTAAATTTTTTAATTTGGTATAATTGAAAGAATTGTATTGTATGTTAACATCACTTATATTTGCCGTATGGTGTTTTAATCCGACACGACCTACCTAGAAATAAACTAAGATTAAAAGCACTGAATATCCTTGAATATCGGTTACCAGTGAGTGCTCTATAACGACGCTAGATCATAACTAAACATGTCCTTCTTCCCACGCCTTTACAATGTTGATGGACTTCTAATTTATCACACCCAACATTAACTTGGATTTTAAATAATAATTCGGATAAAAATTTAAGGACGTGTTTAAGCAATGAAACCATATCGAAATGGTAGTTTGTATTGTTATTACAGTATTTACAAATTGCTTTCCCAATCTAAGCAGCCACAAAGTGGTAAACAATAAGAAAAATGTATTTTCTAATTTGGCCAGTTTGTTCCCTTCAATTGTGCATCATTGTGCAATTGATTTGCGTTAACGTAGTGTACACTTTAAAAATCAAATGTTGCGCAATGTTTAAAGTTTAAATCAATTTCTACTGTTGTATGTATTGTTTACTTTTCATTCATGTTGAAACAGTAGCAAGTTACTATTTTACGTGAGTAAAACTTGAAATTGAGTAAACTTGCAACTTGTTAATGATACCTTTCGAATGCAGCGCGTTTAACGAACTGAACGATTTGTGTGAACCAGAAAACTCACGAACTTCTCGCGAACGAAGTTTAGCTGCTGATACTCACCAGGAATGTATGGCACAATAAAATTCAATCAGAGCAGAACAAAAATGCTAGCACACTTTGCAGATTTGTAATTGTTCTTTAATATCATAAAGCAGGCCTTTAAACAAGTGTTGAGTGTTCTAATGTTTCAGAAATTAATTTTTATAACGAGGTATTTAATAATATAGATAAATTAAACGTAATCTCGGAAAATTAATTATGTCAATCATTTCGTGCAACTTTCTGTATTTATGATGTTTAAAAGGAAAATGGTCGTATTAAGGAAATGAGGAAAGCAATCGTGCGCATCAGCGCTTTTGTGCTCATGTTTAATAGAAAAAAACATCTCAATTTTTGTCGCATCACAGCCACAGACTATCTTTTCTAAGATACCCACGTTTATTAATAGTTTGCTTCTGCAAAGTAGGTCAAGAAACACACCAGACACATCTTCGAAGTAAAGAAGTGAACAAATCATAGAAATACACCTTGTAATTAGCTTTTACTGCTTTGTTTGTCATTGAATATATCTTAGGTGGTTTGCGGCTGCACTCCTTTACGAAATTCTACCACTTTACCCAAACCGGTTGCATACAAGACAAACAGGACGGGAAATTAATTTTTGGAAACTTTGCCCGCAGGTTTGGCACGAATCAAGGTTGAATTATCCATGAATGCCATTGAGCAAGCAAATGTAGTTAATAACGCATTTAATTCCAAGTTTCAATTTTTGTCCGGAGGGCTAATATAGTCATGCGCAAGTGAAAGAGGAGAAATTTCCGATCAAGGTCAGATTGTGACCTTCCATGCACCAAACTCGTATGCTTACAAAGCGTATCTTTTAAGAAAGTTTTGTCCATGGCCAATAGTTTACACTCTCACTCTCACTAAGAAGAAATTCCGGGTGATTATTTATATTGAAAACTTTTGATTTCATTTGTGCTAATAAAACAGCTAAAATCTAAAAGAATGCAGGTGAAAATATCTTTTTTCTTCATTTAGAAAACCATTTGAGTTAGCGCACAACTAATTAATTGGAAAATCCAACTTCCTGTTTCATTGTCTTTGCTACAAATTATACAATATCAGGGAATTCATATTTTTATTTCTTTCAGAATTCGTTTACTGGTTACAGTAAGTCTAGTATTAGGTTTAACTAATGGTGAAGTTCAGCTAATAACCAAACCAGAGCCAGGCCAAGAATATGTATTCCTACAAACCTCAGCAGCAGGTTCACGTCCAGTTGAACGCAAAGAGAAGCCGTCTGAAAACGAGCGTATTTTTGAAACTGCACATAAATTGCCGCCGTCGTTAACCTTTGTGTTGAGGCAGGCTGAGGCTGAAGAAGGAGAAATTTTAAAAGAACCCAAAGGTCCTATCCATAACGTAAACAAAGTTGGAAAACTCAAACGTGAAGCGTTACCTGCGGACGCGCCAGTTCCAGCACCCGCAGGTGCCATCAAACTTGATGTGCAAGCACTCCTGGCCAAATACAAAACTGAACTTAAAATAACAACTACCACTGCCAAACCAAGTGCAACTAAAAATACAGGTACAAGAAGTACTCGTAAACCAAGGGTAAGCCCACTCGTTGGAAATAAGAGAGCAAAGAAGGAGGCCAATGATGAGTCTCTTGTCCCAACTACAGCTAGTTCTGTTCTAACAACATCTGCTGCTGGTCTAAAGCCTGTTGAAAGAGACGATGATATCCCATTAGTTGCCAGTGGTAGTGAGAAACAACGGTCTAGGATTCAAATCAAAAAGGGTCCTAATGGTCAAGAGTACGAATATGAATATGTTTACTATTACTATGATGATGAAGATGACAAGAAAAGCGCTAAGCAGAGTAATGCTCATGATGGACCAGGTAGGAATGAAATTACTCCACAAACTCCATCGAGAAGTCGTGGATCGGAGAAGTCAGTCACGCCTGAACCGGGTAGCAATGAAGTTATCCCAACTTCAAGAGGACGTACTCGTGGACGTCAGTTAGAAGATGAAGATGTTTCTGATGAACGTCTTCCAGCAAATACTCGCTTCCCACCTCGTAGTCGCAATCTTAACACAACTCCATCCACCTCGGAAGAAACAGTAGAGGAAATTAAACCTAGAGGCCGTGGCCGTGGGCGCCCTGAAGCTCAACCAGCTATCACTTCAGCTGAAACCAACTCAGACAGTGTCTCAGACGAAACTCAAGGCACTCGAGGCCGCACCCGTGCTAATGTCAGGCGTCCATCTTTAGAACTTGTAGACAGCGCAAGTTTTAATACTCATACCTCCAGTGGGGAGCCACCAAATGGAAGCGGACCAACTTTCCCAGCTGACTTGCCAGCCGGACCTGTGAGATTCCTTGGAGCTACTCCTAATGAGCGTATGGACTTGACCGATAAGAAGGAATCATCTGCTGAGACTGAAACTGTTCAAGTACCAGCTCAACCAGGTAATACTGATGAAACTACAACAATAATGTCTGCTATGGATAAAGTTGCTCTTGACTTGTATGCAATCTTGCAAGGTACTCAAAGATTATCTGGAGAAGAAGCAGAAAGTATCACTGAATTGAACACTGAAGCAGAAGCTGAAACCACTACTCTAGAGGTGACCACTGAAATAGCAACAACCGAAGCAGCAACTACAACAACTACTACCACCACGACTACAACAACTACGCCAGCACCAACTACAGCTGCTTCTGAAGCCACATTTGGAAGAGGTAAATATCGTAATAGGCCAGCAATTGGTGGACGGAAATCTGTTACTACTACTACAACTACTGAGGTCCCAGCAGCGTCTGATGGAAAACCAAAGAGTAGATTCAATAGACCATCATTTGGATCTCGCCCTCGCTCTAGGCCAGTTGCTGCTGAAACTGATATTGAACAAAAAGAAACGAAAGAAGAAGCTAAACCAGTTAGTGCTACTCGTACACGCTCTAGATTCGGTAGTGCTCGCACCCGTGTTACTACTGCTGCCCCAGAAAGTACCAGTGAAACTAAAGTTGCTACTCCTACTAAAACATCATTAAGACCTCGCCCTACTTTCAATCTTCGCGGCAGAACGCGTCCAACTGCAGCCCCAGAAAGTGACGTTGCACCAAGTGAAGAACCTCAGGAACCTTCAACCACAGCTCGTTCCCGGCCACGTTTAAACGCAGCCAACATTCGTCCACTGCGCCCTGGACCAAGGATTACCTTGACTGGTGGTAGAGGACGTATTGGTGTTACCACTGTTGCCCCAGCCGAAACTCCAGCTGAACCTGCTCCAGTTGTAGAAGAAACCGCGGATAAAACAGCTCCTGAAGAGGAAGTTAAGGTGAGTTGTAAGTCATTATTGTATAAATGAATAAAAGTTGGTTATTATTTTAGGAACCTGAAGCCACACTAGCTCCTGACACCAATCCTCTATCCCGTCTTCGTAATCGACAACGTACACCTCTCCAAGTGCGTCCAGCTGCTCCCAAAGCCGCTGCTAGTGCACCTGTCCAAGTACGACGTGCCAATCCTTTACTTTCTCGGCGTAGACCTATCGGTGAAGCTTCCACTACGGAAGCTGCAGCTGTACCAGAATCAGCTGCAACAGATTCTCCCGCTGACGCCGAAGAGGGCGCAACTGAGGCCGCCCCCAGTTCAACAACAACAACTACAGAGGAACCGAAAGGATTGAACAAACTGTTAGCAGGCAGAAGGCGACTTGCTTTACGTCAACCAGGCACAGTAGCCGCTTAAAATGTCTCATTGCGATCGACTCAGTTCGTATCTTGCATCAAGAGATTAAGTAGAATGTGTGTGCTAGTTGAAAACTGATACCAACTGTAGGCCGGCAAATTAACTTATGATATAAAACAATATTGTGAAGGGTGCCACTGTTTAGAAAGTGGCACTACAATTTTCCAAAACACGTAACAACACCTGTCGTTTTTATTGTAGACATATATATAAATGTATTTATTTTATTCCATTAGAATTATCTGAGACACAAAGCTCTCTGAATAGAAAGACCATAGAAATAATAAGTTTTATTGAATAAAAATTGTTTTGAGCGCAGGCCTGAGAACACGTGCCAATAATACTCACTACTATTATAGGACCAATGGACGAGCATGAATTTTGTGTTTAATTGCGCTATAATCGCATATCAAAGTCTTTCCAAGCGTGATTTTCTTCCACTTTATGCATTACATAACTGGCCCCTATTGGTTAGCAAAAGGAGCCGTAAAGCTGTATCAGCAAAAACAAGGAAATTGAAAAGGATTTCATTTCGTGCGTTGATGCAAAGAAACAAGTGAAATTTAAAATTCGAACAGGTTTTGCTGCGGTAGGCGTTTGTGCGTAACTACTAATCGTAGCGCAATTTGAATACGAAGGCAAACATTGATATTAACTACTATATCAAATTCATATGTATATAAACAAAATATAAGTGTAATAATTATCTAGCTAGTGATATTTTGCGTAACTTACTGAATTGCATAAAGACGCAAAATACGAAGAAATACAATATAGATGTTATTAATATAAAGAAATGTGTTAAGTAGTATTAATAATTATAGGTTAAGTAAATATACAATTATTTCGATTATGATATAATTTCATTCTAAAGCGATAAACAGTATAATTATATTCAACTAGTAAATAGAGCAGTGTGGCAAAACATGTTGGATAGTTAAAACATTACTCTATGATTGGGTTTTTATTATTTCTTCCATTGCTAATTAGAAATGCTTCATGGAGAAACGGAGATTTCACTAGGTTTTCAATGTTTTCATGATAGTTACCGCTAAAGTTGGAAAAATTCTAGATACATCGTTAGATTCCAATTTTATAAATATTTACTTTCATTGTATTGAGAAAGTTTACTTAGTTATCAAACTAATTTCAATTCAAGTAATATCAGACAATTGATATTCCAATAAACATGTTAGACCATGAGAAAATAATATTATTTTTATTTCCTAGAGAATCTTTCTACACTAGCGCAACCTTTTTTTCATTGTGAAAATTAAATACATCAAATACCAGAAACGCCATTTTAACACACATGTAAAGGAATTTTAAATGTTTAAAAAAAACATCAATGCAATGGCAGTTTCATTCAATTTCTTATATGTTTTTTATTAGTTCATTTACCTGGAGAATTCTCTTGTTATTCAGGCTTATAAAACGTAGGAAACGTGGGAATCGTAAAAAAAACAAATGAACAGATGCACAATCCCGGGTTTCGTAGGTTACCCAACGCACATAACCGTCAGTTGCGTACTTGTGTAAAGCGTGCAAAGATTTTATAGTGTTCAAAGATTCAAAGGTGCGCAATCGAATATTCGGTTAAGCAGCACAAATTTTAAAACAGCCAGTTATATTGCAAGCAAGTAACTTACCGCAAAGCGCGATCAGTTGTACTTCACATATAATCTCAATTAACGATGGATCAAGTGTTCCGCTTCGACAAGAGTCTTCAACAACGCCTTCAAGAATACCTTGACATCCTCTCCAACAACAAGGTAACGTCTGCAGAATCAATTAGCAAAGCCTGGAGTTTTTATCTAGAGTTAACAATTGATCCAAGTGGATGGCAAGCTGTCTGGAAAGTTCCTCGTCGTACATGCCAAGAACTGAAAATTCCCTACCCTTCAATTATCTTGGTTTATGTTGATTCCATTGACTTTGATGACCTAACTGCACATGTTACTGTAATTGGTGTCCAAGATGACATAGAGATTCCTAAGCAAAATTTTGCTCCTTTGATGCAGTTGTGGGCAACTATGGAACAAGATAGAACAATTGCACTTGATATTTCAACAACTGCAATTGCTACTGACATGTATCGATTCTTTTACACACACATTTTCTTTCCATGGGATTATGATGATGATGATACTGCCTGGTTGGCCAACAACTTGAGTAGTCGCTTACGTCTTTATTATGATATGAAAAATGGTGTCATTCCTCGCAAGACTGCAGAACACATTAAGAATTTGTTAACTGAAGCACGGCGTATTCAACTCCATCGTGATGACTTGCAATGTGAAATTGCTGATAGCAATATTGAGATTGATGATACAAATCAACCCCTAGTCCAAGAAGTGTTAGCTTTAAATATGGAAATGACGCAAATTAAGAATGAGATGGTTTATCTTGAGAATCCCATCACTCGCAATATAATTATAAATAGATCAGAGATTAAGAATCAACAGGATGAAAGGCCTCCACAAACTTGGGCTGTATTTCCAAAAGGTCAACCTGATGATTATATAAACTTTTTACATCAACTAAAGCAGCACATGCCAAACTTTACTGATGAATTTATGTTTACTAACAACTTATGTGATATATTAGAGAACTTACGTGCTCATGACACAATTATTTTGAATAAATCCAGACACTTAATCAAAAATACTAGTGGTCTGGAATGTGGAGGTACTTTAAAAGGCCTTTATAAAAAGGAAGTTACCACTTTGAGCAGTACAAATGAAGATATCATGCTGGATTTCCGAGGAAATGTAACGATTGAGAACATAACTATTAATGCATCTTATTCGCAATGTGGAATTCTGATTCGTGCTGGAAAGACAATTTTAAGAAACTGTAAACTGCATGGAGATAACAAATCATCCACTCATCAAGGTATCATTATTTTAAGTGGAGGACAACTTGCAATGGAGGATTGTGAGATTTCTGGTTTCTTCACAGCACTTGTTGGAAATTCCGGATCACATATTGAATTAAACAATTGTGATATACACGAAGCATATATTGGTGTAAAAATTTATGATTTTTGCACTTTTAAGGCTGATGGCTGTAAATTCAGAGAATGTTTTGAGTATGGTCTTTGTGTGGAGACAAATTCACATACTGCAGATGCAAAAAATCCAGGAGACTTTCAACTCCTAGATCTGTAGGTATATTCCCATAATAAACAAACTTTATTTTAATTTTGTTTTGTAGATTACCTCTTGTGAAAGTCACGCATCCAACAGGGGAGAACAACGCCAAAGGTAATGTTGTAATCAATCCAGTGATGAAGATTACTCCCAAAGTAGACCTCTTTTCGGACCCGGCATGTGACCCAACCAAGAAACGCACCTCGGTGATGTCCGAGTCATCTGAGGGTGGCATGGAATGCGAACATGATGTAACTGTCATCGCAAAAGACGCGGAAGGTGCCGGCGATGTGTAATTCAAATATTATTGAATTTTGTTTTTGTTACTTCCTTAAATGCCATATGTTATTTATAACTTCTTCCTAGTGGTCAATGGAGATGATTTTACCTAGTAAAAATCGATTGATAAAATAATAATAAGCTGTGTTAAAACAAGGATGGTGTAGATTTGTTTCGAAATGCTTTTATTGGGTGTCTACATATTCTACATGAAAATTCACAATGAAAATGCCTTTATTGACAAAATATCATAAATTTCGGTCGGTTAAAAGATTTCACCATCGGGTTTCTCAATTTTCTCGCAAAGAAATAATTTCTAATAACACAGTGCTAATTAACAATCTATTTACAAACAAACCATGGCCTAGGTTACAATAATGCTCATGTTTATTAGTGCCTCCTGGTCATCCATCATAATGGCAACGTTTTTGTGTTTGAGATGGTTCAAGGAATACGAATAATTTAAGTACACGAAACATGCAAGGAGATCTCGTATGACATTAGAATCGCGTGTAAAAGCGTGATTTCTTTGGTTTTCCGTTACACATAATGTGAGCATAAAACAAATACTAACTTCGAGACTCGTTTGCAACGGTACATAGCGTTTGGCAATAGATAGTCACAAAGTGCTGAAAAATCAGCCCGCATTACAACTTGCAGAAATGATTTCTCAATTGCAGCTTACCACATGTGGGTCTCGCGAATTTCGCTAATAATATGCGCAGCGCGCTGCAGTGCTTTGAGCATATCAGCAGCCTCCTTGCGTCTTTGTGCGATGTGTTCTGATTCATCCAGTAGTGTATCTGCGTTATCCGCCTTGTACAAATGCGTAACAAGCTCTGACTGAAGATTATCTTTAACGAAATTAACTAAGAAGTGCATCACTGCTTTTGGTACGGTGTCCTGAATGGATTTACGGACGATGTAGAAATAGGATTTAATCAAACGCTCTGCAAGAAGTAGGAGGAATGTATGAAAATTGCGTAGGTAACAAGAGAGAAATTAACTTACCAATAATTTCACAGTCATGTTCTTCATTCTCAGAGAGCTTCCTAAAGTTATTAATTGGAACTTGCGGCAACAAGTTAACAGGTTTCACCGGGCTCAGTACCGAACGAATTTCATCCTGGGATGTCATGTGTTCCGGGACACTGCTGGGCGATGGATTTGAATCCTGTCTCTGATTAGAGATTACATTTGAAACCCAGGATGTAGCATCCTTGTCATTCAATTGCGGGTTGCTAGTAGAACGTGCCTAGAAGTAAGCATTTAGATCGTTGTTAGTAACTACAAACTAAATGAAAGTGGTTATATGACTGAAATGCGACTGTGAATTTTTAATAACATTTTAAAAACTCCCAAAGCAACGCAAAATACCTGCAGCAGTTGGATGAAATCATTATAGCTAGTAACAGGCAAGATGCGAAAGAGATAATTAAAGAAATCAACTTGGTCTTGACTGGGATATCTATTAATCTACGAAAGTAGAAATAAGTTGAGTGTAAGTGAAACCTTCATTGCCGACTTGGTATTCTTAAAAATTGATATTCGGTACCAGCCCCTGTCGCAACCACTTACCATATCTTCTGATGGTTGCGAGTTTTCGTTGAATTTATTAATAAGAACGCTCTTCGGGCGATTAGCGCGGTTGCCATCCTGGTTTTTAATCATCGTCGGAACCATTTGGATGTCTTTGTAAAAGTCCGGGTGCTTTGTGTTGATGTAAGCAAGTTCAATCTGCACAAGATTCTCAACCATCGTATTTGTTGTTGGTAGACGACGGCGCAACAAATGTGTGACGACATCCACAATACGTTCGTAGAGTTTTGGAAAGCGGAGCATTTCTTGTTGAACTTCACTTCCGCAATGCTAAACCCACAATTACATTAGTATCGTAGAGTGTACATTAAAGTTGGGAATGTTTTAGAATGTAAATACCTGAATAATTCGTTGCATTTCCTCATGAATCAACTCAACACATCGCAATGAAGGCTCCTCAAGGCGACGAATTTGCCTCTTGACTAGCAATTCAAAGGACACTTCAGGTACAAACAGAGCAGGTCTAGGCCCGTTGGCATTACGAATTGCAGTCAAAATGTCCATTTTAGTAAGGCCTGCAAGAGGGTGAATTGAATCTAATGTTTTCCCAAAAGTCTCATGGAAAATGTAGCAAATTCGGGCGCCGCCACACAATTCAGTTGTTTCTATGTTCCTTGCAGTGCCCTCAATTGTTGAACAATATGCAGAGGCAAATTTTGTGATAATTTGTAGTAATGTCTTGCTTTTATCAGAGATGTCTTCTCCATATGAAGTCAGTAGTGAGTGGAATTGCGACATCATCAAATTAACACGCGTCTAAACAAAAAACTGAATAGTTCATTGTTATAAAAGAGAGGAAATAAACTACTTACCTTCAAGTCTGGCAAACAATCTCTAATATGATGCATAAGCAAACGATTTAAGGTCTTTGCCAAGTATGGTGTACCGTTTCTAGTAGCTAAAGTTGGATATTTACTTTGTAGATATGATGCTTCATCTTTCAATGCATCTTTAATACTTTTGTTATTCATGATATCAGCCTGTGATCGATTTACAACGCCAATGATACCTAGTTTAACTGGAATTACTCTGCCACATAGAATATCAATAGCATCAGTACCAGCATCCATCAAATCTAACTTTGTAACTACAGCTAGAGTTCGCCTGCCATCAGGATCAACATCTTTGGCTATTTTCAAACTTTCTGAAGTTGCCATATCAGTATTAGCTGTCACCACAGCCAGAATAATAGAATTAGGATTTCCAATATACTTTAACACTAAATCTTTGATCTGAGTCTCAATGTCTTCAGGTTGATCTCCAATTGGCACTTTGGTAATTCCTGGCAAGTCAACCAATGTCAGGCTCACCACTTTGGTACTGTAAATCTTCAAGTTGATAGGTTCTGGACAAATTCCTTTGTTATCACCAGCTAGTTTATTGGTCTCCTCTTCAATCTCTTGCCTAATCTCTTCAAAGTTCCTGAGAATTTTATTCTTGGCATGAAGAAACACTCCCCAGTCATCAAGATCCATAGTACCATCAAATGCATTTCTATGTTCTTTATCTTCTTTTGGACAATACACCAATTGTAAGATAAGAGGTCGACGTGTAACAATTCCGATTCCTCGAGGCAGGAATGATTTTCCAACAAGACTTTCAATTACTGAACTCTTTCCAGAACTCTGCAGCCATTGAATTAGGTTAACAATTATTAACATGTATATGGTTTTATGGGTTGAAATATCGTTTTATACCTGCGAACCGAGGACAATGATTTGCGGTAAATGAATTGCGTCTGCCCCAACCGTATTGAACACATCTTGTAATTTGTTGATCACTGGTATAAGAGCCTCCATGATTACAAAACCGTTATACCGGCGAACCTTTTGCTGAAATTAGAACGTTTAGGTACTCAACTGACTGATGTAATATAATAATATTCAGCGAACGCATCAATTATACGTTTCCGTTAATGTGTTTATTTGTTTGTATGAGCCGTGTGAATAGTAACACGAATGTGATATTATCGAGCGAGTGAAACGTCGTTCCGTGCCGAAGGCCTTGTCAGCCGCAAACGTGAAGAACGAAACGAACGAAGCAATTGAAATGAAGTTGAGCAAGTGAGCGAAGTGAACTAATCGGAAGTAATCGTTTTTTATCGCTTGCAATCGATTTTCAGTGTTTGAAAGTTTGAAACCATAGTGAGAATCGAAATGCACCATAATAAATTTAAAACAATGATGTAATTTATTACAAAGGATTACCAAGTACATTGCTGTGAAAAACGATGTAAATTTAGTAATTTTGTTTTTATTTGTTCGATTTTGTGTACTATGTTGCTTTGTTTAATAGTGTATTTAAATAAAAACTTAAATTGTTATTATACATTGTCGGAATTTGTACAAAACTGCTTTTACTCTTTTCATTTAGTAAAAATGTTGTTAATTAAAACAATTAGAAGAAAATTGGTTTCAAAACATGTCTTTGTATAAGTTCGATATTGCTAACATTATTTTTCTTGTAATAAACTTAATTAACTTTAAAACTAAATTGCAATTGCATCTAACACATCTACTTCGTGCTGGATTCTTCGCTACACGCGATCTCTGACACAATTAAAATTTTTAGACTGTCGCGGAGTCACGACGAGTGTATAAGAGTGACCCGCGCTTGTTCAAGGTACGAACGCGGAGATTCGACGAATGCGCAAAAAATCACCCGGGCGGCTGATTGAGCTGAGGTGGTTCTTAATACAGACGTGGTAACTCGGCTGGCGCGTGAGAGTCTCTCGGACGAGAGGTTAAGCTTCGTCGGTTCAAAGTATGGGGCGGAGACATGGCGGGTGCGCGAGAGTAAGCCGGACGGGAGGTTGAACTGTGCCCGCTTAAGATGCAAACGCGGAAACTTGGCAGATGCGCGACAGTAACGCAAACGAGACGTTGAATTGGGCTTGTTCACCGCGCAGACACGGAGACTCGACGGATGCGCGGGACTCACCCGAGCAAGAGGTTAAGCTGCGTCCGCTCAAAGTACGGATGGGTAGATACGGCGGCTGCGAAAGTTTTAGGTACGGACGCGAAAACTCAGCGGATGCGCAGAGTTCCGCGGACGGAAGGTTGAACTGAGCTAGTTCAAGATACGGATGCAAAAACTCGGCAGATGCGCGAGGTGTTCTTGGGCGACAGATTAAACTCAGCCACCTCACGATGCGGTCGCGAAAAATTATTCATGGGCAAGTAAGATATACGTTGTGCAAGATCGTGTGATATATCAGAAGATGCGGAATAATTTATTCTAAAGTAAGTGAAATGTTTTTTATTTCTTGCCTAATAAAATTGTTTAGACAATTCCAATTCATTATACGAATACGGGTCGAAGCATAGTTAAAGCGTTAACGAAAATTGGTCACCCGTCAGTAGAACGAAGTAACCATAATCGCTGTATTAAAGTAGACGTGCATTAGACAAGTCGGTAAATTTTGGTTCGCATCAGTCGCCAGGTATCGAGGGAAATACTCAACTTGTTATTATTTACATTCGGTAGTTGCGCCGAGTTGCAGTGCATTTAGAGTTGAAAGATAAACACGCATCTCTCCATGTTTAATTATTTCTGTTACAAGCAAACCGGGCAAAGAATCGTTTTATAAATCATTTATTTTAATGTGTTTTGTGGATACGTATTAAACAGTAGATGCACCAATCTATTATTTCAATGCTAATGGAAAGTTTTCAGACTTTCGACGCCTGTTAGTAGTCATTGCGTTATGCAATGCAGAGATGATTAACACAGTCTGCAGACGTGAATAATTCTACATGTTTTAATAAACACCAATGATGGTATTTCTTTTCCGATGCAATTTCTATTGTAATTTCCAAACGCGAAGAACTACCTTCATCGTACATACATTCAAACACTAGTAGGTTTTTTTTGGTAGTGTGTATTATTATAAGTTATAATTAGTTGGTTTGCAGTAAAAATGCGGTGTTTTTGTTGCCGCTTTTTGCATTATTTACGGGTTTCTTTCACGTTTGCCATGTAGTTACAGCACTATTCGCATACCCGGTTGAGATGTTCAACAAAAAGAAATGTTCTTTGATTTAATGTGTATCTTAATTGTTTAATCAGTTACATTGCATTTGGCGACTACAGACACGCGCGGAGAAATCACTCGAGTTATAATACGCATAAGAGTGTGCTAATTATTATGTTGGGACGGCGGCTGCTTGATGGCAGCTCGGTGGCGGCGCTGCCAACCTACTGTCTATCTGGGGCGCTCTCTCTTAGAGGTCGAAGACTATCAAAGGCAACAAACTTCAATAAACACGACGTCCACGTTCCGAAATATTTTTGAGAATATGCTCGATCACCTTATTTACGGGTAATGGAGTTGTGGCCGGAATGGATTTCAATTGCAGCAACGCACAGAATGCTCAACATACAAGGTTAGAGTGAGAGGGGTATAATAACTCGCAAATAATTTTCTAAGCTAGGAATTTATTACTTTTCAAGAGTATCGTACGCGTTGACGTCTACTAGCTATTGTAATATTTGTTAATTATAACTATCAATACTATCGTTTTAATTATAATGATACTAATTTCTGTGTGCTCTCCGTATTTGTACTGTTTGTTGATTATTGTTTTTACAAGTTTCTTTAGCCGGAAAACCACATTCCTTAAATAAAATATCTAAGGAAATATTAATCTGGTTTCTGAAATCTAGTATTAGAACAATTGTCTTTTGTATTTAAATGCATAGCGCAACAAATGAAAGAGTGCATTTCATTAATAACAATATAGGTCATTGATTATATGTGAGCTATGAAAATAGAATGCACACAATGTGTAGTATTTAGAATGTGAAAAGGTGTGAAGACGACACGACTAACGCAAGTTGCAGGTGGCGCAGGTATGGACCGAGATGCCCGGGTTGTTATTGTTTACAATTTGTGCAGTGAATGTGATACGTTTTGCACTTCCCCTATCCGAAGATGCACACGCATCGCTTCGTGTTTAATTCTCTCTATTAAATACATATCACTAAATGTGTTACGACATAATTCAATTATGTTTTGATATTTGTTGCGTGCGGATTAAATGGAAAGTATACAGTATTTCGTACGTGTTAGGGATCATCATCTAGTGCAACTTTGGATTAATCAACATAGTCTACAACTATTCTGTAGAATAGTTAATGTCCGCGGTTAAAAATTTATGTGTTTTTTGTATCCAAAAAAAACTTGCTGAAGTTTGCCATTGGATTATCAGTGCAACTCGTGACTTTCATTTGTTGCGCATCTTAATTTGTAGGCAAGTAGTGCTACATTTACATTTTTTTGGTGGAAATAAGTGGAAATTACTTTATTTGATGTGTAATTTCTAACCAACAATCACCTGAATTAATGGAACCAAAGGACTTTCATCCGATCTTCATGCCCGGTATGTTTTTTGCCCATGCAAATTGTCAAAGAAAATAAAACAGTTCTTATCAGAACTACAATTTGGTTTGAATAAGAAATACGTATTTAATAATTTAAAATAAGTATTTGTATTTAGTGTATTTGTTTATTTTTTAACACAATAGAAACCAACAAATAAATACATCTGATAAATACATCTTCCCAGTCAGTAGAATGGCTCAGTGGTATAGTGCTCAGCTTACCAATCCAAGGGTTGTGGGTTCAATCCACAGCTCTGGGGGCGATTTTACAGAAACTTTAAATAAATTCGAATTACATTGGGTTTACGAGAGTAAACGTGAATGAAAATTCAAATAAGTAAGCAAATGGGTTGCCTACAGTGAAAAAAGACTTAGAAAAATTCTCGTTCTGTTCTCTAATAGGGACGTCAGTTCGGTACAATATATAGAACATACAAAATCCGAAAAAGGTAAGAAATAAATGAGAGTGTGCCAGGAAGGTAAGAGAGAGAGCCTCCCCGAGAACAACGGGGCGCTTGGAATTTTGTCTTTTGTAAGACAGCTGTCTTAGAGATCGCGCGAAGCGCGATCTCTTTAACGACTTCGCCGGCAGAGCCGGCGAAGTCGTTATATGATGGGGCTTCGCCGGCTAAGCCGGCGAAGCCCCATCGTGACCAACGACATCCATGCTTTTTGTCATTAGAAGTTTCTGTAAAACGCCCTGGCCGGTGCTGAGAATCGAACCCACGACCCTTGGGTTACTACGCCTACCTCCACACCACCAAGCCACAAAGCTGACTACGCAGGAAAAAACATCAGATATATTTATTACTTTTGATTTAAAAATGAACTAAGAAAAGAGATACTTTTCCAGTCCAGACAACCCATAAATTTCTTTATTTGAATTCTTAATTTGCTTTACGCATTCTCTAATACAACCAAAAACTAACTTACAGAAATCAAAACCCAGGCCACCCTTGTTCTCGAAGAGGCTCATGTGTCATTCTAACACCTTCTTATACACCAAACACGACCGGAGTCAGAGGAAATCATATATTTGTAGTTATATACTTTATATGAAATATTACAGAATATTATATGTTACCAAACAAAAGAACTCATTGCAAATAATTTATAGTCCTAAAGAAAACTGTTGTAATCTTAAAAAAAACAAGCTGGAAATAAGAAATCACAAGATAATTTCAATTTAACTTTATTAATTGAGATATTGCAATTTACATAGAAAATTACTGATACAACACATGGGGCCAATCGCGCAACCACGTACATTACACTCAACACCACGATATCTTTTCTTCTGTGCGGGTTCATCTTCTACGTCTGCCACACGTTTCAATTCCGCACTTCGTAAACAATGGCATCACTGTTGTTTTTCTTCAGGCACTGGTCTACCTAGCGCTGTTGGATCATCTTTGATACTACATCTGCACACATCACTTTTGCTTTTCCATCCAACGCTGTTCCGCTGGGTTACTTCTGCGACATGCACAATCCGCACACTGCATGACTTACTAGTATCGTACATTCAACTGCGCCTGGTTCAGTTTTATATCTCGCACACCGTGCACAATTTTACTTCCCGGCGGACATCGTTCTACTGCGATCAGTTCTTCACGATAATATCATGGTCACGTTAACTATTCGGTTCACCTATATGCGCGAATGTAATACAGATTATAATTTACATTATGTGCATAAAACGAAAAATCTTTGTGGAGAGAATACTTAACACGTGTGCACGCTGCAGCAGCCGACGGAAAACTACCTGCGTATCGCACACACAATAAGGAACATGGTATAAACAACTATGTAAACAATGCAGGCATAGGTGTGAAATTATACAATTTACGAACATTTACAAAACTTTTGACAACATTAAAAAATTATCATAATGGAATGTCATAATGATATAATAAATGTATAAAAAAATAAAATAAATTAAATTTGACATAATTTTAGACGTTTTTCTGACTTATTTACAAAGATATTTACAATCATACACAATATTACAGCTTATTTTACATTCCAAATATTTCTACGACACTGCTTTTTAATTAAAATCTGCTAGAAACAATTTAGGACATGCAAAGTTGCTCAAGTCTTTAAATTTTAATAAACGACGTAATAAACAAGTGGATAGTTTAAAGAACAAACCAAAGCAAACTTGAAATAAATATAAATTGGCCTGGAAAATTGCAATATACGTTTATATATAAAGCTGCATAAGAAAAAAAACCGTCATTGGTAATAAACTGCACGCTGTGCTTGTCATTTATATCTTTTTACGACTGTTGATTAGCTGATAATATTGGGCATACTTCCAAGCAAAGTAAAATACAGTGCAATGTATTCAATAATGCATGCACTTTGATGGACAAAACCCAGAATGAAATCAAAACAAATGATCAGCTAAAAATATATTGGTGCATGTTGTGTTCAGTATTCTATACTGGCTGATAGACAAACCGGAAAATGTTCACATGAACATACTGTTTCCAAAGTAAACTAGTTGCCTGTTAGTGCATGAAATATTTACAATTTAATGATGCCTCCTCTTCTAATTTCCGATTAATACTGCCCATTTATTGATTATTCTGTGACACACTCCAGACAGTGCAGGGAAGCATTTCTTATCATATTGATTATTTTCTTGTTTTTTCCCAACCACCCGTTAACTTACGAGCACATATCACACACCGTCTAACCCGACTAGCACGGCTTTGCATGCCAAGCAGTAAATAATCGATAATTGTATTCTAGCGCTCTAGGTATATGAGGAATTGTTGTTAGCGTGTTGTACGGAGCAAGGGGTCTTCGCGGCGCAAACTGAAACGGAGAACAGTTTGTTGGTGGCAGTTGTATGGCTTGAACGCATCTCGATTGCGTCCTGCTACCTCTTAAAACACGCAGTGTGTTTGGTAACACAATGTTATGTCAATGGTTTTGCAAAGTGTTTTACTACTGAAGATTTAGTGCAACTATTTGATAACTTAACATGGATAATCGAAGAAATTCAGGGGCGATTAGTAAAATTTCCTTGCCATTTTATGAACCGCCGCCGAGAAAAACAAGCGCGGAAATTATTAACGAAGCAAGACTTGCAATAAGAGGTATGTCGTGTACTAAATTGTATTTTCTAGCAATAGTAATTTGTTTCCATCTCTAGCATCATGTCCATTGCATTAAATCACAAAAACGTTACTAAATTCAAGAAATTAATTTACATTATTTAGCTTTGTGTTTGTTGGTGCAATTTCAAATATTCCGTTTTTGCCACGACCTAGATATATCCAACTATCATCGTCGTCCTTCCCGCCACCACCTCACGCAAGGTGCAGATTGTATTTCAAACCCATTCCGACCCAACCTTTCCGTCTCCCATACATTAGAGCTATTATTGAATACAATACTGAAATAAATACAATACTGAAATACTATCCAACATTCTTCCGCAGTGAAATTAATAAATAATCAATATGTAATAAAAAGTCACGTTCTAAACAATTAATGCTTATTTCTAGCGCGCAGTCACAATGTCACAAAAAACTAGTTATTTTTAAACTAGGAAAGTAAATTATCATTAATAACATTAGAATAGATGTCACAATCATTTTCTAGATTCTCAAATGGCGGAAAATTCATTTGCGGCAACATCAATTAAGCCTCTGCAAACTAAAAGACCATTCACGCCACGTGATAAAGAGCGGCTTTTGTTCGGAAAAAGGACAAAGAACAGACCTCCAAGTTCATTTAGGTATTTGTCATGTTTTACCTAAAAATAAGTTTATTGGGGAAGAAATGATAGGAATAATTCAATTAATTTTCATTAGCCTAAAATACTTACAAAATGAAGCTGAGTCTACAATTCCTCCGACAACACCGGAATATGCGCCTTTACCTCGAGCCACAGATACAAGGAGCCCTCAGAACGGACATCAGAGATCTAACTCAATCTCAGAAATCTCCGATGGGCGTATTTTCAACTTGGGAGTTAAGGAAACAAATCAGAAAATTCGTTTACCTTCGTTGGAAAACATCAAAACGATGCAGAAGAGAAAACTTGGGAAAAATACCTACTCCCTCGACAACTGTAATATAATTAAATATTTATCGAACTTACCTTTATAGTCCAATTTAATGTGTATCTTATATGTTTAACGCATTCTCTTTTTAATTTCTATACAAGTACCGGAAGAGAATGAACCTGGCGCGACTGAAATGCTCACACGCAACGCGTTTAGCTCACCGCAGGAACGTACCGATTACAATGAAAATCTGCAGGAAACACCTTTTGGCCGCTCCTTTCGACAGCAGCAAAACCTATCGCAATGTCTTCTTCTCGGGCCGCAGAATCTCAACAAGATTTTCGAGAACAAGCAGATCATGGACCACTCGGAGACCCTTTTTGCACAATCAGGTTACATTCACATCCAGCCGATGGTAGGCCGTAACACTTCTTATCCTTTAGCGGGCAAACTGCCGCCGCCGCCTCAATTGACAGTCGCCACAGTTATCGACACCCTGAATAAAACAAGTGCCAGCGAAGGTAATGTAAACGAGCAGGTGGTCATTGGTTTGTTGAACTCTCTCTATGGTTGTATGGAAACCGACGGGATGTTGAACTCAAAAGTAAACTCCAAAATGAAAATACACATACTGAAGTGTCTATATAAGTATGTGGAAAGCAAAAATGAGGAATTGCTGCTGGCGATTGCCCGTATTATCCTCGCTGTTAGTACACATCTTAAATTAAATTTTTTAATTGCCACAACAATGAAATCTAAATTGGTGCATTATCTTTTCATGGTTTTTAGCTAAAAGTTACCGGGAACAATCTAAGCGGCGTTTGTAAATTAATATTTAAAGTTTCCAAGAATGACAGGAATGACCAACTGTTCTTCAATAAAAACCTACTAGGTAAATACCAACTTTTAATTGCACTAAGTGACATCGTTTCGTAGAGTTTACCCACAGTTCATTGACTTATCCATTATATTTTCATATTCTAGAATTGTTTGTTGACGCAATTGGTAGATCAAGTCCTTTAGACGATGCGGAAGCATGCGTTTACGGTTACGGATCGATTAAGTTCCTTACAATGAATCCTAAACTGTTGGAGAAAATCCTGGCGTTGGGAATATTACCCTTGATGGTGTTGCATGTTAAACTTGTAAACAATGCGGTAGGTTGTAACTGATGTCTGATATCGAACATATTATAATACCAGCATAAGCGTAAGCAATGTACGTTCCTGATATTTCAGAAAATAGAAAAGTTGCAAATTCCTGAACAAACAAACCACGCATTGTTCCAACTGACTGGCGCTTTAAGAAATGTTGCTTCCGATGAAGACATCTACGAGAATTTTGTTACATCACAGGCTATTCCTGAACTGTGCCATACCATGGACATTTTTACAACTGATTTGGATATTATAAGTAATATTTCAAGAATCTTCAGCACAATTTCAACCAATGAAGGATGCTCTGACGCAATTGCAAGTTATAAAAATATTTACCAAATTTTTGTGCAACTTTTTGATAAATATCCCGGAAATGAAGAGATTATTGTCAGACTGACTTATACCATGGGTAATATTGTTGCAAATCTAGATAATACTCGTGTTAAATTTTACAACCAGCCAAAATCTGTGACATCATTGTTAACTCTATGGAGGATTTACTTAGAACGAACTTTGCAGTATTGTTCAATTGGTTTGGAATCTGAGAATCCAGAAAATACAAACTCTGAAGATGTTATGATTAAGGTTGCCACATTTTATAAAGTACACTCTTTGAATTGACGTAATACCTATTAATTTTTAGATTATCCGAATTGTAGCGAACATGGCAATTAATCCCGATATTGGCAAGGCAATGAACGAAGCATATGGATCACAACTAATCGACGAGTTCCTGAAGGTATTGATTAGCAATCCGTTCAAGAAAAACAACGAGCTCGTTTTGTCTGTACTGAGCACAATGAATAATTTATCATTTTATTATTCCGCGGATCTGGACGCAGACATATTCCACATTAAGCAAATCAATATAATGGAAGGTAATCACGTTTCATCCACTTGTCAACAAGTCCTTATTAGTAATAGCAATGTCAATCAACGAAATCCAATTTAAATTCGTCATTTCAATTACTAAATCTGTTTACAGCTATATCAGAGTACATTACGTGTGACAACAAGGAGAATGTGATCGAAGCGATGAGAATCCTCGGAAACTTATCGAGGTCCAGAATTACCAGAGACTACGTTGCTGACTCAGAGAGTTTCAACAAATTGATTACGATTATAAGTGGAGGTCAGTGTTACCTGAAACACAATCCACAAAAGTACGATTCATAAAATGAAATTATTTTCAGATGAAATTACCTTAATAAAAACTACTGTAGGCGTGTTTGTTAATCTCATGTCCGACACCAAGAATCGCAAACTATTTCAAGAACAAAACGGTGTCGCTCAACTCATAAAAGTGTTGGATAGCTATGGGCAATATGACTGGACGCTTTCAATGCTCGTTTGCCAAGTACTTTGGAACTATAGTATCGACAATGTCAACTTGTACGATGCATTCACTGATGGTGAAGTGCAAAAGATGATTGCAATTCTCGTTGACTTTCTCGACGAGGAGAAAATATTTGGTATTAGTGACTCACAGGAGAACATTGATGTGTTGGTGACTCATGAGTACATTACCTGGGAAGAATTTGCCAATGTAGGCACCAATCTCCTCGAAAAGTTCGAGAACTTTCTGGACAAGTTGGAGATGGAGCGAACCAGACTCGAGAAGCACTTGAGTTTTGCCAGAACGCCAACTAAAGTAGACTCGAGCACCAATATTAGTTTTGCTGCTTGGTAAATCATGGCAAATGCCACTGATAAACATATACAATCGCATAAAGTACGTACCACAATCAAGAGCATTATATGAATAATAAATGTATTCAACAATAGACGATGTTTACGATCCATGATTATTTGTTTTTGCATTTCAAGTGATATAAATTTTTATTAAAATCACAAAACTGAAAAAGCCTACATTTTATAGTTTTACAAGACTCGTTGTTTTTTCACAGCGAGAAAGTGTGAGTCTCTTCTAATCAACAAATAAATAATAACAATTTTATTTTGACTTTGATATATGAAAAACACGCGTATGAAAGTTGATTTTTGTTTGTAAATATTCATCAAAAATCGCATAGTATTTTCTTTTTGTTTCAATATAACACAGCATCCAATTCCAAATGTTCCTTTTCTAACGAGAGAAATAAGTTCAGCAGTAATTCATGTACCAATTTGTGTAACCTACTCACTATTAAAACATAAACAAAACAAACAAAACCTAATTAATTAGTATCAGTCATTACAAAGCATAACAGTAATAAAGTCACAAACACAAAACAAATCATATGGTAATACAGGGTTGAGAATACGTTTACATTTCTCGAATACTAACAAATGAAAGTGATTTCTTTGTTTATGGTAAACCTACTACTCACTAGCATTCATTTCCGATAGATATGCAATACAGACCCCTGTCTTCTAACTCTAAACAGTTTTAATAACAAACAAAAATATTATTGCTACGTTGCTTAACTAAATGAACTTGATATCCATTAAGTCATGTGCTTGAGTAAAGATAATATTCCAAAAACACAAATATCGGCGTTAATGATTGATTAACCAGCAAATTAAATTAATACATTTTCATATGTTTTAAAATCTTTCGAAATGATATAGTATGTAAAAATATAACTTCTTGCTTTAAAAACGAGATACACATCGCATGTGCTTCACAAACAAATGTTAATCCACAAAGTTGGCTTCCATATTTAAACTTACACAAGGAAGAAGCAAATTCTTCCTTCGTCAAACCTCCGATGTAAGTTCATTGTTATGAATGACAGATGGTTGCTTATTATCATCGGAGCGCTCAATCAAATACGCTTTAGCATCAAACAGTTCCACCACCTAAAACAAGCCAAGATTACACCAGTAGGAACTATGGAACACACTAAAGGTTAGTAATCAAAGCTACCTTTCTGACCAACCCCGGGTAATCAGTGTTAATCCTCTCCCAGTCACATGGTGGCACCAAACACAGCGGTGACATAGCCAAGCGCGCCAAATACTCAATAGTATATTGATATTTACCATTAGCCTCTGGAGACGTGGTGCCTTGAATAATTTCGTCAATGGACAAGTTAGGTCTGCGCAGCATCGGATGTGCGTCGTCACCATTCACCACAAGACCGGGTGACGGAAGAGAATCAGGGGGAGAAAGTGGTGGCAAGTCCGTCGCAATCCCCTGTGGCAAGCTGTCGAAACTATAAAATTGTCCAATATCTTGAATTGGTTCGCCAGAAAAATATTCATCCAAGACGAGTTTACTTGTCTGAAATTAACATAAACAACCTCCTCTTAATATTATGCTGCTAGAAAATCAGTTCCGGCCACTTACACGAACAAGCTCCAAGTTATCTCCCGTAATTTTGATGGTATGCCCATTCGTTACCACGGTATACTTATATTCGCCAATGTTGGCGTCGTTCGTACTCAGACTATGTAGAAGAGACCTGTGGCGTGTCTGAAGAGCACTTTCCTCAGATGCTGATGAATTTATGCTGGAACTGGAACCAGTGAGTGGTCCACCAACAGCTCCATGCTCCCTAACAGGAGAAGCATTGCGTCTGATAGTATCTTCTATAAGTTGTTTGGCATGACTGCAAAAATAACAATTAGGCCAATTTCCCTTCTCAGGTAATAAATTTTTACCACTTACACTATGCTTTCCTCATTAGCACCTGTAATTTGCACTAGGCGTTCTTTTGCCCCGGGATTTACTGCAAGATAATAAAAATTAGCAACCATACAGAATTCTAAAGAATAAAATTAGATCAAATTAATGCATTATAAAAATGTCACTTGCACACAAACTTGCTTGTTACATGCGTAAAATTAAAACGAAAACCAATTAGCAAAATTAAAAATAGCAACAACTCCAAATTGTTTTTGTAAATTAAATTATTTTTCAATAAATGTGATATGATCAATATAATACATTCTTTTGTATTTTACTACGACCGGTTTCGGTTTGCGGCCTATATTTTACTAGGTTACAAACCGAAACAATATCAGTTCGTAAACAAACTCAACATGACTATTAAAATATTAAGACGGCCAAACTTTCTGCACTTCACCAGCCAACAGAAATGTCAATGTGCTTACAAAATGTGCATCCGCTCAAATGCCAGTGAAGTAAATACACACAGCACAACAATATATTAGTGCACGAAAAGAACAAACTGAAACATGTTGCAGAAGTGTATTGTGAGAGTGAAATACGAGATTGGTGTGCGTTATCAGTCAATCAGGGTCAGTAATGCAATGTAAGTCAGCACCGAATGCATTTCGCTGCGCTGCGCTTTACCTCGCTGAAACGATATAATCGTTTCACTAATTTCTTCGATCATGTGCACTCGCCGGCCCTTGATTCCCATTACTATAATCACACATTGACACATTCAGAAAACATTGTGATGCGCACTGTTTGTGGGTAATCAGCTAACAAATACCATTACATCGTCACAATAAAAATGGAATTGAAACAAATATAAACAAATGATGGACACAAATACAAGATACTTTTAAAAAAAGTTTTATAACTACCTTTGCCCGAGTCTGCATTTCTTATCACCACCTCATCCTTACAGTAATTCTTTCCGGGTATCCGGGTAGGCTGCTTGAACTTCCCAGAAGGTTTTATCACCTCCCCTGGGGCAAGCATTGGTGGATTCATCATTGATTCCGTCAGCGCCACGACGTTATCAGTGCTTTCAGCCTGCCAAGGAATGATTACAAATGTGATATATAACTATATATAAATGCGGACATTACCCTTTTCCTATAATACTGATTCATCTGTTCGGAACCCTTCCAGTCGTTCGCACGTAGTTCGATTAATTCGAGTAAATGCATCCTAGACAAGATGTCTACACGTGCATCGTCTTGCGAACTGTTGCGAAACACAACAAACGCACGATTTAATTGATCTTGATACAAGATGTCCAGATATGCTCCATATACCTGAAATGTTTTGAGGAAAATATTGGAATAAACACTAAAGTTCCAATAACACTCCTCTCTATTTTCTGCTTTTTGTAACAATTTGACTGATTGCTATTGTCTTATAGCATTGTCTTATGTCTTATAGCTTATTGGCGAAAAAAATGGCTTAAAAATAGACTCAACTTGTAGAAAAGAAATCAACAAAACTTGACGGCTGCTACAAATTGATAAGAAATCATTTAATATTAAAACTGCAGGTCTGCACCCATTTTAAATAATAACCTGTATAGTCATCAAACAAACTATAAATATTTGCTGACATTTACTCCACAATTAATTCATCACTGCTTTTCATCACCTCTTTAAACATAAAACCAAGCTGAAATTGGCACATACCTTCAAATGTTGACATAGATTGATAATACTGTCTTTGTACGAAATATTTGGATCAACGTTTGGAGACACTAGAAGAGCTGCCACTTGGTCAACAGCCTGCATCACGGTTTCGACTATAAACACAAAAGGATCACCGACTGAGCACCAAATACAAATCATCCCAGCAATATTTACCAGTTGCCATGACTCCATCCTGCCTTAATTTATTCGCTAGTATCTGCGCCTGGCTGTGGGACTGCTGCAGCTTCTGTTTTGGGTATTTCAACCTTGCAGAAACTCCCAACGACGACATGCTTCGATTTCGTTCGTAACTTACGACTAGAGGTGCTGCAACACAAAAGCGATGCGTGGCTACTTGTACATATTTATAAACGGTTACAAAAATGAAGCGCGCACTAAGCCGCATGATCGCCGTGTGCCGCGCACACAAATGCGGGCGACTCTGTTTTTCGAGTTACAAAAAGAGCGTTGGTGACTCATTGGCGTGCGTCGCGCGCGAGCCGAGATGAAAAAAGACTCTTACTTAACATCCTGCGGGATCGACATTGAAATGCGCGACTGACGCGGCATTGTCAAGGAGTGCAGGTGACCAGCGCAATAGGAATTATAAGACGTATGCAGCAACGACATTTACCTGCGGGACGTCAATTTGGCTGAAGAGATGTACGTGCGAATAGCACCAACAACGCACGTACTATCAGGCAGAAGGCGCACACACGCTACAGTTGACGTTGGCTACTGGTCGGCCAAGAAAATTGGCAGCAGCGGTTTCCCTGCGTGCCGCACACCGCGTTGCGGACGGTGGGGGCAGCAAAGAGGAGTGCAGTTTCCAACTGGGATGTTGGTGCTATTGCTTCCGTGCGCGATGCCAAGCAAATTTTCTAATAAGAGCGAGCAGAGGCGCTACCGTGACTACTCCACCCGTACTGTACTGGCACACATAGTAAATGCAAAAATAGTTGTTAAAAAGACGCATGCGCTGTTTTGAATTTAAACTATGATTCAAACTAGAACGAAGTCTTTCGACGTCTTTGCGGCATTTCTAGGCCAACATAAACACATTTCGTTTGATTCGTTTCAATCAAACGTTGAGTGTTGACCGATTTGCGGAAGATCTGCAATAAAACTCTGATCGTTCAGCCTAATTACAGCTCAAGCAGTTAGAAATCAACAAGCAGTAAAACCAGCTTGCAATTAAATCCACAACAAAAATTGCAATCCAAGTAAATAAATATCAAAAGTGTTTTATCTTCACTCTATACATATTGACTTAATACATAATATATCAAATTAACAACTCGAAACAATATATTTATACGATTTAGTAAAACTTTTGTAAACTGAATTGATATTTCTAGAATTACACTATTCTAGTAAAGAATAAAATCAACTTCGTTCACCATTAATATTTACGGGTTGTACTCTAAATTTTCCGAGAATTAAACAATTGTCACAACAAAGGGTCTCCTTAAGTAACTATGAAATAATCCTTAAAATGTACTACGTTTACTTTCTGGTTGGTAACAACAACTGAGCAGCTGTCATCGCATCTGGAAACAGCGAATGATAATTTATCAGAGGAACGTAGGCAGCTGTAATAACTCTTCCCGCAAACCACCTACCGTGCAACGAATTGACAGATGCAACGGCAGTGGCAATAGAAGGACATTTTACATAAACATTGCCCTGTGGAGATCCTTTGTCGACGTACACATGCAAAACACCTCCGTGTTTATTGCACTCTTCAATCACGTCATCTCGAATTTCAATATCCCAATTACTGTTTGACTCGCTCGAAGGATCAAACATGTTGCTTAACATAAAACACTGCGTTGCAATTGGAGGTGTTGTGGTTTGTTGCACTTGAGGAACAACTGGTTGCCCTGTTGCCATGCTAAGAGCATTGGCTGCAGGTGCTGGAATTTGCATTCCTGCACCTTCTGCCAGCTTAAACATTAACTGCAGTCTACCGGTTGCACCTAGATCAATCCCGGAACGGTCTAATTCATCTGAATCCAGTAAGGAAGGTCCCTGTTGTTGTAGATCCAATCGTTCAGTGACGTTACCAACTTTCATGGGTCGCCCCGCCAGTTCAAATCCGTTGAGTTGTTCAAGTGCTTTCTTGGCATCGTCACAATTGTGGAATGTTATAAACCCGTAGCCTTTAGACCGGCCAGTTTCTGGATCCATGATAAGCTGTATATTGTCGATCTTACCAAAAGGTTCAAAAATACCTCGCAGCATATCTTCAGTGATATTGAAGTGAAGAGAACCGACGTATAAACGCATAGGACCCGTCATTCCCTTTGGCATTAAATTAGGCATAGCGTTACCCATCCGGTTCTTTTCAGCCTGGGTGTGTTGAACTATTATTGGGACTCCTAGCAGTTTTTGTCCAGATAAGCCTAAAGCCTATATGAAAAACACAAGAAAAGAACTCAATTAATATAATTTGCTAAAGATTTAAGAATAATAGATTCTTACCAAAGTTACACTTTCAGGATCTCTAAATTCAATATAAGCAATCCCTTTGAATCGTCGTGTTTTATTACATGTGATCATTCTGACATCCCTCACTTTACCGACTGCACTGAAGAAATCCTCAAGGTCTCTGGTACGAATCCGTTGACTCAATTGCATAACAAAAACAGTGCGCGCGTCGCGCTCCTCGGGACTCAACTCTTCATTTGGTGAACCAGAGCGCTGGTAACCCAAGCCAATCGGAGAGTGTCGCTTTTTAGGGAAAGGGTATTTAATAGATGGTGGCGATGGTGAGCGTTTACGATGTACCGGTGAACGAGATTTCCTACGATCTCTTCCTTTAGGACCTCTACGATCACGGTCACGATCTCTGGATTTAGAACGGCGATTATCGCGTGATCGCGATCGTCTTCTATCCTTGGAACGCCGACGCTCACGAGAACGACTACGTTTTTTATCCCTCGATCGACGTCTTTCACGTGATCGACTACGCTTTCGATCACGTTCCTTGTCCTTTGAACGACTACGGCTCCTTCTCCTCCTGCAATATTATAGTAATTAATATTTGGTAATTTTTAAGCAAAAATAAAGTCCTCACTCTGTTGACCTTTTACTGTTTGAATCACTCCCTCCATTTTCCTTGCCCTTTGATCCGGAGTACTCGTCCTATGAACAGCAACAGCAATTGTGATGTGTGAGGGGGCGGCGCAGAGAGACAAGTGGTGTGCGAAAACAGAAACGCATTAATCAACTGAATCAAAACAACTTACAATGTACACGCATGCCGCGCGCACACTCGCATTACATCTCACATTTTATAAACGCAGCACAAAAATAACTTTGGAAAGTTATCAAAACTATGGCATTGTTGCGTTTGCAAACTGCGCAACACGCTGCCGTAAATGTGAGTGCAATCACAGAGGTTTTCAAGTCAACAAAACATATAAGGCTGTAATCTTCGGTTGATAACTGTAACAGATATATTTATTGCATATATGTATCAGATAAAGTCTCATTCGACGTTGATCGATCGGTATCATCGTCGCCGGTGGCAGAGCAGTTAATTGTCGTAGTGTTTCGAATAATTAAATACGCGGGCCGCAATTAGCGCTCATTTCGACGTCTAGTCGGGACTAGACTTACCGTCGTCCAGACTTAAGAACAAGAGGAAGGATGCTGGGTATTACTTGATCCAGAGATTCAATCAATTACGTTCTGAAAAAACACACGCAATAAGACCAGGCGCAACAAAGCGATGTCTGAGTTTTGTCGTTTTGGTTTATTTACGTTTGCTCCTAAACTTGGACCAATTGAATCCATATGATTTGGGTGCATGTGTATAATGTGTGTACATGTGGTGTAAATGAGAGTAAGGTATGTACTTTTTGACCACGCTTTTTGCTCATAAGCAAGAATTATATGCGGCCTGTAGACTGATTGAAGTCGAAACTACACGACTGGCCGGGTCGGGATCATAGTGAGTCCACAGCAACAACCCTAAGCGAGAAATTCACCCATCAGCAACAATGTAACACAGTAAATCACCATCAAAAATCAATTAAACAAAATGGTAAAGAGTAGAAACAAAGTAATGCAAACAATCGCAGTTGTACTGAACGCGATGCGTTCGAACTGCGTGTTTACAAAATTTGGCTGTCTAAATCTGAATTGAATAGTTTGCTTAAAACTAAATTATAGTGACTGAACAGTACCTGGTTGCTTTACTTTTTCAGTTTACGTGTCGATGGCGTAAGAGACCGATTTTAACCTCATTAGTCTAAAATTAAAATTACGATGTAATGTAGCAAAAAAATTATCACACAAAATCGTGACTTGATAGGAACAACACGAATTCATGTTCATGTCTTTACCATGTTTGTATGCATAGAGTACGCCCGTATCGTGCACTCGTGGTATTGTTTTACATCGAAACTTAACGATGCGACTTCTCGGCTGCGTATTCTATGCACGCACAATCACTGGGATCAACATTCACCGTTACCTACATTACACCAACAATACACTGCCTCCAGTGCCAGGGGAAAATTAAGCAATGTTATGAAGGAGTCACTTACATCTTTTCTATAAGGCGCCTCCAGCATTGCTTCTACGTCGAAATCTTCCGCCATGATTGTGTAGTTACGCGCTGCGCTCGGACTTTACTCGCTGAACGTAGAGCTGCGGAGATGAATCTTAAGAATTGTTGCTAACGAATGTTTTGATGCTGGACTGCACCAATATGTTAAGGATGTACCACAATACACTTCGCGAAAGTAAATATTCTAGTGAAGATCGTGGATTACGTGAGCTTCAGCGAGTCCAAGGAAAGCACATAACGACGAGCATATCTGCCAGATTGACTGTAGCAAACTGTGCACGCGCGTAGCGTCAAAACAGGACTACCAACCTAAAGTGAAATGCACTAAACCTCGAAGACAGAAAGTTAGAAAAAGTAGGAAGCTTTATTTCATAATATGATAAGGTATTAAATAGTAAATATATAATAAATTATTTAGAGGCTTCAATGCGTTCTTCTCGTCCTGCGTAAGTGAACGGGTCTAAAAGAAACACATTATGAATCGGTACTTCCTTTCCCGACACAGCTTTGATTATTTCTTGAGCTACAACTCCACCAATGATTGAACAAATGGGAACAATCTCGCCAAATACAAGGTTCAGAACGCTATCATCCAATTTCTCTGGACTGGCGGAGTAGAATTCAAATACTTTTTGCTTCATTGCCTTCAGTTGCTGAATATCATCGTCCTTTGCAGTAATTTGAGGATCTCGATTGAATTTATCACGGAACATCAACATAACTGAATAAAACACACAAAAGTTGGAGTAAAATATTAGTAAGGTAATGGTCATTTAAAATCATTACCCTGCATTAAATAAAAGTAGACATTTCGTCGCCTAGGCTTCAATGGTGCTTCAGGCAGTGTGAGAATATCACCTAAGTCAGGATAAGATAAAGTTACACTGACTCTTTTGGTTTCAGTAGTTGCACTTCCACTTAAAGTACGCTTCTTGCCTGCTGTGAGTAGCACACGATCTCTGAAGCAATAAATTTAAGTTTTTAATGCCAACCAAGATTTAATTAAATACAAACTCACTCAAAATAAAGGTGTTCTTGAAAATCAGCAATTGTGAAGCCAAACATTCCAAAGTTATCACCACAGATAAATTTCACATTGTATTCCCTGCATGCAGCAGAAATTTTTAAAATCTGTGCCCTTGTGAGTCTGGTGGCAGAAACAATTGTAAATTGAGCAAAATATTTGGCATCCTTTGAGTCAATTGATGATGTGTCAGTGGATATTTTAACCAAGGGATTCAAAGCTTGTGCTTTTAATACCACAGATTCAGAAATCTACAAAGTTTTCAAAAAGTAAAACTCCACTCCATAACTCATTATACATTACCTTTTGGCCAATGGAAGAACTAGTTAATAAAAAGTTCTTTATAACTTCTTCTGATGTTACAATACCATCATCAAGTAATGTAAGAGAATTGATACCAGATAGAAGAATATTTTTTGCAATTTCTGATCCTAACCCACGAACGTTGATTAGAAGAGCATTAGCTGCTCTGAGTCTGCAAAGAAACATAAATCAAATTAATAAACTGATATTTAGGAAGCATATGAAGTGTGAGGTTAATATGAAAAAATTGTAATTACTTCTCTTGCGATTCAATTCCCCATAAACGAATTTGCCTGTCGTATAACTCAGCTTCATCAACAGACAATTTGGTATCAGTCATTTTGTTGCAATTGATAATCAATTAACAATTGTTGCTTGAAACCGGCGAAACAACCTGAAGAATCGCAAACTTCCGCGCCTTCGGCGTTGGTTGGTTTGTAAAACGGTGTTGCCACGAGTTTCCGTCATTCAGCCAGAGAAAACTTTCGGTTGTCGGTTTTTTCTTTCTTTCTTTCTTTCT